>BMAC01000602.1:542912-553014 GCA_014905375.1 Phtheirospermum japonicum | reverse complement strand
TGACAATCAGGTCAGGAAAAATTGAGGACATCCGTCCTTAGCCAATCATGGCTTAAACTGACAATCAGGTCAGGAAAAATTGAGGACATCTGTCCTTAGCCAATCCTGGCTTAAACACGTACTCAAGTTTGTGATGCACAAGGAAAAACCTACAATTTTATTCAACCAAATAAATAGAAGTCAAAAAATTACAATCATGTGTAAAATTTTCGTAAATTGGTAATATTCCAAGCACGGGAGATTGCTGTCCCATCTAGCTCTTCCAGCTTATAAGCTCCTCCAGCTAGGACTTGGGTAACTCGAAGGGGTCCCTGCCATGCAGCATCCAACTTTCCTTTGGCTTTTCCTAAGTCAGATCTTTTCAAAACCAGATCTCCCACCTGAAATTCTCTTTTTACAACAGATCTGTCATATATCGCCTTTATACGCCCCTTGATGTGTGCCATTCTGGAGGCTGCTCTGTCTCTTCTCTCCCCAATCAAATCTAGATCATCTTGCATCAATAACTCATTTTTCTCCTCAACAAAGTTCTGGATACGATGAGTTTCTATGCTAATCTCAGCAGGCACCACAGCGTCCATACCATAGACCAGACTAAAGGGCGTCTCCCCTGTGCTTTCTTTAGGATAAGTTTTGTAAGCCCACAGAATTGCAGTCAGCTCGTCCACCCATCTACCCCCAGCTCTTTCCAATCGGGTCTTGATCCCCTGCACTAGTATACGATTGGTGACCTCTACTTGACCATTAGCTTGAGGATGGTAAACAGAAGTGAAGTGCTGGTCAATTTTCATTTTTGCACACCAATCTCTGATTTTGGCACCCATAAACGGTGTACCATTATCTGAGACCAGGATTCTAGGAACACCAAATCTGCAAATGACATTCTTCCACAAGAACTTCATGACAGCGTCCTCTGTAATTTTCGCCAGTGCTTCAGCCTCTACCCATTTGCTAAAGTAGTCGATTGCGACTATTAGAAACTTCTTCTGGGCGGGAGCCATGGGGAAAGGGCCAACCAGATCAATCCCCCACTTGGCGAATGGACAAGGAGAGCTCATTGTCATGAGCTCTTCTGCAGGCCTGTGTATCAGCGATGAATTCTTTTGACATTTTTCGCATTTTCGTACGAAATCCTCTGCTTCTTTTCGTAGGCATGGCCAGAAATATCCCGCCCGTAAGATCTTACTCAACAGAGCTCTGGCGCCCATATGGTTGCCACAACACCCCTCATGGATTTCTCCAAGTACCAGAGCTCCTTCTGCATGGCCCAGGCATCTTAAAAGGGGCTGGCCAAATCCTCTCTTGAACAACTCTCCTTTGATTAGGCAAAATCTGGCAGCCCTGGTTCGTATCTTTGCTGCTTCCCTTCTATCCTCCGGCAAGACCCCTTGCTCTAGATATGCCTTTATAGAAGAGCGTCAATCTTCTTTTTCAATAACTGTGCACACCTGCTCAGTCCCAAACTCTCCATCCGCCTTCAGTAGAGTAATCACCTTTTCTTGACAATCTGTAGCCGAGCTAGCTATCTTCGCCAAGAAATCAGCTCTACCATTTTCCTCTCTAGGAATCTGTAGGACCGTTAAGACTTTCATACCTCTAGCGAGCTCTCTAAACTTAGCCAAATATTTCTGCATATTTTCCTTCCTCGTCTTAAACTCTCCATTAATTTGCTTGCAAACGAGCTGAGAGTCCACCCTGGCGCACACCTGTTCTGCGCCCAGGTCTTTCGCCATCTGAATTCCTCTTAAGAGGGCCTCATACTCGGCAGCATTATTGGAAAGTGTTGTATTCAACCGGACGGCGAACTCAGTAGACACGCCTGCTGGATCCATTAAGACAATTCCAGCCCCACAGCCCTGGTTACAGATAGAGCCATCCGTGAAAATTGTCCATTCCTTCAGCTCACATGGAGGACCGATCATTTCTTACGTGAAATTAGCTAAGGCCTGAGCCTTGATTGCTGTTCTGGCTTCGAATGTGACATCGAATTCGCTGAGCTCTATAATCCATTTGACCAGCCTTCCAGATGCTTCCGGTTTGTCCATTATGGGTTTTAATGGAAGGTTGGTTCGTACGACTATGCTATGGGAGAGGAAGTATGGGCTCAATTTCTGAGTTGTACCTACCAGGGCTAACATTGCCCTTTCTATCTCCACATACCTCACCTCGACGTCGTGCAAGATCTTGCTCCAGTAGTAAACTGGTTTCTGTACTTTGTCCTCTTCTCAGAGCAAGACCAAACTGACCGCCTGCCGCCCCACAGACAGGTATAAGATTAAAGGCTCCCCCTGGACAAGCTTCATAAGCAAACTCATGTTGGCCAGGTGTTCCTTCAATAATCTAAATGCCTCCTCACATTCATTGCTCCACTGAGATTTAGCCTTCTTCCGCAAGGCCTGAAAAAATGGCAAGCTCTTCTCTGCAGATCTGGATACAAACCTACACAGGGCATTGATCCGTCTTGCCAAGCATTGCATTTCTTTCACGTTTCTGGGAGATTGCATGTCCATGATGGCCCTTATCTTCTTGGGTTTAGCCTCGATACCCTTTTCCGTGACCATGTAACCTAGGAATTTTCCAGCTCTGACCCAAAACGCGCATTTCTTGGGGTTAAGCTTCATCCTGTATTTTTGTAGGGTATCAAAGGTTTCCCTTAAGTCGTCCACATGCGATATTTCTTTTATGCTCTTGACTAGCATATTGTCCACATAAACCTCCATGTTTCGGCAGAGCTGGTTCTTGAACATTTTGTCTACCAACCGTTGGTATGTAGCACCCGCATTTTTAAGGCCAAAAGGCATGACCACATAGCAATACGTCCCCTTCGGGGTTATAAAGCTAACGTTTCTAGTCCTCTTTTGCTAGCCTGATCTGGTGATACCCTTGCGAGGCATCCATCATGCTCAGGAGCTCACAGCTGGAAGTGGAATCGACGAGCTGATCAATCCTTGGCAAGGGATAGTGGTCCTTCAGACAGGCGTGGTTTAAATCTCGAAAACCTATGCACATCCGCCAATCATCTGTCTTCGGGACCAAAACCGCGTTGGGAAGCCATTCTGGAAATTGTATTTCCTGGATGTGCCCTGCCTTCAAGAGCTTATCCACCTCTGCCTCTATAATGGCCTCGTTCTCTGGCCCGAAATTACGCTTTTTCTGCTTGACTGGATTCACGTCTGGGCAAATATTGAGGCGCTGTTCAGTGACCTCTGGATCGATCCCCACCAGGTCTTAGGGAGACCAAGCAAAAACGTCCGCGCTTTCTCTCAGCAGCGTCACCAGGTCTGTCAAGACCTCCGGGGTAAGCGTCGCTCCCACACGGAGAACTCGACTCTCGTGGCTGCTCCAGTGACCTCTGGATCGATCCCCACCAGGTCTTGGGGAGACCAAGTGAAAACGTCCGTGATTTCTCTCACCAACGTCACCAGGTCTGTCCTTCCTCTCTTCTCTCCAGACCTTGCCGTGGCTGCTCTATCCGAGCCCGTTTACTCAGCCTATCTTCCTCACTATTCTGCCTGACACACTCAACATGCGTCTGTCGTGACGTATATTGATCCCCTCTCACCTCACCAGTTCCATCCTCAGTGGGAAATTTCATCTTCATGTGAAAAACTGAGATTACAGCTTGGAACTAACTCAGGGAAAGTCTGCCAAGCATAACATTGTAAGAGGATGGCGCATCTACCACCAAGAAATGCACCGTCCTGGTCACGCGATATGGCTCTTCCCCCAAAGTAACCAGGATCCTAACCGCTCCTAATGGTTTCAGGGCACCCCCCGCAAACCCTACTAGGGAGGTAGTCACCTCTTCGAGCTCGACATCCAACTTCAGCTTTTTAAAGCAATCAAAGAACAAGATATCAGCAGAGCTCCCTGTATCCATAAAAACTCTCCGCACGTTATAGTTGGCGATGGTGGCTGTTATGACTAAAGCGTCCATATGCGGAGCTAGGATGCCATCGCAATCCTCTGAACCAAGCAGATGTTTGGTGCAGATGCCAAGTGTACAACCTCTCGAGACATCCTGACCAGGTCTTTGGTAGCTCAGACATAATTATGCTGGGTTCACTTAGAGTGCTCATCCAACTCTCCACCTGTAATCATTTGTATTTCTCCGTGGATGACCTGAGCTTGGTCAGATCTTCTCCCTCCAGTTCTCACCCTATCCTGATCTCCCTTGTCTTGCTGGGACCAGTCATGACTCTTATTGCCAGATCTGGCTTCTTCTCTTCTCATGCAGACGTACTCCTTCAGGTGCCCGGCCTGGACCATCCTTTCCAACTCATCTTTCAGATGGGTGCACTGATCAGTATCATGCCCATACTCATTATGAAAGCAGTAGAAGGGGTCAGACCTGTCCTTCCTAGGCCTCTGTGAGTAGGTCTTGGGCCACTTCAGGTCTAGGTGCTTCTCGATCGCCTGAAGAATCTCACCCTGCGGGTTTGCCAAAGGGGTATACCTGTCAAAGCGAGGTCTCCCTCCGGACAGGTCTGGCCTTGGCTTTTTTACAGCTCCTCTGTCTTCATGATCATATCTTTCTCTCTTCTTATCTCCCTCATCCTTGATCTTCAGAGCCTCTTCCAGATGAATATACTTCTCAGCTCGTTCAAGGAGCTCTCCAAACTTCAGGACTGGTTTGACAACCAGTGATTGGAAAAATTCAACTCTCCGTAGACCCTGTGCCTGAGCATTCACCAACAGCTCTTCCGACGCAGAAGGTACCTCCAGCTTGGCATTGGTGAAGCGATTAATATAGGCACGCAGACTCTCCCCTTCCTTCTGCTTAAGGCTAGATAGTTCTAGAGGCATCTTCTGGTACTTCCTGCAACTGGTAAACTGGTGCAAGAAGGCCAAACTGAACTCATCAAAATTCTAATAGAAAGAGGTGGAAACTGGCTAAACCAGAGCTGTGCCGACTTGGTAAAAGTCATTGGGAAGACCCGGCACATAACAGCGTCTGAAAATTTATGCGGAGCTGCCGCGATCTCGAAGCGACTGAGATGGTCCCACGGATCTGTGGTTCCATTATAATCTAAGCCCAAGGAGCGATATGAAGCTGGTACGTCATCACGCATGACCTCCTCAGTGAAAAGAGTGCCCCGCCGTGCTGGCACTACACTAGTACTCGTCAGCTTTCTCTTAAATTCCCGCACCTCTTTTTGCAAACTCTGCATCTGTTCAGCTAGACCTGGATTAGTCTGGCTTGAGGTTTCACCATCGGAAGTGGAGAGGAGCTCCTCTCTATCTTGAAGAGGAGTCCGATCCACGCGCTGGTTGCGCAGTGGCTCGGTGCCCGCCACCGAGATCGTCCGATCTGGCCGCGCACCGGGTGGTGGCGTCGAAACTTCAGCAAATTTTTTCTCAACTGCTGCCTCTACGGCCTTGCCGATTATCTCTGATAACTGCCTGAGCAAGGCGTCATTCAGCAAGCCGCCAGCAATAGGCATTGGTCCGCCAGAGGAGGACGGAGCGGCGCCCGTTGCAACCCCCGCTGATGGCTCGGCTCCATCAGGCATTGCCTGGGGTGTCTCTGCCGATCACGGTATACACCACGACGCAGCGAAGATGGATGTTTCACCAAGTTCCCCCACTAAGTTTCTTCGTAATCCGTCAGAAGCCATGGAAAAGGAGCTCATGTCTTAGCCCAGATTTTCCCACAGACGGCGCCAATTGTTTATGCCCAAAAAGTGGACTACCGGAATAACACATGAAAAACCCCAAGAACTTCCCAAACCTACACCACAAACACGAGTTAGAAAGGACCACCGGTGGTTTTCCGGTGGAAACCTCTCCGATGCTTAAGTCAGTAAGCGTTTGAGGTGTTTTTCCAGAAAATAAGAAGGAATGCTTCAAGAGAATGACATACCTCTCTCAGCCTTGGGGCTGAGATATTTATAGTTTCTCCTAGTGGGGACCCCAGCCGGGATCTCGGGAGCACATGCCGCGAATCAAGGGCCATTTTGGCAACTAATTCTGACAAGTGGTCCCACATGTCTCTTTGTCGGGAATCTAGGAAACAGGTCTCCCCTGTTCCAGGCCTTCCTTATTTCCTTCTCCTGTATTACCTCGGTATTAATATCATACTTGACTCTAGTCAGGTCTTCCTTGTTCAAGGTCTTCCTCAGCCCGTATTATTTCAGCTCTCTAGGATTCCAACAGAATTCAAGGAACCAGAACTGTCGTGATCCAACTCTTCTTTCCTTTTGTGTCTCTGCCGTTCAACAGGCCAAATCTTGCTATAATGAGGACGAGCTCTATTCCTTAGAGGACTTAATCAGGTCTTTCACCCAGACCAGGCTAAACTTCAGTCCCCGGAACTTCAACTCAGCATAATCTTCAAGCTTTTAGTGATCTCTTCAAGATAGCTAAGTCAGGAGGGATCCCGGGCGATAACCACCTCTTCCTGATAGCTAAGTCAGAGCTACCCCAAACCAGGTCTGGCGTATATGTTGCCCTATCAGGTTTATTTTGTAGCACTCTTCACTAGTTCTTCGAAAAAATGTGTCGGCACCTCAATATCACCAGGCTTGATATCATCAAGGGACTGTACGTAGGAGTCTGTTGGTTCTTTATCAGACTACTTAAATAATGAAACAAATATAGAGAAAAGGCTTATTTTATATACATTTATGTGTCAAAAAAACATTGTAATAATAATGTGACTACTATATGTAATATTTGTTAACGTAATTCAAAGATTCTCAATCTGGGTATCTTTGCCTTTGCCGCAATCCATGTTTATGTTGGACAGGACCTTGAAATAGAGATGATTTATTGCATATTAATCATTGTTGTAAAAAAAAACGCATTGTGCCTAGTAAACTAAAATTTGAACCATAAGATGTTACAAAATCATACCACAACTGCATCCTATATCGACTAAAGTTGAGATATCACATCAACAAAGAAGTTCTTGAATAAAACTTTAAGTTTCTCCATATGGATCGCAATTGTGTTTTGTTTACGGGATAATTCATCCAACCTGCCACTCAAATCACTTGGTATATATCCCGATGAAGAACTTGGTGGAGCATCACAACGCAGCCACTGGTTACGACCCTTGAATAAATCACCCAACTCCAATAAAATTTGCTCCTCCTCTATTGGAGTTATGTTGTTAACTGCAACGATAAAAGCTATTAATTTTTTTTGAAACATCATGTTCATATTCTGATGTGTGTATTAAGTTAACTAAAAACTAGAAAACAACTTGTAATTAAAAAAAGTTGATTGTGTTACCTTTCTCGGGGGTAAACTTAGAAAGTTTGCCTTTATGTCCTTATTATTTTGTTCCCTATGGACCTCTACTTTAGCGTCTTAGGCATTGACGATTGACCAACAGGCATACACGCTATACCATTTGCATTCTCACATATCTCGTAGAACCACCACTGTAGTGATATGATAAAGCCGTGCAATCTGTAGAATTTGAAATGACTTTGCCCCTTTTGGTAATTATTCGTAGAACTCTTTTCCTTTCCATAACACTGGCCCTTCAGATGCTCCATTGTGAATGGATAAACTTCCTTTCCCCAAGGTTAATCGTTTGTTGCAACACTGTCTAACAAGTCGACGTAAGAACAGTCAACCAACAATGATAACTGAGAACTAAGTAGAAAATTGACTAGAAGGTGCAGAGAAGAAATCTTGACAGCATCTTCATCGGTTCTGAGATTTCCCATGATAATTCTGTTGTGGATGACTTGTCTGGTGAGTGAATCAATACGATCAAAATATTTATCGTAAGTACCACTAAAAGATCATTCAATCTCATACTTGTTGCAAGACTCGTTACACTTCAAGCCGGTAATGACGGTAAACTCCTTTATCCCGAACTGCATAATTTTACCATTCATATCAACCCACAACTCTCCATTCCTCCTATGGGCCACCTCCCTGCACAATAAATTATGCACTATCTCGGATTGCACTTTGAAATTTTGGAGTTCGATAAACTTTCCGAAGAAGGATTTCTTGAACAGTTCGAACCGCGCCGATGTGAGTACCCATCTGATCTATATGATAGTAGCTCCACTGTTGAAGCTATCGACCTTGCCGCCGAAGAACGGGATACCCCCTAGCAGTAGGTCCTAATCCTTTAACAAAAATTACATGATCATATGTTATTCAGTATACAATAAGATAATTATACAAAAAAAAACATATTTAAGATTGCAAATAAGAAACTAGTCAAAATGATACATTGGGTAAAGTTAAATCTTTATCGGCCTAAATAGAACGATATATAAACATACATGTTGACAGTGTTATGACCCGTATATGCATGAATTATATGAAGTCATGATCCCAAAATTTATTAAACATTTTTGGTATTTTGGGGGGAAAAACCTGCTATCTAAGTTGTACACACAATTCATAAACAAACTAATAACTATATTTGAGCTTCGTATAAGCGATAAACAAACCGTATACTCAATGTGTAAACTGCATGTTAACATTGTTCAAACTTCAAATCATAACCAATTAAATTCCAAACTATGAATTTACTAAGATTGTGCACACAGTCATAAACAGCCAAAAAAAGGTCCTACCACTTTTTAAAAGTTATAAACAAATCGTATAATGAATGTGTAAACTACATGTTCACATTTGCTCAAACTTCATACTAATATGATAGACAAATCATAAAATATTTAAAAGGACTATTCTCGTATTTTCTCGATTTGGGATAATCACGTAGATAATGACGGCAACATGATAAATATATATTATTTTCAAAAGTATAAACATTATATTAAATAAACAAATAAACTTTCGTAAGCAATTAAATGATAATTTTAGTGAGCTAGCAGGTATATATATATATAGGGTTGGGTTCAAATGAGAACCCGTCATTATATGTGAACCTAGGGACTCATCTTGACCATTAGATTGAATAATCTTGATGGTTGAGATCATGACATGTCAGCATGGTAATAATGTAAAAAATGTATTAATTAATTAAAAATAGTATTTTGGACATATATCAACGTTTACAAAGAGCACTACATTGTTCTTTGGAAAGCACAATAGATTAAGAAAAAAAAAACTACAATTGTATACAAAAAGCATCGCAAATTTCGTCTATAAACTGCAAATTCAAAATTTGAAATGAAACTCAAATCTTCAACAAACCATAACTTTTTCAGATTTTATTCGTTTTGAATGAAATATATATCAAATTAATCACATTCTCAAGATCTACAATTTAAGATACATATTGCATATTTTAAAACCTAAAAAATATATATATATATAATTAAATTAAAAAAACTGGACTGATTTTAGCACTACAGTACTGTGTAAAAACCACAATGAACCTGGACATATAATTGCACTGTGCAATATTAGATCTAAGGCCAGGATTTGTCCCTAGGTTCACATATAATGACGGGGTTCTCATTTGAACCCAATCCTATATATATATATATATGTGTGTGTGTGTGTGTGTGTGTGTGTGTGTGGCATAACCTCACTTGGTAAGTATAATATATAAAACAACAACCATGTTTTAAGATCGCATACTCAAACCATACAAAAATGATGCATTGGGTATATTACATTTGTCAAACAGAAAATAGAAAACAAAATATAAAACATAAAAATAGTGATATGTAAAAACACATCATTTGCTAGAAGATTAGTAAACAAGAATGTATAATCAGCATGTAAACTGCGTGTAAACATTGTTCATTCTTGATAATCATGTTGTAAACAAATCATAAAATATCTCATCGGACTCCTGTAATGCATCAAAATACATACATATATATATATATATATATATATATATATATATATATATATATAGAAACTAGCTTATCCACAGAGGAGACAAGAACTCAATCCAAAAAACTAAAGCACCTGAGTAATACCATACTGAAGAATCGAAAATTCTCCATGTTGGTGGAGAAGGGAAAAAGGGTATCTAATGATTCTGGCATCGGAATCGAATTCCGATTTTGAAAAAAATAAAATTAGATGGGAATAAGACAACACGAGGCAGCCCTTTTTCCCATAAGAAGAAGAAAAACCACAGAAAAAAAAAAACCTATTTCCATACCAAAGCCTATTGAAAAAGATCCAGGGAGAATTTTGCTTTAAG
>BMAC01000602.1:507999-542256 GCA_014905375.1 Phtheirospermum japonicum | reverse complement strand
CTTAAAGCAAAATTCTCCCTGGATCTTTTTCAATAGGCTTTGGTATGGAAATAGGTTTTTTTTTTTCTGTGGTTTTTCTTCTTCTTATGGGAAAAAGGGCTGCCTCGTGTTGTCTTATTCCCATCTAATTTTATTTTTTTCAAAATCGGAATTCGATTCCGATGCCAGAATCATTAGATACCCTTTTTCCCTTCTCCACCAACATGGAGAATTTTCGATTCTTCAGTATGGTATTACTCAGGTGCTTTAGTTTTTTGGATTGAGTTCTTGTCTCCTCTGTGGATAAGCTAGTTTCTGGTACAACATTCATCCTTTTTGTTCATAATGTGTTTTTTTTTTTGTTTGCCCATCAGAGTAATTGGGGTTTGGTATATATTGGTTTCAAAAGTATGAGAATGATGAAGATTTACGAGATTTGAAAGAGAAAATTGTGTGGTGAAATTCTGGAATATAAATTACGGTTGTATGGTGTGAGATGAAAGTTCGAATTATTTTGGCTTTGATTTAGGGAGAGGAATGATGAAATGTGTAAGAACGGTGGAATATGGGCAGGAGAATACGAAAGGTTTCAATTCTGAAATTGGGTATCACGCTAAGAGGTTACATGTCGGTTATGTGATATTAATGAAATATTCAATTTAACTTATATAAATTTTAGATATTCCAAAAATAAGTATTTTTATTTCTAACTAGATATATCATGTTATTAGAATTATTTCTAACTCACCACGTGAAGAAAACAAAAAATAGTGTAGATATGAAAAATAACTAACTGTTGAAACTGATGAGAAACAATTTAGGCATTTGTTATCTTTATGTATTATGGAAACATGTATTTGATACCCTAAATGAAGAGAGTCTTTGATGAATAAGAGAACCCTGATTTCTACCGTCTCCTTTCGTTTCTTTATGTCTTCTTCTTTTCTGCTTTTCCTTTTATACATTATCAGCACGAAACTATAACCTATGAGAGTGATCGACATATAAGCCTTCATAACCAAAGCAACAATTACACAATTTTCGTAGGTAATAAATCTAACTACGCTGTAAGTTTGACAAATCATTTTCTCACGTTTCAACCATTCGATCGCGTTAAAATTTTTTACAGAACCTTCAAGACCTATTGAATTACATTATGAACGATTGAGTGGATTTGGAGATACGTGGAAATATATATAAATTTTCGAACAAAGCATATTTTGTTTTCAGAATTTTCTGTGCAGCGTTTTTAAAAATAAGATTTCTCAAGATCAAACCGTTGGATCAAGTCAAATTTGAATATATTATTCCGAAGATATACAAGTTCAATATGAACGGTAAAGATTTGAATATAATATCTGAAGAATCCTATAATAAATTTTGAACAGAGCTGATCCTGTTTCCCGAAACTATCCGCCCAGTTTTTTTCAAAATTAAATTACGCACAATATAACCGTTGGATGAAGCTATATTTTGGATATATATTTACAAGATATATTGTTTAAATATGTATGGTGGAGATCGGGTTTGAAGGTCTATGTCATCATAAACATATCGCGGACAAGTTATTTCAAAAACAAAATTAGGAAAAAATCGTGTCTTTCCTCCAAGGTAATTCGAATTACCCTATTATTTATTAAATGCAACTAATAAATATTTGTTTATATGCATATATGGCATAGTATATATTATTTTTCATTCATATACAAAGCATGTATATGTATATATGTTATCTATGATTATATGCATGCGACGGAAACATGAAACTTTGCAATACTTTAATGATATTCATAGAGTACATAATATATTATTACTTATGCTCGTAGATGGTTTCTGATTTAGAAATTGTAAATAAAGTTATTTACATGATTAGATGAGAAATTGATCATGATTTTTACCAATATATTTAGTTAATCATGAATCTCGATGAATTGATAGATTCATGTATGTTGGTAATTCTCTTCAAGTTGATTTTATAAGCTACTTTCAATGTATGCTTTATTGATTGTACATTTGCATATTTTCATGATAATAAAAGTGAATGAATGATAAAGAAGTGTATAAATAAGTCTTGTGATAAAGTATATTCACATAATATTAAAGAAAGATTATGACATATATTCTTCAAATTAATTATCTAAAGAAATTGATTGAACTAACAAAATCTAAATATAATTTAATATACTCAAAAGAAATTGAGTACTACCATCATTGGTTTGATGTGAAAACTAGAACTACAATCCCACAATAATATCATCCACCAACCCCTAACTGACAAAAAATCGTCAAACTAAACCAAAGTCAATTCTCTAATGAATTTGAGAATTCATTTACACCCTAATCTTATGTTGGATGTATATTTTGTTACAAACTTTCAATGGACTTTGGGATATGCTCTAAATGAGTATTTTGGGAATTTTATGAAACACTACTTCCAAGCCTAAGAATTTAGTGAAAAGAAATTTATTTGCTTGCTAAAAAGGGTCAATGACTATGATATGTTGTGACTAAAAACATGTCTTACCATATGTGAAAAAGAAAGTCATTTTAGATGACAGTAAGTAATTGAGAGATACGATCTCACGCTATTTTTTTTCACTTGAGCAAACATACTGATGCACTTGTATAATATTAATTATGATAGAAAGTCATTGACATACATGATATTATTTTCCATAATACTAATGTTAGACCTCCGGATAAAGAAATTTCTTGAGGCTAACAAGGATCGATATGAATAGTGGAAATAATCTCAAAGTAAAGGGGAAGAGAGATGTTGGTCTTAAAACTTATTTTGAGTTAGATTTATGTGATGTGGCCTGATTTAAATTAATTATTATTTTTGGCTTATTGGTAAATTTTGCATTTCATTCTGAAGCATTGAATATAATTAAGTTTATTTACCACACATTCACATATAAGGTTCAAGAGTAAACTATTAGATATAATGTAATATATCTAGCAAATAATGTAGAATGAAAAGTATTTCGTTCAAATATCTCTGTAGAATGTGAAAATTTGTCGAGGAATAGACAATTATTCACTTAATTGATATTTATATGTGACAGAGGCTTGATGCCTAGTAAGACGTTGATTAAAGTCATAAAAGCTCAGTATGAACCAAGAGCAAAACGAACCTTGTTAAGTTTGATGATATCATATTGATGATTTTTTTTTAATAAGTTGGGTCAAGTAGTTGGAAAGTAGAAGATAAATCTCAAATAACTTGAGAGGTGTAGGGTTCGAACCCTTGTCAACACCCTTATAAAGGGTTAGTGATACCACTTGAGCTACATGCTCGTGGTATATTCATGTTGATGATTATTATTAAGAAATACATTATGAGAATGGAACTATACCTTTAATTTATGTGGAAGAAAACAAGTTTTAGAGTCAATCTAGTAATTTTACTTTATTATTTTTTATTATTGAATCATAAGATATGACCAACGAACTTTTGGACACTGACTCATTCAAGTTTTGACACGACTGGCGTGAATTCTTTGGTCGTCGTGATATAATGGTCCATATTATAAGAAATTAACATGGACATCTTTTATTTTGAGTGAAACACAAAACAAGATAGAAATTTGATGCACGGTATAGTGTCGAAATAATGATGTTACATTACAACTAGTGCATTCTAAAGTATTTTACAGTTCCGTCGATTCTTTGACATGCATTGTCCATAAAAATATTGCATTTACAAAACTTCTAGCACATTTAGTATGATTGAGGACTCACCACCCTTATAGAGAACCCAAACTCATAATGCTAGAGAGTTTACATCAAAAGTATTTGATGTCTATTGCATTTTAATCAAGTTAGATGTAATGTATCTTGTAACCTAATGTGCATATACAATAAGGTCTCAAAGAAGACACCGTCAAAAGAATATAGATGGTGACTAAGACAATATTTATGCACACTCATATATTTGTCTCTGCACAGGGTTATGCAATATTGCACGCAACTTTTACTTATTCGTTTATGAACCGCTGCTAACCAAATATTTTGCGTACCAGTTGGTAACTGGATATAAGCCCAATAATTCATATCTACGCATATTTGGTTATGCGGTATATGTGCCTATTGCATCCCCACAACGTATTTGTATGGGTTTCTAAAGACGATTAAGTATTTATGTTAGATATAAATATCCAACATTCATCCGCTATTTGAAACCTTTGAAAGACGATCTCTTTACCGCTAAATGTTTGGATTTTCCACTCTAATGAAACAGTCTTCCTGTCATTAAGGGGAGATAAGATAAAGTATTTTCTAATGGAACGACAGGAATAGTTTCATACTATGTCTGATTTTGATCCCCGCATTTCACAATGTAACATGAAAGTAAGGTAAAGTGAACAATTGATCTTCAAAGTATAGAAGACTCAATTTCTAAAGTGACGAGATCATATATATACCAGTTGCAAATATGTCTGCAAGGTTAAAGACCCCATAAGGGGCACAATATCGCATATTAAGATATTGCAACCATACTTAGTGGAGGTGTGGTTTAGGTCGTGACTCCTAAGAGGAACATGGGGAGGTCACTTGGTTCGATCAATACTCGCCCAAGGAATAAAAGGACATGTATGGCACAACTTCAATTGATCATCAATGAAGATAATTACTCTCATGAGATTATCTTTGATTATACTTATGTCCATGAATCATTACTGAAGGGCGCTCCGATATTCAATATGATTCCAGAGAATAAAGAAATCTCAATGTACAATAAGAGTTTATATGAGTTGATGGAAATATCTTCCACACACATTGGTGATATATACACTGTTGCTCAAGGAATCATAGAGCACGATAGTATCGATCCACCCTTGATTGAAATGTCAATATAAATAAAAATAGCCTAAATGTAAAGAATCAATCCAATAGAACTAAATTCACCGACAACAAGACATGTATTAGGTCTGGTAGTGCTAACCTCACCAATTGTAAAGCTTGTAGGACATAAACAAAGTTTTGTCAGAAAGAGGAAAATAAAGCCATGAGATAAAAATCTAGACTTGAAGTACTGATTAACACGGATTTGTCTTGATTTTTAGTAATATTTTAGTTTATTTTTCTTATTGTTTTTGGTATAAGTTGGGAAGTATGAGCTTAAATTTGTATATTTGTATTTCCATCTTATTTTACCGCTTTTTGATCTAGATTGATGCAAATAAGTGATTATTTATATTTTTCACTTTATAGCTAAGTAACCGGAAGAGTTTAGCACGTAAAAGACGATGTATGATGATCGAGAGTCAAAGATCGAGCTTTCCGGTGAAGAAGTAGCAAGAATTGAAGCTGCCAGACTTTCTATAACGGTTATGCTTCTGGAACCATTGTCGTTGAAGCTAACGGTACACTTACCTGTCATTCCTAACCGCTAGCTGTTACCGCTAACCCTTAACAGTTACTGACAACCGATGTTAACGACCAGAATGCTGAAATAAAGACTTAGCGGTAGCTATAACCGCTAGCTACTATAACGATTACCTTATAACTGTTAACGTTGGCCCGAAATGCAGAAAAAGACTTAACGATTACTACTTAACGGTAGCTCCTTACCGTTAACCCTGCAGTAAACATCACCGTAAGGAGGCAACAGAGACGTTTACGGTAGCTCCTTACTGTAAAGTGTTACCGTAAACGGGCCCAGTAACTGACTTATCAGACTTGCGGCCCAAGTTACGCAATTTCTATATAAACCACTCATTAATCCGAGTTCCAGGCGTGTTCTTGACCCTAAAAACTTACCAAAAATATATTCCTAGGGTTTAGAGTCGGATTTAAACACCAAAAATGCGAGGATCAAAAAGGAGATCGAAGATTCGACGAAGACGAATTCCGGAGCCCGTTGGACGCCGTTCGACCTTTTCTGATCCGATTTGCAGCGTTTCTCTTCGGATTAGCCGAAGTTCTTACTGCTTTCCAGTAGATTAATAAGTTTTCTATCCATTTTACTTGTTTTCTTAGATTAAACCTTAGTTGTTAAGCTTAGATAATTAGTTTTAAATTATTTTTCTTAAAGTTGCTTTCGGATTTTGAAATCGCTGAACCTTATACGTTATTTATTTTCCATTTTAATTTAATTTTTCATGTTATGTACTTGGATAGTTGATACTTGAGTTGGTTGATTATGCCCATGCGATCTAGTTTACGTTTTATTGCTTCATTTTCATGTTTCAAGGTTTCGTTAGCTTCGTAGTTTATTATTTCATGCATGATCGTAATTTTGTTAGGATTAATTGAGTTTTTTTAATAATTCTTATGCCGCTGAGTTTTAGATTTATTATTGAGTAATTGCTTAGTTTTGGATTTTAATCCGGTTAATCAATAGATAATTAATTAGTCAATTGAGTTTAGGTTTTTAAATTGATTGATTGTTTTTTGTTCTTAGTTAATAATTTAGCTTAAGGCAATTAGTTTTAAATTTAATATTGTTTTAGTTTTTAATAATTAAATCAAAAACCCCAATTTGTATGAATTATATGTTTAAGTGTGATTTAGAAAAAACATCCAAGATACCGAATAGTTGTCCTCGAGAGAATCGACTTGAGTCAACTTACCACCCTACAAGTTCCTCGTACTCTTGCGAGCAAACTTACGTGTTTTTAAATTAAATATCTTAAAAGGGGTGCAAAAAAGTTTGGTTCAAGTACAAAATTTCTCAAAACGTCCTGGAATTGACTATGGGGATATGTACTCTCCGATAATAGATGTTATAATTCCAAAGAACCGAGAATGTAGCTTATACATGTGGTTACATCATATCTATATGGGGATCATGAATTATATATATATATATATATATATATATATGAAAGTGCTTGCTGGCCTTTCCTTACCAAGGCAAGTGACTCTAAGCCACAGAGTGCATTTGCAATTAAATTGAAACACTCACTTTATGGATTGAAACAATCTAGACGGATGTGGTATAAACATTTAAGTGACTACTTGATTGGGAAAAGATAATCTATGCCCTTGCGAATTTATAAAGAAATAAGTTTCAAATTTGCGATTAGTTGTATATGTCGATGATATGAACATAATACCCACTTTAAATGAAATAAGAGATATCGCTAGTTATTTGGAATTTTAATTTGAGATAATGAACCATGGAAAAACTCGGTCATGTTAAGTCTTTAAATTAAAACCCGAGTTTGTGGAATACTAAATTCTACAGTTTGCATATATCCTAAAGATGATCAGACAATTAAATATGGATAAGTGCAATATGTTAGCACTCCTATGATTGGTCAAAGTGAAGATATAAGGAAATATCAATTTCGTTAGTGGAATAACGAAGAATTGGTGGGAGCTAAAATTCTCTACCGATGTAAAATATGCGCATTATTGTAACATTATTAATACACTTGACCAAGTAATTTCTCAAAATACTTATCTTTATTTAACTCAAGAAAGCACAATGTCACTAGAATGGAATCAAAATTTATTTTGATACCTTAAATAAACCATTGACGCGAGTTTATTTTTCCCATTCATAAATATAATTGGGACTGCAGATAGACTTGTAACCCCTAAAGAAAATGTTGAGTTTACTTCCTACTATGAAACACCAAATAGTATCATTAATATTGGTTACTCACTCGATCCATGTAAAGAGATCATTATCATACATGTAGTAGTTCGTGAGTTTCTATGACAAATGTTATGATCATTTCATATATCTGATAATAGTGGCTTGAACTCTATCACTGAAGAATATGTGATGATACGAGTAATATCACCACAATTCTTCCACAACAAACACTTATAGACTTTCTCAAGAGTCAAGCAAATTGGGGAAGTGAGACGTTCAAAGTTCTTTTGATAGATGTACATATCAAAGAGGTGTAGACTTTAAGGGGAGTCTCAACATAGGTGTGTTGTACACTTTTTTCTTAAACCAAGTTTTATTTTTCCCAGTGGGTTTTGTTACTTGACAAGGTTTTAACGAGTTAACAATGAAACACCATTTCACCTTTGACTTGCCACAAAGGGGAGTGTTGAAGAAAAAACACAATTAGTGTGCCTTCGTCAACAAGTAACTGATGAGGGACAATTTAGGTATTTGTTATCTTTATGTATTATGAAAACATGTATTTGATACCCTATATAAAGGGAGTGTTTGATAAATAAGAGAACCCTAATTTCTACTATCTCCTTTCGTTTCTTTACGTTTTCTTCTATTTGTTTTTTTCTTTTACACTAACTAGATATTAAAATAGAAAAAAACAATAAAAGATAGTATCTTCGTCGTTTTCTCGAGGTAAAAACCAAACCCATTTCTCGAGGTAAAAACCAAACCCAGCCCAAACTATGGAAATTAAAGTGGACAGTTATATCTTATTATAAGACGGAAGGAATATTTAGTTTCTAATAAATGATCATCTCTATTTTGACATTCTTTGGAATGTAATAATTTGGGAAATTTATAAAACTACCTATTTAAAAAAGAAAATTCTAAAAAATACGATTACTTCAAAATATATATAAATATATGAATCACTCCAAGAAATTTATTAATATACGATAACTTGAACACTCCATCTGAAGAAGACCTCATCTGAAGAAGAAAACGCAACCTGAAAAACTCCAAATACTGCTACTTGAAAAACAAAAATACAAAAACTCCAAATACTGCGCTTGGAAAAACAGAAACTCTGGCTTCAACCCAAATAAAAATCAGAAATATAAAAAATCAAAATACTTCGACTAAAAATTAGAAACCGAAATAGTACTGACTTGAACCCAAATATTGCGACTTGGTAAAATAGAAACCCATATACTTTAACCCGGATTTGAAAAACCAAAAACTAAATACTAATGACTTCAACCCAAATAAAAATCAGATACTGCGACTTCAAAACTCATAAACCAAAATACTACTAATTTGAACCAAAATACTGGATTCGAAAAAATAGAAACCCAAATAACTGACTTGAAAACATAAAAAAATTAGGCGTAATTGTAGAAACATTGACCGTATCGTAAAATTATAAAAGAAAAGGTTAACTTAATATTTCGTATAATTTTCCCTAATAATTTGCCGCTGCGGTTCATAATCTTTATGAAGTTGATGGGCCCTATTTAGTTGATCCCGCCAGAAAGGTAAAAACCAAACCCAGCCCAAACTAAAATTAAAGTGGACAATTTCATCAACCGAAACCCAAACTCCCATATGGCCAAAAAAAACATTTCAAGAACACCAGTGCTCCACCACCAATACTCCGCCGCTGCCTCCCCCACCGCCTGTTACAATCCGCCGCCATCTCGACGAAATCCCCATCCGCAAGAACCAGACCCAATCCTAACCACCCTTTCTCAAGCGATCCAAAACTCTCCGTCAAAACCCCTCCAAACCTCCATCAAACGCCTCCTCCCTTCTTTAAACCCACACCACATCATAAACCTCATAACCTTAAATCCCCATTCTCTCTCTCCACTCACTCTCTTTTCTTTCTTCACATGGCTTTCGACACCCAGCAACTCCACTTTCCGCCACACCCACACCCTCCATTCTTATTGCACTATGATCCATTTTCTTTGCACCCACCAAATGTTAATCGAAGCGAAAGGTTTAATCCAAATCGTAGTTTCGAGAAAAGGGAAAAAATCGGCGCCCGATGTTTTCGCAGCTGTTCTTGAAACCAGAGGTACCCTAAGATCTGATATTTATGTTTTTTCAGGATTGATGACTAGTTATTTAGAGTCGGGTTTTACACATGATGCTATTCAATGCTTTAGATTAGCTAAAAGCCGTAATATTCGGGTCCCATTCGATGCCTGTAAGAAAGTGCTCGAACATTTGATGAAGCTGAAGCGGTACGAGTTGGTTTGGGAATTCTATGAGGAGATTCTAGAATGTGGGTATCCTGCGAGTTTGTATTTTTTCAACATTTTGATGCACAGATTTTGCAAAGAAGGTGAAATGAGCATCGCCTTGTCGATTTTCGTTGCGATTAGGAAATGGGGTTTAAGGCCTAGTGTTGTTAGTTTCAATACTTTGATGAACGGTTACGTTAGCTTGGGTAATTTGGACAAAGGGTTTAGGCTGAAGAGTGATATGCAGGCGAGTGGAGTTCAGCCCGATGTTTATACTTATAGCGTTCTTATCAATGGGCTGTGTAAGGAGAGGAAAATGGACGATGCAGATCAACTGTTCAATGAAATGCTTGACAAAGGATTAGGTCCGAATAGTGTTACTTTCACCACTATGATTGATGGCCATTGCAAGAATGGGAGGGTTGATTTGGCTATGGAGATTTATAAACAAATGTTGAGTCAAGACTTATCTCCCGATCTGATCACATACAATACGATTATTAACGGGCTTTGCAACAAGGGAGAATTGAAGGAAGCCCGAAATCTCATCGATGAAATGCGCGTGAAGGGATTGAAGCCCGATAAAATTACGTTCACTACCCTTATTGACGGAAGTTGTAAGGGGGGTGATTTGGAGACCGCGCTCGAGATTAGGGAAATAATGATAAAGGAAAATATCGCTCTCGATGATGTGGCATACACAGCTCTTATTTCCGGATTGTGCCGAGAAGGACGAGCACTGGATGCAGAAAAAATGTTGAGGATAATGTTGAAAATTGGTCTGAAGCCCGATGATGGAACGTATACTATGATTATTAATAGCTTTTGTAAGAACGGAGATGTTAAGACGGGTTTTAAGTTGGTAAGGGAGATGCAGAGAGGCGGGTATTTACTGTCTGTTGTCACGTACAATGTGCTTATGAGCGGTTATTGCAGGCAAGGGCAGATGAAGAATGCAAATATGCTGCTAAATGCCATGCTGAATTTAGGGGTTGTTCCCGATGATATTACGTATAATATTTTACTGGAAGGGCACTGTAAAAATGGGAGCCCCGAGGATGTGTCTGTTGCACGTGGTGCGAAAGGACTTGTTCTTGACTATGCTTCTTATACTTCGGTGATCCGGAGCTTAAGTAAATCCTCAAAATGGCATTCAAAGAGGTAGTGTAGCTCGTTTGAATGTGAAATTGAGGTATTTATAGTGTTTTCAGTTTCAAAATGGTCGAGTGTACTAGGTGTATATCCAAAACTTGCCATCCCCCGCGCGATGTACGAAAAATTTCTCATTGTTTTATATAATCGAGAACTTGAAGCAACTACCTTAGGTGTACATTGGCTAAAACATTCATAAAAATATGATAAACCTCGTCATGCATTGTACTGTGTTTTTGTTTTAGTATTATTGTGTTGTACGGAAAATATCTATCAATAGAAGTGTTTATTTATTAATTTATTATTTCATAAATCAATCAAGTAAATAGTATTGGCATCGATTATAGGCTTAATTGCATCTAAAATCACCATCCTCTCAAATTGCAAATAAACTAAAATGTTTTCAAAATTGCAAAAAAAGAAAGAAAAAAAAAAAAAAAGACACGATATTTATTATATGTTGCAAATCGAGTTATGGGATGTTCTTTGGTAAAAAATGCAAACGTCTCGACAAAAATAAATGAAATCAAGTGAAATTATTCCTCGGAGCTCAATGAATTCACTGTACACTAATTTGAGACTGGGATCATAGCGCTCTATCTCACATCTTTTTAAGCAGATGAAACTGAAATCGAAAATATCCCATAGTGCTTCTCTTCACTTGAGATTTAAATCACAACTGGTATGATAGAGGGATTTTTCTTCATGAGCCCCATCACAAAAGTAAGACTTTTAAGTGAACTCCACTAATTATTTTCTTTCTTCCCACGCAGTTATCAACCTATCAAAACTTGAACCTGTCAATTTGGTGGAACCTTTTCGTGACCTCACCGTGTTCGCACTACTCGTGCATTTTTAAAACTTTTTTTTTTAATTGTCATGTAATTTACTTTTGCCGGACATGGTGGCATTTCTTAACTGAACCACACCCGATGACTCGATTTGCAACGTGCAATCAAAGTTGTGCATTTTTTTCTTTTTTGGAAAAAAATGATTTATTTCCAAAATGTGGTAATTTGAAATACAATGAGCCTTACATTTAACATAAACTAATCAACTAGTGAGTATAACTTGTCAATAAAACTAGAATAATATAAAATGGGAAAATATGTTTACCAATTTTATAAATGAGTATAAGTTGTCAATAAAAATAAAATAATATTAAATGGGAGAAAATATTTACCAATTTTATATATACGAGGTGGACTAAGTATCTTAATTTTGTCTCAAGTATAATAACATATAGCGCGTACTTATGTGAAATCAATCATATAAGATTAGACCACTTTTTATTATACATGTGAGTTTGGCATAATCAATACACCAACCAGCCCAACCCATTGAATTAATAAAAAAAAAGTACGCGTGACATTACTTTGTCGTTCTATCCCTCTTTCTCCCTATCTACCGTACACACACACAAGTTCGTTCACCGTCACCGGCCATATTTCACTGGCGGTGGAACTTAATAACATCTAAATCATTTGAACTGCCTTTTCACGCTTGCTAAAATCTAAAGCCGCATTCATGATCTAACATATGGATCAATGGCAAATCGCCAATGGATTCTATTAACCTGTTCACTTTGACGTAAGATCTACAACGATTCATCGTACCACCACCAACTCCTATCGTGCACTCTACAATAAAACCTATTTATTTTTTAAAATCAGTGCGATATTTTACTTGATACAACATCAAATATTTAGGCCAGTTATGCACATGGATTTTTTAGGTTTTGTAAGGCGACCTCACCTTTGGGAGGGGCGATCCCTTCTATAGGAGGGCGAGTTGTTTTTAGGAGTGGCGAGCTCTTATAAGGGAGTGGAAAGTTCTTATGAGGTAAATGGTACAATAACAGCTCGGTACTGAGAGATGGGCTTTATGATTAATAGGATCTTGGGTCCTGGTGGGCTGATATGGACTATGGTATGGGGTCCCAACGGACTGAAGGCATGGTATGGTTATTGGCCCATGGTTAATACGATAATTTCATGAAAGTTCTAATATTTATGGTAACATAGCATATAAAAGGAATCCTAATTCTAAGTCGATAATTATTTATGGTACTGTGATTTGAATAGAAGATGGGAACCCTAGATTGAGAACACATCTCTTATTTATATAAAGAAGACACATGCCTCACTTTTTACTCTAAGTTGATTTTATCCTACTTTGAGATCGCATATATTATTATTAAAAGGGACTGACGTAAGCATCGGAGGGCCTACGTCGGGGCTGTCTAACTTGGGTTTTGTTTTGTAGGTTGGTCAGGATCTCAGGAGTCCTCTGGAGGTCGATCAGGTCGGCAAGCACGAATTCTAGGTCACTACTCTCCTTTTTTGGTGAATCAATCTTTTTGGTCGCATCAAGTGGCGCCCTCTATGAGAATACGAGGGACATCGAGTACTTGAGTGAAAGACGTGAGAACTCCAAAAGGAAAACATGAAAAGGGGAGACATCATACCTCAAACTCTAGATTGGTTCCGAGGCGGGCAAGGATAAGGATGTGGGCAAGGAAAAGCAGGTTGCGGAAGAACAAATACCACCACAAGAGGAAACAGCGGATCAAACGATCATGAAAACACCACCAACACCACGGAAGGAAAAGATAAAAAATTCGGGGAAGAAAGATAGGAATAAATCCCCAGAGATAATTAAGCAAAGGTCTATCAATATTGGAACCAAGGAATTGAAGGAGTTACCAAAGGGAAGAACTTGTCATGTTGACAAAGGTTTTCTTGAAAGATTGATGGGATCAGTGCCTCCGAGCAAGTTGGAGAAAATTTTGGCGAGCGAAGACGATAGTGAAGAGGAGGAGGATAGGCAGAAAGATGAGGAGTATAGGCAAGAACCATTAAGCCTAGGCGAAAAGAAGAGCAGATAGAAGGAGCCATGGATGCTGGATCCTGAGATGATCTGGGCCACAAAGAAGAGACGGTATCAGATAGAATATCCATCGTCGTCTAAAGAAGAGGGGGAAAAGGAAAACGTACAGTTCCTGAGTAGTAGGTCGTGTAGAAAAGCTTATCAGCATCAAACCCATCGTGATGCGGAAGAAGAGGAGGACAAGGTATTACCGACATCCCTCGCGATGAGGTATATGCAGGAAGCAGTACGAGCATTATAGAGACAGGTCGCGGAAGCAGATGGAGAGGAGTCGAGAGGCCATCTGTTCTCAGAAAGAATATTGAGATCAGCTTTACGTCGTGGATATAAGGGGCTAGATTTCTATTATGAAGGGTTGTCGGACCCCACACGTCATGTGAAGAGCTTTGAGAACGAGGCGGTGCTATGGCAGTACACTGATGCATTAGCATGCGGGGCCTTCGTATCCACGTTAAGGGGGCTAGCGCAGGACTGGTTCCATCAACTAGCTCCAGGAAGAATCACTAGCTTCTAGATCCAGAAGTCGGCCTTTCTGAAGCATTTCGCTAGAGCCAAGTTACACATGAAAACCGCACAAATTTTCGATGATGTAGTGACCTAGAGAGACTTTGAAGAGCTATGTCTCCAGGTTTACTAGGTCTACTTTGGAGGGGGCTGTGGCCACGGATGAGATGAAGGCAGAGCTTTGCATCAAGGCTTGAGGATGGGAGGTCTGCGAACATCGTTGGCCAAGCGATCTGCGCATACATTCGAGGAAGTCCTGGATAGGTGCATGAAGTACATACATGTGGAGGAGGCTAAAGAGGAGCATAGAATACACTTTTGGAGGGAGTTTGGAGAACCAGAAAGAGTAACACCCAGGAGGTTAGAGCCTAAAAGAGATACAAGGTGACCTGCTCGAGCACTCTTGACCACGGGAGTAGATGTTAGAGGATCAACAAGAAATGAAGGAAGAGTATGGAGGGAGGACACGGACTTTACACCCTTGGCGAGGCCAAGAGCAAGGGTGTTCACAATTATGGAGAACCAAGTACTTGATGCTATTAGGTGGTCGGAGGATTCTACGACAATTCCTACTAACCCGAGATCTCAGTTCTTTTGCAGGTTTCACAATAATTATGGGTATTCCACTGAGCAATGTCGACACTTAAAGGAGGAGATCGGAAGTCTGATCAAAGATGTACATCTGAAAGAAGTGGTATATAAAGACAAGGAACCTCAAGAACAAAGACAGACGCTGCCAAGGCCACCTCCGGGGGGACCCCCGCAGGCACAGGCAGAGGGACGACCAAGAAAGGAAGGAAAAAAAGGGCTGAGCAAGGGGGAGCTGCTGAAATAATAGAAGAAGAATAAATATGGTATCAGGCGGACCAACGTATGGAGATAAACAATGCACGGAAACGACATGTGAAGGCAGTTCGCCCAGGACCATGAGTGGTCGCTGCAATTAACATGCAACCCCAAGTAGTAGGACATGTGATTGATTAACACATATTTGTCCTTATTTTTATTAGTATTTTAGTTCTTTTTTCTATTTATTTTTGGTATAAGTTGGATAGTTTAAGCTTAATTTCGTATATTTGTACTTCTAGCTTACTTTACTGCTTTTTGATCCAGATTGATGCAATTAGGTGATATTTTATTATTTTTTACCTTATATCTAAGTAATCGGAAGAGTTCAGCACATTAGAGATGAAGTATGACGATCGAGAGTCAAAGATCGAGCTTTCCAGCGAAGAAGTAGCAAGAATTAGTAGCTAACGATTTTCTATAACGGTTATTCCTTATGGAACAGTTATAGTATCATTGAAGGAAGAAAGAGAAGCTAACGGTGCACTAGCGATAGCTACTACCGCTAGTTATTATCGCTAATCTATAACGGTTACTC
This sequence comes from Phtheirospermum japonicum, assembly GCA_014905375.1. Classification (NCBI taxonomy): domain Eukaryota; kingdom Viridiplantae; phylum Streptophyta; class Magnoliopsida; order Lamiales; family Orobanchaceae; genus Phtheirospermum; species Phtheirospermum japonicum. The sequence goes on along the minus strand of BMAC01000602.1, from coordinate 526,511 downwards.
ACCGTCCTTATTGTTAGCGGGCCCAGAACCGACTTAAGAAGACTTGCGGCCCAAGAAACGGAAAATCTATATAAACCCCTCATTAATCCGAGTTCTAGGCGTGGACTTGACCCCAAAAACTTACCAAAAACATATTCCTAAGGTTTAGAGTCGGATTTAAACACCAAAATGCGATGATCGAAGAGGAGATCAAAGATTCGACGAAGACGAGTTTCGGAGCCCGTTCGACCATTTCTGATCCGATTTGCAGTGATTCTCTTCGGATTAGCCGAAGTTCTTACTTATTTCAAGTAGCTTAATAAGTTTTCTATCCGTTTTACTTGTTTTCTTAGATTAAACCTTAATTTTTATACTTAGATAATTAGTTTTAAATTATTGTTATTGAAGTTGCTTTCGAATTTTGAAATCGTTGAACCTTATACGTTATTTATTCTCTATTTTTATTCAGTTTTCATATCATATGCTTGGATATTTGAGACTTGAGTTGGTTGATAATGTTCATGCGATCTAGTTTACGTTTTATTGCTTTGTTTTCATGGTTCAAGGTTTTGTTAGCTTCGTAGTTTATTTTTTCATGCATGATCGTAATTTCGATAGGATTTATTGAATTAATTCATGATAATTTAGCTGCTTCATTTTAGATTTATTATTTGAATTTTAATTAGGTTAATCAATAGATAATTAATTAGTTAATTGAATTTAGTTTTTTAAATTGATTAATTGCTTTTAATTATTAGTTGATAATTTAGGATAATTAATTTAGAAATTTAATTTAGTTTAATTATTGCTCTTAGTTTTAGTTGGTAATTTAGTTTAAGATAATTAGTTTAATTAGATTAGATTTAATATTACTTTAGTTTTTAATAATTAAATCAAAAACCCTAAAAACCCCAATTTGTATGAAGTATATGTTAATTTGTGATTGAGAAAAACATCTAAAAGACCGAACAGTTGTCCTCGAGAGATCGACACGAGTCAACTTTCCACCCTACAAGCGCCCTCGTTCTCTTGCGAGCAAGCTTGCGTGTTTTAAATTAAAATATCTTAAAAAGGGGTGCACAAAAGTTTGAAAAAAAAAAATTTGGCGCCGTTGTCGGGGACAACGAGTAGGAATTAAGGATGTTTTTCGTTTTGTTTTCTTTTTGAGTTATTATTTCCTTTTTATTTTGAAATTGGCTTGGATTTTTGCCATTGGTGCATTGAATTGTTGTTGAGTGCATGCAGGGGAAGCGATCTCTTAGACCCAAACTTGCGCAATTACTCTATAATATTCACCGTCCAAAACAAGCACGATCAAGGCCTATCCCCATAAATCTATTTAATTCATCCATTGCTACTACCTTTGATTAAAACCAAGTTCCCGAAACAATGTTAGGAGCACAATCAAATCGAAACGGTAATTCCTCACCAAGATCACCTCCACGTCACATTCGGAACAGGTATGGTAGTGAACCAATCATTATGCAAGGACAACCACAACCTCGAGCTTATTGGGCTGATTATCAGCAAAACATGGAGAATATGAGACGAGACGGGGGGAGAAACGAAGGAGTTAATAAACAGCATAACGAAGAACTAAATCTCCAACTTAACAACGTAGTCGATCATCAACCCAACATAAGACAAAATGAAGAGGGAAACGATGATGCCAATCATCAACACAACATCGAGAACGTGGTATTAAGGAACGATGATTTTCTTCAACATAACGAGCATGCTGATGATCAAGAAAGAGAGCAGAAACTCCATGCGTGGTTGGGCAATTTGAACCAAGGATACAACCAAGGAAATTTCGAGAGGAGATATGTGCCCGAAGATCCCTATGCGAGAAATGCGTACGATAATCAATACGGAAGGGCGAATGATAGAGTTAGAGAACCAAGGGGCGTGCGAGAGTTTTCGAGTCCTCAAGTTGGCACCTATAGTTCAACAATTGTTCTAGGGAGGGCTGCACGTGATTTTGAAGTTAAACCGCACCACCTCAACTTACTTCCGAGTTTAAATGGGCATGCTCACGAGGACCCTTTGGCGTTCTTGAAAGAGTTTTATATTGAAGTAGGTAGAATTCCTTCGAACGGATTGCATGCGGAGGAAGTAAGGATGATTTTCTTTCCAAGTTGTATGAAGGATAAGACTAAATCTTGGTTTCTCTCTTTAGAACCAAGATCACTAACTGAATGGGATATGGTCAGCAATAAATTCGTAAATCAATATTATTCAGCGCAAACGACTGGCCACCTAAGGGGACGAATTGCGAATTTTGTGCAATTAGATGGAGAACTTTTACATGAGATATGGGAGCGCTACAAGACTCTTTTGCAAGCGTGCCCACATCACAATTAACGCTCCCGGGATGGTTAATCAATTTTTCTATGATGGTTTATTGCAGGTACATAAGGATCACATCGAGACTACGTCCAGAGGAAACTTTGGAGACTTAACGGCGAGTGATGCCAAGTCATTATTCGAGAGGTTGAGCGAGAAATCAAGACAAACTAACTCTTGACCACGAAAGATTATAGCCAAATAAGTTTCCGAGACGCCAAACAAGAGAGACATAAAGTTCGACGAGATGGCCAATGAGTTGGCTGCCCTAAAAGAAAAGATGACGAATATGGAATTATCGAAGAAGAATGTTAAGTTATGGCACGATGTGGATTACAAGGACATTTAGCGAGCGTGTGCACAACTGTGTTTGATAAAGTGGAAGAAACGGAGGTCAAAGCTATTCAAAATTTCAAACCTCAACCTCCAGCGGGAAATACTTATCATCCAGGGCTTCCCAAACATCAAAACTTAGTCCCAACTACGTTCCTGCGCCTCCAAAATCCGATCCGCAATATTTGGCATCACCTCTGCCAAGCAATTTTCAACAGCAAGTACAAGCGCCTGTTCCGGTGCAATCACATGATCAATTATTATTATAGCAGCTTAATCGAGTGACAAAGACTATTCGAAACAGAGATGGACTAGCTCAATTGACTTTGCAAATGAGTGACCTCGCGAAGAGCACTAAGGAGAACACGGCTGGCCTAAAGAAATCGGAGATGATGATGGGTCAACTGTCAGCTGATGTGGCATCCTTAAAGAAGGAGAAAAATAGGTTTCTGAGCCAAACAGAACAAGCCTCGGCTATTCATGTGCTGAGAAATGGCATAGATCTAGAAAAGAAGAACGACAAGGAAGAAGCCGAGACCCAACCACACGTAGATGCAACCAAATCGGCCGATCTAATGCATAAATCTTCAAATCCATATATTTCGGGGCCGTTGAAGAGAAAGAATCCGACAGCAACTGAAGACCTCATCGATTCCTTAAATGCACAACCAAATAAGTTGACTATTTATGATCATGTTCCCTTCCCAAGTCGCCTACGTCCGACCAAGGAAAACAAAAAAATTCATGGAGTTATACGATTTATTGAAAAATGTTAATATTAACCTTCCCCTGTTAGAGGTTATAAAGACGATGCCAACTTATGTGAAATTTTTCAAGGAGCTAGCATCAAGGGAAAGGCGCTTGGCTGCAAACCAATATGCGGCTTCGACAAGAGAAGTTAGTGCTATATTTAAGAAACTATTGCCACCCAAAGAGAAGGATCCCGAGAGTTTTTGCATAACTATTTCTCTCGGGAATGGACAAATGGCAAGGGGGATGCTCGACCTTGGAGCTAGCATAAATTTGATGCCCCACTCTATCTACAAGGAATTTGACTTAGGACCGCTGAAGCCAACCACGATGAAATTACAATTGGCGGATAGAACGAGAAGATTGCCCTTGGGGATTGTGGAGGATGTTTTAGTACAAGTAGATAAGCTAGTTATGCCTGTGGATTTTGTCATTATGGACGTTGGTGACGTACAAAGAAAGAATCGAGAATACGCCATTTTGTTAGGACGTCCATTCATGTCTACAATGCGCACGGTGATCGACGTAAACAAAGGGAGGATGACTATGTCCGTCTTAGGCAATGGTGATGTTTTCACTTCATGATATTCACAAGACTCCTACACCGTTTGTAAAGGACAAATTTTCTACTGGTTATTTAGTATATTCATGCGTGAATGAACTCCTAAGCATTAACACTATTGACGAGCTTGATGACGAGGATCATTTGAGCGGGGAGGAATTGATTGATTTGTTGGGTATTAGGTTATGTGATATTGGAGGTGAATTTAATGATGGAATGCTCGTAGAGAATGACGGACCTAAAAACAAGACAAAGGTGGAGTTGAGGCCACAACGAGATCGTTCGAATTATGAATCCAAGAAGGAGACGAAGCCACCATGTAGAAATCCAAAGAATGTTTCCCCTGACCCTTACGATAATTTTAAACGTGCGAAGAAAAAAAGCGAGGCTTATAGCAAGGATTGGACGACGACGAAGAAGAAGGAGTCAACGAAGTTTTTAATGAGAAGTTTCATGATAATAAGTTCAAGGTTGGTCAATTAGTGCTCTATAATCCCAAACGTGAATTTGATCCAACCAATTTCAAGGCCGAATGGAGTGGACAGTTTTAGTAAAAGAATTGGATGAATATGGAGTAGTCACTCTTTACGATGAGAATTAAAAGTCGAATTTCCAAGTCCACAAGCATTGACTTAGGCCTTATTTCTGGAATTATATGAAGAATCGAGATCATACCAAGAAGGAGTTCGTGGGCCCACCACGAGCTAGAAATTGATCAAGCAACTTGCATCGAGCTTTTGACGTTAAAACAAGCGCTTCTTGGGAGGCAACCCAAGCGTTCTTTAGTTTTCATTTTCTTTTGATTTTCATTTATTTTATTTCTGTCTTTATATTGTGTCAGTTGTCGTGGTAGGTTTATGCGGTGTTGATGTGCAGAAAAAATTGAGAAATTCACCAAAACCGAAGACTTAGCGATTACCTAGCGGTAATCCCTACCGCTAGCTGTACCATTAGCAATCTCACCCGAGCGTTAACGACGAGTTGAACCGCTAAACTGGACGCTAGGAAGTAACAGGGAAGGTCTAACGATTTACTTAGCGGTGGCACTGACCATTATATTTATCGCTACCATTGCACAGAGAACTTAACGGTTGACCTAGCGGTTGTCCTTACTGCCAAGGCAACCGCTAGCGTGGTCAAATCTGCAAAACTATGAAGAGAAATCGAGTTGGAATTTTTGGTCATTAATGAAGACATTTCCAATCATGCGATTCGAGATGAATGATGGTTGCACATAGTTGTTTGGAGAAGCTCGACTATTTTCAGGGACATTTTCTTATTCTCTTTCTCCCTTTCTTTTATTTTCTTATACTCGTTTATGGAAATCAGGGGATTGTCGAGTTTTTAGAGGGGGGATGGTTGAGTTGTGATTTATATTTGACAAATTATGCAATTTAAAAAAAAAGAAGAATTTGTGATTTGTAGTAGAAAATATTTTACGTGATTAACTGCTATTCCCACGCTGAATTGTGTTTGTCTGGCTTGCCTGTCGAAGTTGACTACGTATGATTTGATGTTATTGTCTTTGAGTGTGTATAAGTGCATAAAAGTTTTCAAAATTATTATTTCTATATTGTAAAATAGTACTTGGACGCAATTGATTTCGCAAAACCTTAAAAGCAGCGTCAATTCAAAACTTTTTTGTGCAAAATCCAGGGAGTAGCCTGAGTGTTTATTATCATTGCATGTACTTGAGTGAGTTCTGTTTTGAGATCTCTTTGAAATCGATGTGTGTAGTTAGCTTTGAACATGACGTTAAGGCACAGAAAAGAACTCTATTTCCGGCCATATCCATATATTTTAGCCACTATAAATTCCGAATGAGCCAATCATAGCCAAATAATCAATTTTCTTTAGCCATGAGTGATTTTAGTCGAATCCTACAACCATTAAAAGTGTGGGGTAGGAGTTAGTTATTTTTATTGGTTAGTTGTATTTTGGAGATTTTATCAGAGATTTATGAAAAGTTGTAATAAAGGATCACCATCCTTAAAAAAATAAAAAAATAAAATAATAAAAAAATATTAAAAGAATTAAGAAAAAACAAGAAAGACCCCATAAAAGAATAAAAGGGGGATAAAATAAGAAAAAGGGGATGGTGAATCTTGGTGAATCGTGTTATGTAATTGCCTGCGCGGTAATAAAAGCTTGTGTTTTATTGTTTATTCTCTTATGAAGCCTAATGTTTAAGAGGCAAGAGTTGTGTTTGAAAAAGAATCATATTATGAGCTTCTATATTGTTTAAGTGGTTCGAGCAAAAGTCGGTTTAGAGTTACGAGTTGAGAAATAGCCTAAATTTAAAGGCTACGTTATGAGATATAAGTGAGGTTTTTACTTTTGAGCGAGGTGAAGCACATTGCTTCGCGATTAGATTAGGTTGAGTGAGTTATTGATCACGTTAGATCGTGAGTTAGCCATACGAATTATATATTACATACCCGTCCAAAGAGCCTTACATTACAACCCGAAGACCTTTTCTGATTCTTTGTTGATAACACACTTAATATGCGATTGGAAAGAGATTGATTTTCAGTTCTTATTTATTGTGCTTCAATTTGTATGATTTGAGCGTATACACGTCCCATGCTGATAATACTTGAGTGCTATTGAACGTACACCCATATATATTACCCTTTGTGAGGATGCATGATGATTTTGAAGCGACAAAGTAATAAGGGTGGAGTGTTTGAAGTTGCGTGACTTGTATCTATATTTTCAAAATTATCTATGTAGCATCACATGACTCGTTGCTTGAGCTTATTTTCTTTCTTGTTATACTTTGAATTTATCGTTCGTTCAAACCAATAAAGCGTGGGGTAGTTGATTAGCACATATTTGTCCTTATTTTTATTAGTATTTTAGTTCATTTTTCTATTTGTTTTTGGTATAAGTTTTTTTAAATAAATTACGGCGCTTTTATTAAAAAAGGAGAAAAAAGTCCGAAAACATAGCAAATTAGTGAAAAAACGAAAACAAAGATACTAGCGCTTGCCCAGAAATCCTCGCTTAAGAGAACTCTTTGAAACTCTGCGTATAGGAGTAGAGTCTTCCTCTTCAGCAATATCCGCCCAAGATTATCTAGAAGTGATACTCATAAGGTGAAGGGCCGGAGAGGATTTTGTATCGTCAACAAAGAAAGGAGTAGAAGTCTCCTGTTGTAATTTTTTAATTATATCAATTAATTCTCGATCAGTGGCAGGTTTATGAAAAAGAGGGGTACGGTGTTGGCTGCCAATATCTGAATCATCCACTATAATGCCTTCTTCACGTGCAAGACAGGTTATTGGAGAATATTGCGCCGAAGGAGAAACCTTATCCGAAGAACCCATGCCTACCTCATTAACATAACCCATGGAAGTTGTTGAAACAGGTTCCTCATAAAGCACAAGTTGTCGAGAGGTGTCACAAACAATCTCATCCGATCTGCAAACGGTCGACTGGTTCTCCCTGCACAGCTGCGCAGTTAGTTGCTCATTATTGTCTAAGCCACTAAAAGAAACCTCAGAAGCGATACAGTGACCCTTCCCTTCAAAATCGGGTGAAGTAACAAGGGTAGCGGTGGCTGTAGGAGCCGTGTTCACGAGGGCTGGAGACAAAGGCTCGTACCTCAAAGTAGGCTTTGAGGTAGGAGGTGCGGAAGGACCCGTGCAGGCTTCATCTTGTAACACTTGAAAGGTGTTAGAAGTTGTCAGAGAAGTATTAGTAGGCTCAAGAGTTGGGTGGGAATCCGTACGGTTACGAACCTGATGCTCACGAGAATCAGAACGACAACGAGAACATCTGGTGTTAACCGTATGCCAATCATCCCTATCGACGTTCTGAGCGACACGAGGTTTATAGAAGGGGCAAGAACCAACAAGATGCCCAGCTATTTTACAGAGCGAATAGAAATCCGGCAAGTGCTCATACCAAATGGAAATATACCCGTAATATCCCTCCCGTTCAATCATAACCGTCTCATGCAGGGTATCTTCAAGGTTAATCTCAACCAACACACGAAAAAAATTGCCAACCGATCCATTAATAGATCGTTCGTCAATTTGTAAAGGATTGCCTACGACTCTATCAATATCTAAGATAAACGAATGGTCCTAGTACTCAATAGGCAAGTCATATAAACGGATCCAAACCTGAGATGAGGTAGAAGGGGACTTGTAGGGGTTGAAGTCCGGGATCCAGGGGAAAAGCCGAATAGTATTAGAACCGAACTTCCAAGAAGTTTTGGCGAACGCGCGCGCCCTATTATCGGGTGTAGTAAACAAAATACTGAAGAGTCCCTTACCCAAGGGAACAAAACTCCACGATCCAGTGATTCCCCAAGTAACTTTTAAGGTGGCCTTGCAATCATCGATCGAAAGGGGTTTCGACTCTTTGGGTTGCAGAAGACGGCCTATTAGAGATTCACGTAAAATCGAGACGCGGTTTTGATAGCGGGTTTTGTCAATGGTAACTGAGAAATAATCGCCTTTTTTTACCGGAGCACCCAAGGAAGAGGCCACAGGAGCCGGCAGAGGAGGGGGCTTGGCTACCGGGCCCAAATTGCTTGAAATATTGCCTCTGCCATGTTGAGAAAATGGAAAGCGGGCTGTTAGGGGAATTTGTTGGGTCTGGGGCACCCCAAGTTGGGTGTGGGGCAGCCCATGTTGCTTCTGAGAGGGGAAAGGGCCAGGACCAGTCTTAGGAGGGAAAGAGGTGGGTTTCCCTAAATGAGAAGCTAAATTAACGGGTTGTTGAAACGCATCCGATGGATTTGCCAAAAAATCCGCTGAGCAATCACCGCGAGACGGAGCTTGGAGCGCAAGCAACGGAGAGGAGATCCACAATTGTGGGAGACTCCCAATCGGGGTGTAACCGAAAAGAACCCCAGGCATGACCGAACGGCTAGGAGAAGGCAAAGGCTGCACAAGCGCAACTGCGCTCAGATCGGAAGCCAGAATCGCCGGAGGGGCGGCGGCCATGGAAGGGTTGTCGGGGACACAGTATGGAGGGTTCTACGATGAATACAAGGGAGGACAAACCCTCGCCTCCGGCAGAGAACTGAAGGAGACGGGGGCGGCAAGAGGTGTAGCACTCGGAAACATCGAGTTTTGGAGGCCGTGAATTAGCGGTGGAGCCGCAACCAGCGTGGAAGACGAGAGAGAAGCCGATGTATTCATAGATGTTGGAAACAACGAGCTGAGAAACGCCGTGGAACCGTTCGTCATGGGCTGGATGGTATGCTGTGAAAAATGAGGGGGCTGCGACGTCATGAGCAATGCCGGAGAAGGGGAGCCGATTAAAGGAAACGTCGGCCAGAATGTTTGGAGAAACAACTGCTGTGTATGCGCATGAAGGCGGTGCGGCATCCGTAGAAGGTGGCAGGAGATCAGCGATGCCGGGAGAAAGTGGGACCGACCAAGGTAGTGGCTGGAGCATCTGTGGTTGCGTGGGCACCGGCGGGGCATCGAGCGGATGCTGCCGAGGGAGAAACGCCATGGTGGGTAGCGCCGGTGGCCGATGACGTTCTCATGAATTGGAGATTATTGTTTTTGGTATAAGTTGTATAGTTTAAGCTTAATTTTGTATATTTGTACTTCTAGCTTATTTTACCGCTTTTTGATCCAGATTGATGCAATTAGGTGATATTTGTTGTTTTTCACCTTATAGCTAAGTAACCGGAAGAGTTCAGCACGTTAGAGATGAAGTATGACGATCGAGAGTCAAACATCGAGCTTTTCGGCGAAGAAGTAACAAGAATTAGTAGCTAACGGTTTTCTATAATGGTTATTCCTTCTGGAACAGTTATAGTATCATTGAAGGAAGAAAGAGAAGCTAACGGTGCACTAGCGATATCTACTACCGCTAGTTGCTACCGCTAATCTATAACGGTTACTCACCGTTACCTTACCGTTGCTTACAACCGATGTTAAAAATTAGGGGCGCTGAAATGAAGAACTAGCGATAGCTACTATAACGGTTACCTTACCGTTACCTTATCGTTAGCGGGCTCATAACCGACTTAAGAAGACTTGCGGCCCAAGAAATAGAAAATCTATATAAACCCCTCATTAAACCGAGTTCCAGGCGTGGACTTGACCCCAAAAACATATTCCTAGGGTTTAGAGTTGGATTTAAACACCAAAATGCGAGGATCGAAGAGTCGATGAAGATGAGTTACGGAGCCCGTTCGACCATTTCTGATCCGATTTGCAGCGATTCTCTTCGGATTAGCCAAAGTTCTTACTAATTTCAAGTAGCTTAATAAGTTTTCTATCCCTTTTACTTGTTTTCTTAGATTAAACCTTAGTTTTTAAGCTTAGATAATTAGTTTTATATTATTGTTCCTAAACCTTATACGTTATTTATTCTCTATTCTTTATTCAGTTTTCATATCATATGCTTGGATACTTGAGACTTGAGTTGGTTGATAATGTTCATGAGATCTAGTTTACGTTTTATTGCTTCGTTTTCATGGTTCAAGGTTTCGTTAGCTTCATAGTTTATTATTTCATGCATGATCGTAATTTCGTTAGGATTTATTGAATTAATTCATGATAATTTAGCTGCTGCGTTTTAGATTTATTATTTGAATTTTAATTAGGTTAATCAATAGATAATTAATTAGTTAATTGAATTTAGGTTTTTAAATTGATTAATTGCTTTTAATTATTAGTTGATAATTTAGGATAATTAATTTAGGAATTTAATTTAGTTTAATTATTGCTTTTAGTTTTAGTTGGTAATTTAGTTTAAGATAATTAGTTTAATTAGTTTTAAATTGAATATTGCTTTAGTTTTTAATAATTAAATCAAAAACCCCAAAAACTCCTATTTGTATGAATTATATGTTAATTTGTGATTGAGAAAAACATCTAAAAGACAGAACAGTTGTCCTCGAGAGATCAACACAAGTCAACTTTCCACCCTACAAGCGTCCTCGTTCTCTTGCGAGCAAGCTTGCGTGTTTTAAATTAAAATATATTAAAAAGGGGTGCACAAAAGTTTGAATCAGTGATTCCTTTTGGCCTGGAGGAGAGACGGGGTTTACAGGTGGAGCATAACGATGCACTCGTAATTGAAACTAAGTTGGCAAAGTATGAATTCAGAAGAGTTTTTGTGGATAATGGAAGCTTGGTCAATATCCTCTACCAGACATGCTTGGATCAGATGAATCTAAAGTCAAATATACGACCTGTGTAAGCAACTTTCTATGCTTTTAATGGAGAACATGTCATCACGGAAGAAGAAGTGGTGCTTCCAGTTGCATGGGGAAAGGGCGAGCTATGGGTAGAGAAGAAGTTGAAGTTTTTAATCATCAAGGCCACTTCAGCTTACAATATCATACTGGGGAGACCTGCTCTCATTGAACTCCAGGCAGTTAATTCCACTTATGACATGAGTATAAAATACCCAACAGGGGACAAGGTGGGTGAAGTAGTATCGGAGTAACAGGTCATCCGATCGTGTTACCAGATGACTGTGAGGATGAGGATGAGCGAAGGGAAGCAAGAGAGAAGTGGCGATGTGCAAGAAGGAGTACTTAGCTCTAAAAAGATGAGGGAGAAGGAGAATTATGTCTGAACCCATGAGGAGATTATAGAGATCACATTGGAAGAGGGCAGACCAGAGTACACTATGTGGATAGGGAGTCAGATGGCGGAGAACATAAGAGCAGAGCTGATTGCTCTGTTAAGTGAATTTCGAGATATCTTCGCTTTTGGAGATGGGGAACTGCCAGGAATATCTCCTGAGGTTGCGCAGTACCACTTAAACTTAGATCCACAGGCGTGACCTATAGGATAAGAAATGAGACATTTTGGGGTGGAGTTAGACAAGTTGATTGAAGAGGAAGTACACAAGTTGTTGAAGTCCGGTCACATCTGGGTGATCTAGTTTCCAGAGTATTTATCCAATGTTGTGATGGTGCCTAAACCTGGAAGCAAATAGAGGATGTGTGTTGACTTTCGTGATCTGAATAAGTCCTGCTCAAAAGATCATTAACCGTTACCACGCATTGACCAACTAATAGACTCAACCTCAGGATGCGAGCTGCTGAATATGGTAGATGCATCCCAGGGATCTCATCAAATCCCACTGGCGAAGGAGGACAAACCCAAGGTGACCTTTGTCACCTCAACGGGTACGCATTGCTTTATTTCCATGTTGTTTGGGTTGAAATATGCAGGGGCGACCTATCAAATATTAGTAGAAAAGATGTTTAATGACCTATTAGGGTCAACTATTGAGGTTTACGTGGATGATATGCTTGTGAAAAGCAAGAAAGCAGAATCACATGTGGGGGACGTGAGGAAGGACTTCACTATATTAAGGCATTATAGCATGTGGCTGAATCCAAAGAAGTGTGCATTCGGAGTTCGATCTGCAAGTTTTTGGGATACATGGTGATGGAGAGAAGTATTAAAGTAAATACAGAGAAAGTGCGAGCTGTCGTGGAGATACCTCATCCTCGAAGGGTAAGAGATGTATAGGTACTAACAAGTCGCATTGCAGGGCTTAATCGCTTCATATCCAGATCGACAGAAAAAGGCTTTCCATTTTTTCAGGACTTTAAGGAAAGGGTCCAAGTTCGAATGGACCAAGGAGGCAGCAGAAGCTTTTGATAAGCTCAAGGAGTAACTGGATGATATACCATTGATAACCAAACCCATGCCATGTTGAGACTTAGTCCTTTACATATTTTTCGGGGAGGTCGTAGTAAGCTCAGCGATAATCTGGAAAGAGGCTGGTATTCAAAAGCCTATCTACTACATCATCAGGATGCTAAGGAGAGCTGAGCTGAACTATTTAGAGCTCTACAAAGGTGGGCTTGCATTCATCTACACTGCGAGGAAGCTGTGACCTTATTTTCACTACAAAAAAACAACGATTTTCCGAGGGAAAATTCGAGGGAATTGACTTCCCTCGGAAATTTCCGAGGGAAAACCGAGGGACAGTTAAACCCCTCGGTTTTTTCCGAGGGAATATCATTCCCTCGGAATTTCCTTCAGAAATACGGGCGCCAAAATATACCGCCATAATTTTTGAAGGACAAACCGAAGGATGACCTACGGAACGGTTTTCGATGGGAAGACTTCCCTCAGAAAACCGAGGGATCTTCCCTTCCCTCGGTTTGAAACCGAGGAAATATCATTCCCTCGGTTTTATTTTTTTATTTTTTAAAAATATTAATTAAATTTCTGAAGGAATACGATTTCCCTCGGAATCATTCCGAGTGATTATGGATTCCCTCGGAATGATTCCGAGGGAAATTGAATTCCCTCAGAAATTTTATTAATATTTTTAAAAATTCTGAAAAAATAAAAAAAGATCGAAAAAAATAGAAAAAAATAGGGTTTATTTCCGGGACGCCGAGGCGCACCCCTCCCCACCCCGGTCGTTATTTTTTGGGTTTTGTTTCTATTTTTTACTATTTTTTCCGAGGGATTTTTAATTCCGAGGGATTTTTAATTCCCTCGGAAATTTCAAAAAATAAAAAAAATCGTAAAAAATAGAAAAATCGTAAAAACGAAACCGATCCTATCATCTTAGGCACGTGGGGTGGTTTTGACCACAAATTCGATAGAAAAATACCAACGATCACGTGCGTGTCCACACGTATCGTGGGATTCGACCAACAACAAGATACGATCGATCGATGAACTCCTTCGGTTGGAAACGCGAAGCGACGTAGCGTCGTGATTTTTCCATATTGGAGAAGGGGTGCGTCTCGGCATCGTGGAACCACGGGGGTCGGGCGTCGATCGTTCCGCACGCGTTTTCTATTTTTTTTTATTTTAAATAAAATAATGGAAAAAAAACTCGAGAAAATAGATGAATTAGTAAAAAATAGTAAGAAGACCCAAGAAATTACGACCAGGGCGGGGAGGGGTGCGCCTCGGCGTCCCGGAAATAAACCCTATTTTTTTTCTTTTTTTTCTTTTTTACGATTTTTTTTTATTATTTGAGATTTTCGAGGGAATCCAAAATCCCTCGGAATTCCGAGGGATTTTTAATCCCCTCGGAAATTTCAAAAATAAAAAAGAAATCGTAAAAAATAGAAAAATCGTAAAAACGAAATCAATCTTATCATCTTAGGCACGTGGGGTGGTTTTGACCCCAAATTCGATCAAAAAATACCAACGATCACGTGCGTGTCCACACGTGTCGTGGGATTCGACCAACAACAAGATACGATCGATTGATGAACTCCTTCGGTTGGAAACGCGAAGCGACGTAGCGTCGTGATTTTTCCATATTGGAGAAGGGGTGCGTGTCGGCGTCGTGGAACCACGGGGGTTGGGCGTCGATCGTTCCGCACGCGTTTTCTATTTTTTTTCGATTTTAAATAAAATAATTGAAAAAAAACTCGAAAAAATAGAAGAATTAGTAAAAAATAGTAAGAAGACCCAAGAGATTACGACCAGGGCGGGGAGGGGTGCGCCTCGGCGTCCCGGAAATAAACCCTATTTTTTTTCTATTTTTTACGATTTTTTTTTTATTATTTGAATTTCCGAGGGAATCCAAAATCCCTCGGAATTCCGAGGGATTTTTAATCCCCTCGGAAATTTCAAAAATAAAAAAGAAATCGTAAAAAATAGAAAAGTCATAAAAACGAAACCGATCTTATCATCTTAGGCACGTGGGGTGATTTTGACCCCAAATTCGATCAAAAAATACGAACGATCACGTGCGTGTTCACACGTGTCGTGGGATTCGACCAACAACAAGATACGATCGATCGATGAACTCCTTCAGTTGGAAACGTGAAGCGACGTAGCGTCTTGACTTTTCCATATTAGAGGAGGGGTGCGCCTCGGCGTCGTGGAACCACGGGGGTCGGGGGTCGATCGTTCCGCACGCGTTTTCTATTTTTTTCGATTTTAGATGAAAAATGAAAAAAAAAAACCCTAAAAAATAGAAGAATTAGTAAAAAATAGTAAGAAGACCCAAGAAATTACGACCGGGGCGGGGAGGGGTTCGCCTCGGCTTCCCGGAAAGAAACTCTATTTTTTTCTATTTTTTCTATTTTTTACGATTTTCTTTTTATTTTTTGAAATTTTCGAGGGAATCCAAAATCCCTCGAAAAGGGATTTTCGATTCCCTAGGAAATTTCAAAAGATAAAAAAAATCGTAAAAAATAGAAAAAAAATAGAAAAATCGTAAAAACGAAATCGATCCTATCATCTTAGGCACGTCGGGTAGTTTTGACCCCAAATTCAATCGAAAAATACCAACGATCACGTGCGTGTCCACACGTGTCGTGGGATTCGACCAACAACAATATACGATCGATCGATGAAACTCCTTCGGTTGGAAACTGATTAGAGTAGATTTGTCCTTATTTTTATTAGCTTTTTAGTTCGTTTTTATATTTATTTTTGGTATAAGTTGGACAATTTAGGCGTTATTCCGTAATTTTATAATTCCAGCTTATTTTACCGCATTTTGATCATAATTAATGCAATTAGGTGATGTTTCGTTGTTTTTCACCTTACAGCTAAGTAACCGGAAGAGTTTAGCACGTAAAAGATGAAGATCGATGTTCAAGAATAGAAGAACAAGCTTTCCGGTGAAACGAGTAAGCAAACGATCGAGAAACGGAGTCCGACGCTCAGTCGCCTCGACTGACGCGACCGTCGACGCTCCGTCGACGCGAGCCGTGTCAGCGAGTCATGACCGCGTCAGTCGATGCTCAGTCGACGCACTGCCGACGCTACGTTCTGAGGCGTCGATGTCGACGCACTAAGATCGACGCAACGTCGACGCTAGCTGCTGAAGCGTCGATGTCGATGCACCCCGTCGATGCACCTGCCAGCCGACGCGCGCACCTGCTGACCACACCTGCCGAGCGCTGCCGACCAAGTCCGCCGAGCGCCAGCACGCGTCAGTCGACGCTCCGTCGATGTGACGGCGCAGAATTCGGAAATTAGGGTTTCTTGTGCGGCAAGACTTGTAATCTTTATAAAAACTGCCAAATTTCAGGTTTTGGGCACAGACACGAAGACACCACACTATCCTAGGGTATTTTAGCATTCAATAACAATAAATCCACGTCTTATAACAAGATTTGGAGACGCGGATCAAGGATCGAAGTTCTACGCGTCCGAGACACCGATTTCGCGCTCGCGAATCCATATTCGCCCAAGATCAGCGTTCAAACTCCGGAATAGCTTGAGCTTTTCATTGCTTTCCTTAGTTTCAATAAGTTTCCTACGCTCTTAGATAATTTTCTAGTTAATTGTTTAGATAAATTCTTAGTTAATTCTAGTTTTAATTAGTTTAATTGTTTCTTATGCTTGGATATTGGATACTGGTTGATTTAGCTTATTTATGCGATTTAGTTTATGCTTAGTTAATTGTTCTTGGATTCGTATGATTCAATTGCTTAGCGATAGTTCCTTAATATACGTTAATTAGCTTTTAATCTTCAGCGTTAATCGATAATTAAGTTATTGCTCTTAGTTGATAATTTAGAATAATTAGTTTAATCAGCTTTAGTTTTTTGCTGAGTTCGTAGTTGATAATCTAGTTAAAGTGATTAGTTTAATTAGTTTTAGTTTAATTATTGCTTTAGTTATAATGATCAATTCAATCCATTTAAAACCCCAAATGTATATGTATGTTATTCGTAATTGAGAAAAACATCTGAAAGACCGAACAGTTGTTTCCTCGAGTGATACGACTCGAGTCAAACTCATCACCCTACAGTTACCTCGTACACTTGCGAGCAAACTGACGTGCTTTTAAATTATTTATTAAAACGGGGTGCACAAAAGTTTGAGTCAAAAATTTGGCGCCATTGCCGGGGAAGCAACGAGTGATATTAAAGATGTTTTTCGTTTTTATTTCTGTTTAATTTATTATTTTATTTGCTTTTACTTGGTTTTTGCCATTTGGTACGTTGACGTGTTGTTGAGTTTATGCAAGGAAGGTGATCACTTCAACGCGAACTTGTGCCATTCATCGACAACATTCACCGTTCAAATCCGCCAAGACCAAGACCCGTTCTTATTCCCGAGGATAATTCCTCGACAGCAACCGATTTTGCTTGCGATCAAGTTCCCGACATTATGTTAGGAGCACATTCAATTCGAAACGGCGATTCACCACCGAGATCACCACCACGCCCCATTCGAGCTGGGTATGGTAGTGAACCAAACAAGTCACACTCTACTAGACGCGACGAAAGGAGAAACGAAGGAGTTAACCAGCAGCACAACATAGTCAATCACCCGCTCAACATGGACAATTTGAGGCAAAACGAAGAGATGAACAACAATGTCATGCGTCAGCACAACGTCGAGAACGTGGCAGTTAGGAATGAGGATGTTTGGCAGCGAAACGCCTATGTTAACAATCAAAGGCACGTGAATTAGTGGTTGGAAAATCAAGATCATGGTTACGAGCAAAATAACTTCGGAAGGAGATACGAGCGCGAGCACCGTTACGCGCATAACGACCACTACGAGAGAGCATATGACCAAGTTCGAGAACCAAGGGGAGATCGAGCACTTAGACAGCGCGACGCACGTCCAAAGGTTGTACCCTTTAGGTCCGCCATTGTTCTTGGACCTACCGCAAGGGCAGTCGAGATCAAACCGCATCAACTCAACCTACTCCCAACCTTTCATGGGAATGCGCATGAAGACCCCTTGGCATTTTTAAATTATTTCGTTGATGAAGTTGGCCGATTCGTAGTTCATGGCCTTCACCAAGAGGAGGTCCAGATGATTTGTTTTCCGTACAGCTTGAAGGACAAGGCGAAGTCATGGCTACTGTCCTTAGAGCCCGGTTTGTTAACCGACTGGGATATGATTAGCGAGAAGTTTCTAAACCAATATTATTCAGTCCAAACGACGGGGCATCTTCGGAGGCAAATTGCTACTTTCGAGCAGTTAGAAGGAGAGCTATTTCACGAAACATGGGAGCGCTACAAGACACTTTTGCAAGCTTGCCCCCACCACAACTATTCTCCGGAGATGACTAACCAATTTTTTTTTGATGGTTTATTGGACCATGGGAAACGAGAGGTAGAGATAGCAGCGGGAGGAGATTTTGGAGATTTGACAGCACACGAGGCAAGACAAGTGTTGGAGAAGCAGAGCGAAAAGTCTAGACAAACCAATTCTCGGCCTCGTAAGATGAGAGTTAACGAAGTTTCCATTCCTGATCCCGATTTAGATGATGGCAAGTTAGTTAAGGCGAAATGTGAGGAGATTTTCGACGAGAAATTAGCTGCTTGGAAAGCCGAGCGWGCTAGCAAGGCCGCTGCACAGAAAATGGCTGCGATTTGCAACCAGTGTGGATCCCTCCAGCATTTAGCAGACGCATGTCCTAACAACAGTGAGCAACAAGAAGAGGTAAACGCGATCCAGAATTATTCAAATCAAAAGAAGTACACGCCTTAACGTGACAATCCTCTTTTCAAATGGGGTCTGGGCAATCCAAATCATATGCCGCCTGATCCGCAATTTCCCCCACCGCATTATGCTCAAGTACCAGTCCCACCGGCACAAAATAACTTTCATACACAAGGGCAGACGTCAAGTACAAGCCAACCGAA
>BMAC01000602.1:453887-507229 GCA_014905375.1 Phtheirospermum japonicum | reverse complement strand
CAGCAAAGGAGAACAAGAAGTTTATGGAGTTGTACAATCTCTTGAAGAATGTGAATATAAACCTGCCACTTTTAGAAGTGATCAAGACGATGCCCGCCTACGTCAAGTTTTTTAAGGAACTTGCCTCGAGAGAGAGACGTTTGGCGACAACTCAATACGATTCGTTACCGAAGGAAGTTAGCGCAATTTTCAAGAAACCATTACCACCTAAGGAACGCGATCCTGGCAGTTTTTGCATAACGATTTTGCTAGCTAATGGGAAGAAGGCAGTAGGTATGTTGGATCTTGGAGTGGGCGTTAATCTAATGCCTTATTCGCTTTATCAAGATTTTGATCTTGGACCCCTCAAACCGACAACTATGCGCCTACAGTTGGCTAATCGCTCGACTCGACGACCGTTAGGAATAGTCGAAGATGTTTTAGTGCAAGTTGGAGAGATCGTAATTCCGGTAGATTTTTTGGTTATGGACATTGGTGAAGTTCCGACTGAGGACAACGAGCACACCATTTTATTAGGGCGACCATTCATGGCGACTTCCCATACTCTTATTGATGTTCATAAAGGGAGAATGACGATGACCGTTTTGGGCGAAACAATGACCTTTTCACTGAGAGATATTCACAACACTCCCTCTCCTATT
Source organism: Phtheirospermum japonicum (assembly GCA_014905375.1). NCBI lineage: Eukaryota > Viridiplantae > Streptophyta > Magnoliopsida > Lamiales > Orobanchaceae > Phtheirospermum > Phtheirospermum japonicum. Next base: position 506,588 of record BMAC01000602.1, on the reverse strand, counting down.
ATGCAAGAGGAAGATTCATTCATTGACCCCGTTGCATCATGCGTCAACGAATTACGAGAGATCGTAACTTTGAACAAGTTAGGCGACGGAAACAACACCGGAGTTTCAATCAAGGGAAGGGACGAGCGAGTCAATTCGTGTAAAGATCAAGAGTCCTATGATCATATGCACTTAAGTGGAGAAGAATTGATCGAGTTGTTGGGAATTGACATACGCGACATCGTGGCAGAATTTGGAGGCAATTTTGATGAGGAGTGTTTAGGCGATTGGGCGAAAGGGATGAAGAAATCAAGAAAGGTTCGCACGAGTGAAGTCAAGAACTTGCAATTTGAGGTTGGAGAATTAGTCTTGTATAATAACGAACGTAAGTACGACCCAGCCAATTTTGGAGCTTCATGGAGCGGACCATTCTCAATTAAGGAATTTGATGAGTACGGCGTAGCCACGTTGTACGATGAGATTGGCAAATCGTCCTTTCAAGCTCACAAGCATAGATTGAAGCTTTATCATGACGGACGAGGTAAAAATAGCAATCACAAGATGGTGGAGTTTGGAGATCCACCGTACGTTGAAAGATAAACAAGCAAGACAGCGTCGAGCAAGCGACGTTAAAATTTGCGCTTCTCGGGAGGCAACCCGAGCAATTGTATCCTTTTATACCTTATTTTTTTTATTTAATTTTTATTTTTGGTTTTTAGTTGTTTAGAACAGATGGAAGAACTTGGACGGGGAGAATTGATCGAACGAGCGAAGGAAATTACGCCCAGGATTCCGCCCGCGTCGACGCCGAGAATGTTCGCGTCGGTCGACGCAGCGTCGACGCAAAATGCCAAAGAATTGCTTTCTGTCGCGTAGACTAACGTGGCGTTAACGCCAGATGCCTGGAAAATTACGTTTGGTCGCGTCGACTGACGCGGCGTCGATGCAGTGTCGACGCGACCCGCGGACCAGCCCAGAATGCGTTTTAAACCGGATTTTTGGCCCATGACCCGACCCGTATGCGTGTGACCCGCGGGATTGACCCAGAAACTGCTTAAAAACAGCTTCTCCCTCCCTATTTCTCACTTTTTCTTTTTCTAAAATCATATTTTACCTTCTCTTTTGCAATAATTTGTTTTTCAACAATTTCCAGGAATTCAAGCACTACAACACCGCCGAACCCAGAGATCATCTCAATTCATATACGTCAACACATCCGAAACGGGCTACAAGGTTTGAGGAAAAGTCCGGGCTAAAGAGGTTGAAACAAATTTGGGCAACATTCCGGAAAACGGGCGAAATTCGGGTTACAACTCGTTGAGGTACTTCGCTTGAAACTTCTTGGAACTATTTAAATCATTGTTGGTTGTTTTGGGAAGTTTTTGGTGCTAGAATTACTCAAGTTCTTAGTTGGTTGAACACGCACGCCAAGTGTTCGACGAAATTCCCCAAAGAAGCACAAAGTTTTATTTTCAAGGTTTTTCAATCCCGTTCGTTCTCGAATTGTTTGATAATGTCTCGAGCGGGTAAACGTAAAGATATCTCGAGGAAATATGGAGCACCGTTCCCGATTTTCGACAAAAAGGAAGGGGACATGTTCAAAAACATTCGGAAATGGGGATATGCTACGCACCGGACTTTGAACGTCCAAGGGATTGCGGATGAGGCCTCGAATGGGTCGGACCACCACACCGATCTTTCGCGATATGTGGATGGCTTCGGTTGTGGGTACTTTGCCCAAATGCACTTGCCCGGTTTTCGAGAACTCATGCTCGAGTTTTTCTCGACTTTGGCGATTCGGAACGACGAGACGTTCTCTTGTCGGCTAGGAGGGAATGATGTGGTTGTCGACAAGGAGATTTTTGGCAACATTTTTGGTTTCCCGATCGTAGGGGACCACCCGGTTGGAGTTCAAAGCTTCGATTTAGCCTCTTTTTGGGGGATGATTACCGGGGGAATCACGGGGGATTGTAAGAGGTTTCCTTGCTCGAGGATTCAAGACGACGCCCTCTATGTTGCCTACAAGATTCTCGCGCACATCATTCTATGCAAGAATGAGGCCACTTACGCGACTAAAGCCGAGCTTTATGTTCTACAATGCCTCGTTGATGGTCGTCATGTCCGGTTGTACCCGCTTATTTTGCTAGGACTTTACAATGTCACCAAGGGTACTCCGGGAAGCAAGTCTCCACTTCTCTCATTTGCGCCATACATTACCGGCCTCGCCCGTCACTTCGGGTTCGATCCGGCCGGAAGCGGACTTAGCCCGCCTGGGACCTCTTCACTACCACTCGCGCGTGCGCCAGCACCCCGAGTGAGGTCGTCAACTAGAGGAGGATCTTCGTCTCGACTACACGACGAAGACGATGATGGTGACGAGGATATGGAGCAAGCCCGCCGTTCTACTTCGGGCCCGAGTCCTGATTGGGGGCAATTTTTCTAGGAGAACCGAGCATTTCAAGTGAAAATGTTCGATAAGCTCCAAATTATCGACGAGAAGATGGATGCGAACCACGACAAGAACCGGAAGAGCTTGAAGAAGATGCGAGCTCGCATTGCGAAGCTCGAGGAGCGTTTTGAGGCGGCGTACCCCACACCAAGCATGGATGTCGACGAGAACCCCGAGGATGATGAGTCCCGCGAGTTCTAAGTCTTTTATCTTTATTTTCATTTTTATGCTTTCTTTTTATTAAAAAATAAAAAAATGAAAAATATAAAAATCAAAAAAATATTGTTATTTTGTTTGTTTTATTTTTTCTTTTAGGGCATTTCATATCACGTACGTTGAAGAAGTGGCCAATTACACAAATCACGACTAGCGGCTCGACTACTTTTATTTCAGGGATGTTTTCTTTTTCCTTCCTCTTTTTGATTTTTGGATGTGTTTGTGGCAATCTAGAGATTGCCCGGATTTTTAGAGAGGGGGGTGGTCGAGTGTGATTTGTATTGATTAATTGTGTAATTCTATTTGATACTTGGCCTGTAATAATTATATGCTTAAACGTGATTAATCGCTATTTCTACGCTTAATTGTGTTTATATGGCTTGCCTGTCAAAGTTGACTAAGTATGATTATTTGTTTTCGTCTTTGAGCGTGCATAAGTGCATAATTTTTCAAAAATTTATATTTATATATTGTAAAATGGTACTTGGACGCAATCAATTTCACGAAACCTTAAAAACAGCGTCAATTCAAAAATTTTCATGCAAAAAGCCAGCGAGTAGCCTGAGTGTTTATCATCATTGCGTGTACGTGAATAAGTTTCAGTTTTGATATCTCTTTGAAACCGCTGTGTGTAGTCGACTTTGAAAATGAAGTTAAGGCGCATATAAAACCTTATTCCGGCCATATCCATATATTTTTAGCCACTATAAATTCCGAATGAGCCAATCATAGCCAAATATCCATGCCTATAGCCATGAGTGTTTCTGAGACGACCCTACAACCCATTAAAAGCGTGGGGTAGGAGTTCGTATTTTTATTGGTTATTTGAGTCTTGGGAATTTTTATTAGGAATTTATTATTTTTGTAATTAAGGACCACCATCCAAAAAAAAAAGAGAGAAACCCCATAAAAAGAATAAACAGGGGAGAAATAAAAAAAAGAGAAGAAAAGAAAAAGAAAGATGGTGAGTCTTGTGTTATTAATTGCCTACGCGCTTGTGAAGGCTTGAATTTAATTGTTTATTTTATGAAGCCTTATGTTTAAAAGGCAAAAGAGTTGTGATTAAGTGGTTTGAGCGTATAGTCGGTTTTACGGTTTGCGAGTTGGGAAATAGCCTATATTTAAGAGGTTAAGTTATGAGTGTTTAGTGAGGTTTTTATTTTTGTACGAGGTGAAGCAATTTGCTTCTCGATTAGATTAGGTTGAGTGAGCGATTAGCCACACGACTTATATATTCCATACCCATCCAAAGATCCTTACGTTACTACCCGCGAAGACCTTTTCTGATTCTTAGTTTTGACAGCACACTTAATTTGCGATTGAAGAGAGATTGATTTTCTGTGCTTAATTATTGTGCATGTAATTGTATAATTTGAGTGTATACACGTCCCATGCAGAAAATACTTGAGTGCTTTTGAGCGTATTTAAATTTAATTATCCCTCGTGAGGAAGCATGATTTTATTTTGAAGCGACAAATGTAATAATGGTCAAGTGTTTGACGTTGCGTGACTTGTACCTATATTTTCAAAATTACATATGTAGCATAGCACGACTCTCTGCTTGAACTAATTTTCATTCTAGTTATACTTCGAAATTATCGTTTGTTCGAGGACGAACAAAGCAATAAAGCGTGGGATAGTTGATTAGAGTAGATTTGTCCTTATTTTTATTAGCTTTTTAGTTCGTTTTTATATTTGTTTTTGGTATAAGTTGGACAATTTAGGCGTAATTCCGTAATTTTATAATTCCAGCTTATTTTACCGCATTTTGATCTTAATTGATGCAATTAGGTGATGTTTCGTTGTTTTTCACCTTATAGCTAAGTAACCGGAAGAGTTTACCACGTAAAAGACGAAGATCGATGTTCAAGAATAGAAGAACAAGCTTTCCGGTGAAACGAGTAAGCAAACGATCGAGAAACGGAGACCGATGCTCAGTCGCGTCGACTGACGCAACCGTCGATGCTCCGTCGATGCGAGCTGTGTCAGCGAGTCATGACCGTGTCAGTCGACGCTCAGTCGACGCCCTACCGACGCTACGTTCTGAGGCGTCGATGTCGACGCACCAAGATCGACGCAACGTCGATGCTAGCTGCTGAAGCGTCGATGTCGATGAACCCCGTCGACGCACCTGCCAGCCGACGCGCGCACCTGCTGACCGCACCTGCTGACCACACCTACCGAGCGCTGCCGACCAAGTCCGCCGAGTCCCGCCGAGCGCCAGCACGCGTCGGTCGATGCTCCGTCGACGCTCCATCGACGCGACAGCCTAGAATTCGGAAACTAGGGTTTCTTGTGCGGCAAGACTTGTAATCTTTATAAAAAGCCGCCATATTTCAGGTTTTGGGCACAGACACGAAGACACAACACTATCCTAGGGTATTTTAGCATTCAATAACAATAAATCCACGTCTTATAACAAGATTTGGAGACGCGGATCAAGGATCGAAGTTCTACGCGTCCGAGACACCGATTTCGCGCTCGMGAATCCATATTCGCCCAAGATCAGCGTTCAAACTCCGGAATAGCTKGAGCTTTTCATTGCTTTCCTTARTTTCAATAAGTTTCCTACRCTCTTAGATAATTTTCTAGTTAATTGTTTAGATARAWTCTTAGTTAATTCTAGTTTTAATTAGTTTAATTGTTTCTTATGCTTGGATATTGGATACTGGTTGATTTAGCTTATTTATGCGATTTAGTTTATGCTTAGTTAATTGTTCTTGGATTYGTATGATTCAATTGCTTAGCGATAGTTCCTTAATATACGTTAATTAGCTTTTAATCTTCAGCGTTAATCGATAATTWAKTTATTGCTCTTAGTTGATAATTTAGAATAATTAGTTTAATCAGCTTTAGTTTWYTGCTGAGTTCGTAGTTGATAATCTAGTTAAAGTGATTAGTTTAATTAGTTTTAGTTTAATTATTGCTTTAGTTATAATGATCAATTCAATCCATTTAAAACCCCAAATGTATATGTATGTTATTCGTAATTGAGAAAAACATCCGAAAGACCGAACAGTTGTTTCCTCGAGAGATACGACTCGAGTCAAACTCATCACCCTACAGTTACCTCGTACACTTGCGAGCAAACTGACGTGCTTTTAAATTATTTATTAAAACGGGGTGCACAAAAGTTTGAGTCAGAAACGCGAAGCAACGTAGTGTTGTGATTTTTCCATATTTGAGGAGGGGTGAGTCTCGGCGTCGTGGAACCACGGGTGTCGGGCGTCAATCGTTCCGCACGCATTTTCTATTTTTTTTCAATTTTAAATAAAAAGATAGCAAAAAACTCGAAAAAATAGAAGAATTAGTAAAAAATAGAAACGAATCCCATCATTTCACGAACGGGTCGGGAAGGGGTGCGCCTCGGCGTCGTGGAACCACGTGCTTCGAGCGTCGATCTTTCCGCACGCATTTTCTATTTTTTTTCGATTTTAGATGAGTAATGGAAAAAAACTCAAAAAATAGAAAAAATAGTAAAAAATAGTAAGAAGACCCAAGAGATTACGACCGGGGCGGGGAGGGGTGCGCCTCGGCATCCCGGAAACAAATTATTTTTTTTTCAATTTTTTCTATTTAATTCGATTTTTTTTATTTTTTGAGATTTCCGAGGGAAGTAAAAATCCCTCGGAATTCCGAGGGATTTTGGGTTCCCTCGATATTCCAAGGGATTAATTCCCTCGGTTTTCTGAGGGATTTTGGATTCCCTCGATTTTCCGAGGGATTATTTCCCTCGGGTACATCACGGACCCGACGGCAGTTGTTCGCACTGCAGAGGGGTATGGTTCAGGTTTATATTGCATGGGCGAAGTAAGTAAATCAATGATTTTTAATTATCATTATGATTAAATTTTACTGTTCAAAAAATAAAAACACAATTGAATACAGGCTGCACAACACAGGGGGGGAGGGTGTCCACTCTACTCCGTACGATCTTTGAGAGGGATCTCCATCCCGCCGGGTGGTGCTATAAGGCGGTCCCTAAGGAGACTAAGATGTTCTGGTGGGAGATGTTTAAGGTAATTATTATTTTTTGTCCAAATTTGTTAGTATTTACCGTAAAAACACAATCATATATTTCAATTGAATTGTAATTATTGTTTTATTTTGCAGGAGGTTTGTTATTGGGACCCGGAGGAGTACAGTGAGAAACACATACGGAAGGTATTTTTTCCGATGATCGGGGACCTTTACGGGAAGAAGCATAACGAGTAGAAGCAGCATATTGCCTCCCATGGTGGTGGTCGGCCGGAGTGCCTGACCGAGAAGGTTCTGAGGTAAACGATTCTGTTATGTATTTTTTTATTAAATTAGAATTTTTTATTTATAGCATATAAATTATATCGTATCTTATATATTATCCATTTCAACTAGCGCTTGGAAGGTTGAGTGGGATAATCCCGAGAACAAGGCCAAATCCGAGCAGTGCAACAAGAACAGGAGGAGCGAGCATGCTGGGCCGGGAACTGGGATGTCGAAGCACACGGGGGGTGCTAGATCTACTATCGACCATGCTTCGGATATATTAAGTGATTTTAGAATATAATAATATAATATTTATTTGTTTAATTCTAATGTTAATTATTTGAAAATTCTATTTGAATACAGGAGCGGGAGACGGGTGCGCCGGCTACGTGCTATGATCTTTTTAAACGTACGCACCAAAAGAAAGACGGCACGTGGGTCGATAGGAGATCTACTAATATTAATGTGAGTCTCTTTCTTATTTTTAACTTATTCTTTGATTTTAACGTAAAATTTTAATAACGAGTTGTATTTCAGGAAGAGTACGAGCGACATCTGACCCAGGAATATGAACGTGCGTCTTCCCAAGAGGAGAGTAACGAGGTTGACCAGGACCAGGTTTTCCTCGGCGTCTCCGGGTTGAGAAAGGGACGGCTTTACGGCACCGGCGCGTATGGGAAGATGGTGGCTGCTACGAAGGGTTTATTGAAGGGCGGCTCTTCCACCTCCTCCCAGGCTGATAGGAGCCACATGAGAGAGCTCGAGGAGCAGGTTGAGGCTCAGAGGGCGCAGCTCGAGGCGTTGCAGCAGCAGGCAGCCGAGGAGAGGCGACAACGTGCGGAGGAGGCAACCGAGGAAAGGCGACAACGTGCGGAGGAGCGCCGGCAGCAGGAGGATTTTCAGGCGCGCATGGCTGCCCAGATGGCTGAGATGTATGCTCGTTTCTAGCAGTAGTTGCCCCCTCCCCATTAGCAACAGCAGTACCCCCCTCCCCATCCATAGAACATTTTTACGGTTCATATAAACTTTTTTACTGTGTCGATCGAACGCATGTAATTTTTCTTAAAATTTCAAATATTTTCTATATTAATTATTTTATTTATTTGTCTTTTCTTTAATTACTTTTTTCACATTTTTGGGAATTTTAATAATTGAACAGGCATTAAAATTAAAATTAAAAATTAAAAATTAATAAAAAAAACTAAATCCGAGGGAAAAATCCCTCGGTAATCCCTCAGAAACTTAAAAATATTAAAAAAAAACAAAACCGAGGGGATATTCCCTCGGAAATAGAAAAAATTCGAGGGACAACAAATCCCTCGGTTTTCCGAGGGAAAAATATTCCCTCGGATATTTCCTATTTCCGAAGGAAACAAATCCCTCGGAATTCTGAGGGACCTGTTTTCCCTCGGAATTCCGAGGGATTTGTTTCCTTCAGAAATAGGAAATATCCGAGGGAAATATTTCCTCGAATTTCCCTCGGAACTCCGAGGGATTGCACGGAGATGTTTCCGAGGGAAATATTTCCTCGGAAAAAAATTCCGAGGATTATTTTTTCGAGGGAAATTTTCCCTCGGTTTGCCCAAAATCGAGGGATTTTCCTTTAAAACCGAAGGAAAAATCCCTCGGAAATTTTGATTTTTTTGTAGTGTTTTTAGGTCATAAGGTCAAGGTACGTGCTAATTTGGCACTCAAACAGGTGTTGAGCAATCCAAATGTGTCGGGGCGATTGGTAAAGTTAGTAGTTGAACTCAGTGAGTATATGAGCCGAGAACAGCGATCAAGTCACAAGTGTTGGTAGACTATCTACAAGAAATGGTACGCTCAGCGGAGAATAAAGCTGAACAGAAAGCATGGTTGACCATGACGTCGGACATATGATTAGGAGTTGTTTTTACTAGTCCAGAGGGGGAAAAATTGGATTTTACAATTAAGCTTTGGCTTAACGAAGCCGAATACGAGACACTATTGCAAGGGATCAAGATGGGAAGTGAGTTAGGGGTAAGGTGGGTAAATGCATACGCAGACTCTTAGCTGGTAGCTCGCCAGTATAACTCGTCTTTTGAAACAAGAGAAAAACGCATGCAAGAGTACCTGGGAAAGCTTAAGGAGGGAGTATCCCAGTTTAAGGAATTCATATTGGAATATCTACCACGAGCTAAGAATACTAGGGCAGATCAGCTTGCAAAAATGGCAAATTAAAAAAATAACCTAAAAAAATTAAAATCTAAAAATAGAAAATTAATCCCTAAAAGGAAAAACTAAACCCAGAAATCGAATATTAAACTCTAAATTCTAAATTTCTATCATATATCATCACATATAACTGACACATATCATCACATATAACTAACACAAATCATCACATATAACTGGTAGAATGATAGATTTTTGCCGGAACCCTAAAATGAAAAACTAGTGGGTACTTACAGCACAAGGATGGTTACTTTGATGGAATTAGCTCACAACAGTTTGGAAAAGGTAAAGGAGGTAATGGAGATAGGAGAAGGAGAGGATTGGCGGGCAACGGTTTGGGATATTCTTGATAAGGTGGTTACCGGGAATATACGGTTGTCTACCAAAGAGGCTAGGACAGTGGCACGGTTTTGTTTGATGAATTGGTATTGGTATAAGAGGTCGCACTTTGGGCCATACTTGAAGTGCTTATAACGAGAAGAGGGGCTGGAAGTGTTGCGGGAAATACATGAGGGATATTGTGGAGATCACAAGCGCCAATTTTGAGGGGTATGTTTTTAGTGGTGAATTATATAAGAGAGGGGTATAAAAGAGGTTCATGACTTGGTATTATTGGAATTCAAGTGATTGTAGAATCAATGTGTTTTATCTTGTGAATTTAAATGAAAACGAAAGTAAAGCAAGTATTTCGAATGTCTCATGCGTTTGTCATGTTGAAATTGCAAGCAATAATCAAAATAAGCAATAAAAATCAAAGAAACAACAAAGTACAATCAAGGAAACCTTAGGTACAACTATTCATGCATGATTATGAAATTTAAATAATGCGAATCAATGAAAATCGAACGCACCATTGGAAAGAGCAATGAAAGTTGACATGAAAGTTAAAATCTTTATGAAAAATAACTAGAAATAAGGAGTGGATCTAGGAATCAAAATAAACCATGCATGAAAATAAAAACAAAAATAAAGTATAAGAAATACTTAAAATAAAAACGATCAAGGACCCGATCTATGATCAAGGTGTGTCACTCACCTAGATTCCATAAACCAAATCATGAATCTAACAGTAAATCTAAGAGCTAAGACAAAATACACAATTTGAAGAACAAGCATGAAATTGAAGAAAAATGAAAAAATTAAGAAAATCTTACTTGAATTAAGAAAAAGGATCGCAAACTTGATGAAATTACAATTCAAATTAAATTAAAAGATGGCTTGAATTCTTTGTTGAGCTAACGAACCCAAGGAAAAGCTTGAAAATAAAACCTAAAAGATAGAGAGAATTAAGTCTCCAAATTCATGCATGAGTTGGGAAAATGAGAGATCCTTAGAGATATATTTCTTACAACTATTTATACTAGGTCTAATTGGGGGTAAGTGGGTCAAATTAGTCTTAAAAGCTTAGATTTCCCGTGTTCGACCAAAGTTAACCCAGAGACACACACTAGGCTTGAGTTGGCATCGGTTGGCGCCTGGTTGGCGTGGGCGTGCGCGGGAGCTGGTGGGCGCTGCTAGGCGTGCTTGGTGCATAGGCTGGCATGAGAGTGCGTCAAGGAGCGCGCGGCGTGGGCTGGCATGTGTGGACGTGGGCATCTAGCGAGCGCGCAGGGTTACTTGCGCAGGTGGGCGGTGTGGGCGTTGGCATGTGCTGGTAGGCCTTGGTACGTAGGAATGGGGCAGGCACGCGGGCATACGGAAGGCGCACGGGCATCTGGAGAGCGCGCGGGGTTGCTTGTCGTCGGGCGCTGGCATGCACTGGATGGACTTTGCACGCAGGCCTGCACGGGCGGGCGTACGGCAGGTGCATGGCATGCATGGGAGGAGGTGTGCCTTGGCGCGCGGAAACTTGCGCCAAGGTCCGGTTGGCGAGTCTTGACGCGGCTCGTCCCGTCTTGGCGACCATTCCAGAATGTTTTAGCGTTTTGGAGTTAGCTCATGGCGCGGATTTAGGCACAACTTGGCACGGATCTTGGGCCTCAATTCCTTGGCTCGAATCTAGGCACCTCCTGACACTGATTTAATTCATTAAGCCACCGATGAAATAAAAGTTTTGAACATATAAACTTAAGAATCACACAAAAATCATTAACATTACACACATAAGGTTCAAAACAAGAAAACAACCTAATAACCTAACGAAACTCAACTCAAAACCACTATAAACAACACTAAAATCCTAATTAAAAACATGAGAAAAACACCACAATCACATTCAAAACAATCAAGCAAAAAATAAGGTGTTGATTAGGATGACCTTGCGAGCTGTTTTTTTTTTTTTTTTTTTTTTGGCTAGGAATGAAGGGGATGGCGGGCGAGCTCGTTATAACTTGTAGGAAGTGTCAGATGCACGCCCTACTATCCATGTACACACGGAATATATGATGGTGATGATCTTTCCTAGCCCATTTGCATAACGGGGTATCAAAATAGTGGGGCCATTGCTAAGGATGCCCTACAAGAAGCTTCATTCGGTTGTCGGGATGGATTACTTTACAAAGTGGGTGGAGGCCAAAGCCGTGACCAATATAGCTGAGCAGACCATATTAAATTTTATTTTTAATAGTATTTTTCTCAAGTATGGCTTAGCGCGGGTGTTAGTCTTGGACAATGGTGCACAATTCAATGGGCACATGATGCAGGATTGGTGCAAGACGATGGGGATGAAATGACGATTTGCTTCAGTAGCACATCACCATGTTAATGATCAAGTTAAGGTTACTAAAAGAATTATCGCGCAAAGAATTAAGCTATGAATGGAAAAGGCAGGGGTACTCTGGCTTGAGGATCTATCTTCTGTTTTATGGGCCTATTGGACAACCCCGCAAAGTGCCACAGGTGAATCACCCTTCAGTTTGGTTTATGGTATTGAAGCTGTCATTACAGCAGAAATAGTAGGAGGGTGGCATCGTTTGGAAGCTTTTAATGAAGAAGAAAATGAATGGTTGGCTAGGGTAGCTTTGGAAACGATTGGGGAAATAAGATAAAGGTAGCAATGCGCGTGGAAAGGTACAAGCAAAAGATTCAGGCAATATATAATAAGCAGGTGAAAAGGAGGCATTTTTCAGGTCGGTGATTTAGTTTGGAAGCGTGTTGATGCAATATACACTATAAAGAAGCTTGATCCTAACTTGGTGGGACCATTTAAAGTGATCAGGGTTTTCAAAGGGGGTGTATATGTGTTGGAAAATGAGGAGGAAAAGGCATTACCAAGGAGCTGGAATATTTGCCATCTGAAGAAGTACTATGCCTAGCTCCTTAGGTGATGGATTATGGTTATACCTTTCTTATGGGCCGACGCTTGTTTAGGTTGGTGATGGATTCTTGTTTTATTGTGAACATTTTACAATTATGGGTTGACGCTTGTTTAGATCACGATGAATAAAGGATGGTTCTTATGGTATTATGATAGTTTATTATTTTATGGTTATAGGCTGATGCTTTCATTAGGTCGGCGATGGTTTATAGTTTATGAATATGGTTTTTATGGTTATGGGCTGACGTTTCATTAGGTCAGCGATGGTTTATGGTTTATAGATATGGTTTTATGGTTATGGGCTGACGCTTTCATTAGGTCGGCAATGGTTTATAGATATGGTTTCTATGGTTATGGGGTGACGCTTTCATTAGGTCGGCGATGGTTTATGTATATGGTTTCTATGTTATGGGCCGACACTTTTTATGTCGCCGATGGACGTGATTGTATGGTTATGTCTTAGGTTTTAGCCAACTTTCTGGAAAATTATGGAGTTTGTTTGTAATTCTTTTGTATTAGAACTGGAAAGATGGATCTGAGAGTTGTAGAACTTGGAGAAGAAGGACAGATGAGAGAGAGAGAGAGATAAAAGAGAAGTTAGATAAGGCCAAGAATATTGTAACTGCATAATATTTCTTTTCCTTGTTTCCAGCTTACATATAGAAATGTGGATGGACCACTTAATTAAAATTACTAACATGCCCATAAAATATCTAATCAACTTTGGGCCAATAATTAAATAGAACTTGGGCTATGAGTTCTATAAACCTAATAACTCTTAGGCCCATTTAATAACATCAGCCCACGCATTTCGCTCCTCTAGCCCGGATTCGGCGCTTAAGCAAGGACACGTGGAAGACGGGGTGAATGCGGGCCTCCTCCGGTAGATCTAGACGGTAAGCCACTGTACCCACTTTCTCCAATATTGTGTATGGTCCGTAATATTTAGATGAAAGCTTGAGGTTTTTTCTTAGGTAAACTGAATTTTGCCGTAAGGGTTGTAGCTTTAAGAAAACCTGTTCCCCTACTGCAAATTCCCGTTCTTGTCTGTGTTTATCAGCATGCATTTTCATCCTGTGTTGTGCCTGTATGAGATTGTCCTTAATGATGTCCCTTGCCAGCTCTCTCTTATGTAATAACTCCTTTGCATCCTCATTCTGAGCCCCTGTCCCTTGTATCACTGTAGTAAGAGGTGGAGTATAGCCATACAAAGCCTCAAAAGGAGTTGTTTTCAAACTGGTATGGTAGTTTATGTTATACCAATACTCAGCCAAAGTTAGCCATTTGGTCCAGCCTTTAGGAATGTGGTGTACCATACACCTCAAATAATTTTCTAAACATTGATTAACTCTTTCAGTTTGACCATCTGTCTGAGGGTGGTAAGCAGTTGACATGTTCAATTGGACCCCCATTAGTCTAAATAATTCCCTCCAAAATGAACTAGTGGAAACTTTATCTCTATCAGAGACAATGTGGCCTTGTAATCCATGTAGCTTGTAAATAGTATCTAGGAAATGAGTGGCCACAGTGAGGGCAGTATAAGGGTGGGACAAGGCAGAGAAGTGAGCATACTTAGTCAGCCTGTCCACCACCACAAAAATCACACTTTTCCCTTGGGATTTGGATAATCCTTCAATGAAGTCCATTGAAATATGACTCCAAGCTTGGTCTGGGATTGGCAGTGGTTGCAGTAACCCTGGGTAAGTACCATGATCAGCCTTGTTCTTTTGGCACACTTCACATTCTCTGACCCATTGCATGATGTCACTTTTCATTTTTGGCTAATAAAAACTCCTTTTAGCCCTCATATAGGTACCTTGCATCCCAGAGTGTCCCCCATATGCTGAATTGTGCACTTCTGCCAAAATAGCCTTCCTCAAATTCACATCTCTTCCTACACATAGCCTACCCTTGTATCTTATGATGAGGTCACCAATGATGCTGAAATTAGGGAATGCTGAGGGGTCAATGGTATTTCCTGCTAAGATTTTCTGGAACATGTCATCCTTAGTGTAACTCTGAGTCACTTCCTGTACCTAGCTGGGAACAATGGTAATGTTGTTAAGGTCCTCTGTGTCATCCCCTTCCCTCCTAGACAGTGCATCAGCTACCCTATTATCTGATCCCTTCTTATACTGAATTTCATAGTCCAACCCTAATAATTTAGTTATCCACTTTTGTTGAACTGGGGTCATCACCTTCTGGTCTAGGAGGTACTTAAGGGCTTGTTGGTCGGTTTTAATCACAAACTTCTGTCCATGTAGATAGTGCTTCCATTTTTGAACAGCCATGATAACTGCCAGAAATTCCCTTTCATATACTGAGAGTGCTTGATTTCTGGGACATAATACCTTGCTCATGTATGCTAATGGTTTCCCTTGTTGCATCAAAACTGCCCCTATACCCTTACCACTTGCATCTGTTTCCAACACAAATTGTTTGGAAAAGTCTGGGATTGTTAACACAGGGGCTGTAACCATATCTCTTTTTAATGAGTCAAAGGCACACTGAGCCTCTTCATTCCATCCAAAATTATCCTTCTTCAATAAATCAGTCAAGGGTCTGCTCAGAATACCATACCCTTTAATAAATCTCCTGTAGTAACCAGTTAACCCCAAGAATCCCCTGAGCTGTTTTAGTGTTCTTGGTATAGGACAAGCTGTCATACTAAAAATCTTTTTTGGATCAGTTGAAACCCCAGCTTGAGATATGATGTGCCCCAAATATTCAACTTCCAATTTTCCAAAACTGCATTTACTTTCCTTGGCACAAAGCTGGTTATCCCTTAGTAACTGCAACACTTCTTCAAGATGTTGCAGATGCTCCTCCCATGTCTTGTTGTACACTAAAATATCATCAAAGAATACCAATACACTCCTCCTCAGTTGCTTTCTAAAAACTTTATTCATGAGTGACTGAAATGTAGCTGGAACATTACAGAGCCCAAAGGGCATGACCAAGAATTCATAGTGTCCATTGTGTGTGCTAAAAGCAGTTAAAAACCTGTGCTCTGGCTTCATCAAAATTTGAAAATACCCACTCCTCAGATCAATCTTAGAAAAGTACTTGGTACCATAGAGTTCATCTAGTAGTTCATCAACCACAGGGATGGGGTAATCATATTTAACTGTAAGCCCATTTAAATATCTGTAATCAATACATAACCTCCAGGTGGCATCCTTCTTCCTCACTAGAATGACTGGGGAAGCAAAAGGGCTCTTACTATCCTGTATGATCCCAGCATCTAACATGTCCTTGAATAACCTCTCAATTTCCTCTTTGTGTTCATGTGTAATCCTATAAGGGTATTGATGCTTAGGTATACTGTCAGGTTTCAAGATGATTTGGTGTTCAACTCCTCTCCCTGGTGGTAGCCCTTTAGGTTCCTCAAACACATCCTGGTATTTGTTCAGCAGCCTAGTCATGTCAACATTGGCTTCCTGATCTGGTTTCCTTACTGTGAGCCAATACACCTCCTCAATCTGGTCCTTCTGATCCTCATGTAACATCTTGTACAGTGAGTGCCCTGTAATAATCTTGCATTCTATGGTGGAAGTGAGTGCTTGCACCTTAACTCTCTTGCCCTCAACATTAACTGAGAATGTCATCTTTTCATAATCAAGTTCAATGGGTGTGTAAGCCTTAAGCCAATCCCCTCCTAAAATCAAATCACATCCCTCATTCTATAACACCCTAAGAGGGTATTTAAATGTGTGTCCTTGCATCTCCCAAGAGAAATCCTCCACCCCTTGAATGCTCACCATCTTCTGACCATTTGCCACCTTAACAAGTAGTGGTTTAACTGTAGACATTTTACACCTCAACTTCCTTGCAGTATTTTCTTGTATAAAACTCAGGGTACTGCCTGAGTCTATCAGAATGTGCAGCTTGTGTCCTCCAACTTGGCCAAACACCCTCATGGTAGTAATGTCATCTTCCCCTGCTATAGCATTTACAGACAATTGGACTTCTTCCAAATCCTCAGGTGGATAGGATTGCTGTATTTCTTCAGAGCCTAGGTAGTGAGCTCTTCCTCTTCTGTCATGATCATGTAGGTAATCCTGTTTTTGCATCTGTGCCCTGGTGAAAATCTTTCATCACAATTGTAACATAGTCCTTTCTCCCTCCTAGCTGCCATTTCCCCTGTTGTCAACAGCTTGGTAGGGGGACTTTGGTTAATTGGTGTTTTTGTTTGGCCAAAGGGTGTTGCCTCTGTATTTCTGGGTGTTGGGAGGTGAGAGTACCTAACTTGTCCCCTGAGCTTCTTGGTAATGGCCTCCATTGTAATTAGTTGATTCTTGCCCAGCTCTATAGCTTACTGCAGTGCGTGGGGTTCAAACATGGTGATAAAGGCCTGTACTTCTTCTGCTAGGCCACTGACAAAACTTGATATGAAGTATTCCTCAGAATAACCTTGATTTAGAGTTAGCATACAAGCCTTCAACTCTTCAAATTTTTCAACATTGTCACTGTACAACCCTGTGTGTTTAAGCTTGTTAAATTCTGTAATGATCCTTGTTTCTTTCAGTTGTTCAAACCTAGCAGATATGATATCCAAGAATTGAGCCCAAGATAATTCAGCCTGGTTGTGGTTGAAGTTTTGGTACCATTGTGCTGCTTTCCCCTCAAAATACATGGTAGCTAGGGTTATTTTTTGTGTGTCAGATGTGAATGGGACTAATCTAAAATACCCATTGCATTTCAACATCCATGATCTGGGCTGTGTCCCATCAAAACGAGGGAAATCAATTTTTAGAAGTGTGTTTGTGGTATGGTTACCTGAGTATTCTATTTGTTACCTGAACTTGCTATTTGTGTTTGATCTGGATCCTGATTCATTTGCAGGTGTGGAAAAGGGCTTGTCAAGAATAGATTCATTTTCTGGTGGATTTCTTGCTTTTTCTGGGTTCAGTAATTGCATCTGGATAGCAGCAAGAGTGGAGGTGAGGTGTTCTAACTTGTTGTTCAGATTTTGAGTCTGTGTATGAATATCTGCTCTCATTTGTGATATCTGGGACTGAGTTTCTGAGTTGATATCAGTAATCTGTTCTTGCAGTTTTAAGTCAGAAGCCTCTCGTTTTTGAGCTTCTGGTTGCAAGACCTGGTCCAGGCGTTTTTGAGCCTCTTGTAAGTCTTTGAAGCGGGTAATCTCAGCCATGTCCAAGGATTGATAGCTCTGGTGCCAATTGTTAGGTTTTAGCCAATTTTCTGGAAAATTATGGAGTTTGTTTGTAATTTTTTTGTATTAGAACTGGAAAGATGGATCTGAGAGTTGTAGAACTTGGAGAAGAAGGAACACACGAGAGAGAGAGAGAGAGAGAGAGAGAGAGAGATAAAAGAGAAATTAGATAAGGCCAAGAATATTGTAACTGCATAATATTTCTTTTCCTTGTTTCCAGCTTACATATAAAAATGTGGATGGACCACTTAATTAAAATTACTAACTTGCCCATAAAATATCTAATCAACTTTGGGCCAATAATTAAATAGAACTTGGGCTATGAATTCTATAAACCTAATAACTCTTAGGCCCAATTAATAACATCAGCCCACGCATTTCGCTCCTCTATCCCGGACCCATAACCCGTGTATTTGAATTGCCTCCTTGACCCGATTCGTTCACTTGATTAAACGGCATCCCAATTACAATTCCCCGATCCCCTTCTTCTTCCTTCTTGAACTCTAAATTAGGTTTTCCTCTGTTCTTTTCCTCCTCTTTCAACCCAATTAATCCCAAGTCCATGACATTATGTGAAGTGGTAAACACTTGATTCAATTAGCAATGAATATGTTTGATTAACATATTCTTTGGTTTTTCGATTATCTATCTATGTGAGTATGTTTGGTTAACAAATTCTTTGGTTGTTTGATTATGTGTCTATATAAATATGTTTGATTAACATATTCTTTGGTTATTTGATTATGTGTCTATATGAGTATGTTTGATTAGTATATTCTTTGGTTATATGTTTGGTCTGGTATGGTCAAGTTGTTTTATTCAATTTATTTAGACATGGGGGACTGGGTGGTTTCCTTGGTTCTGTGTGGTTTCATGTGGTTTTACTTGGTTTGATGTACAGTAATTTATTTGATTGACTTATGTTAGGTCGACAATAATTTTATGATAAGTTGATGCTCATACATATTGGCGAAAAATACATGGATATGTTATAAGGTCGATAATTGTTGGTGTTCTGACCTTATGAGAAGATTCATGGCTAACAGGTTTTATGGTTATAAGGCGATTCTTAAGTAGATGTTCTTATGATTGAGGTATTTATACAACTTTTATTTTAGGGTTCATATGGATGCAACCTTTAAAGATTATAGGTTTTATAGATTAGCTTGATGGAATTTGTGCTAAAAGGATAAACGCTGTAAGTTTTTATAAGGTGTGATTTATTCATGGCGAACTAAAGTTATTTGATGCACGGAAATAACACGTCATTATATTGAAAAAGTTGCATTAAAAAACTTATGAAGTGCGCATAACATCAAGGGGCAGAAGAGGGGACAAACTCATTTAGGGGGACTTCGAGCTCGGCACCAAGCTCGGCAGATACCACCGCTTGAGTTGCGCATTGTGTCCACCAAGCAGCCTTTATATATTGAATAATATCTCCGCACCAGAAACTGAATGGAGGTAGCTCCGTCTCAAGCTTCTTTTCATCCAGCTAGAAGTTCAGTCTTGCTGCCTAGATTTGCTCTTTAGCTCGCTCAATGGTGGTCCTTAAGTACAATTTCGCCCCTTTGCCCACCTTCTACGAAAAGGTTGTCGTATGGCGGTAGGTTGCTATCAAATTGTCCTATAAGATGCGACAAACCGCCTACCCACCTCACTCGTCAAGAATATGCGATGACCTTCTTTAATTCCCTCCTCGACTCCCTGCTCATATGCTACATGTACCTCCTTCTCTCTCTCCTTATCTTTCTCCAGTAGAAGGCTTTCCATCTTAGCTTGACGTTTCGCAAGCCTAGCAATTTCAAACTTGGTCATCTCTAGTTGGAACTTTGAGACATTCATCTCTTCTCCTTGGGTCGCTATTTGGCGATGAGCTTCATCCAATTACCCTTGGGTCAAGGACAACTGCTCGGATTGTTTGTTGGCCTGGGCTGCTAGTTCGATGCATGCCTTTTTCCACTTATCTACTGACTCCTCCTTTGATTTCACAGGAATTAGGTGGCTGGAGTGTTAAGCTATGATGGGTTGCAGCTGTAACATTAGAAATAATAAGACTAAGTTACAAGTTAGAAATACACTAGAATGTGTGATTAATAGGATGACAATTTGAAGGATAATTACCCGAGCAAAATATAGTGACATCTGAGCCACCTTATCAGCTATGTTGGGGGTTGCCAGATTTTTTTATCTGAGGTCAACACTTTGTTCTAGAGGAATAGCTGGAATTGGTCAGCGCCATTACAATTTAAGAGATTGGTGTTCAAAATTGGATAGCCCGAGCTGAATGCTCATTGTGTGTGGTGGTGCTTTGGATGAGGAGATGTGGACCGAACTTAGGATCGGCCATGGGTAGCTCTTTTCTTCTTGCCCTTACCCACCGAAGTGTGCAAAGGAAGTTGGTCATCGGAACTAACGACCTCCACTGCCGTGTATCTCGCTGCAAGAGCGATCTCCACTTCCTCTTCTGTATTTATTGTGGGGTCCGAGGAGGTTACATCAAAAGCCAAGTCCAGCTGAACCATTGCTTACCCTCCGAGCTTGAAGAACCTCTGTCAAGCACAAATCCTTCTGTAGGAAGAAATTTGGTTATTGTTTGTTTTAACATAGCTTGAAGGGGGAAAGATCTAAAGTGTGTCAAACCTACCGAATTCAAGCCTGGTCATCTTTAGAGATCGCTGACTGAGGCCCAAAAAGAAAGACACTCTCTCTAATTCGGTAAGTTTCACCACGTTGCAGGGAAACTTATTCCGTTATTTAATCAAGTCTGAATATTTATTATAGAGAGGGGTGTTTCTTTTCTGTGGACACTGGACCTTGAGGAGGAGTTGCTTCCTTCCATTCTTTAAGGAACGGCCAGGGTTCTCGAGAAGAAAGGAAGAAAACTTAGATTGCCAATCATGGATTTGGATGATGAGCGAATAAGGAAATGCGCCTGTTGGCGGGAAGAAAGGTAAAAAGCACCTTTCTGATTCTTTATTGCGTAGCAAAAGAGAAAGAAGTATATGTCTGGTTCTATGTTATAATATGTACATAGTATTAGGTATCTAGTGATAAACCTAATATAGTTAGGAGCCATTTGGAGTAGGGGGACTCCATATTTTTCGACCACGCTGACCATGAAAGGATGCATAAGAAACCTAGTTCCTGCCCTTACATGGTCGTCAAAAACAGTGATGTGGTTAGGAAGGGGGTTGTTTGAGTCATTTTTACCACCCTCGGGATGAACGAACTATAAAGAGTCTAGAAGATGAAGGCTCTCTCGATGAAAGCTACAACCAGGCTGAGATTAGGAAGTACCTAGAGATTTTCAATAGTAACTCGGGTAGTTCGGGAGAGAATGGGAAGGTTGCATGAGAAGATGAGGGAACGACTCTTACGCGGTTAGAAAAGAAGAAATATGGGTTGGACGAAGAAGAGGGTGCTCGCGATTGGGGTAGAGGTATGGCTTCAGGGATCTCCTCGGTTAGGGCTCTGGTTTGAGCTTCTAGCTCGGCCCATGAGGGACTCCCTGTTGGTTCGTCTATAAGATCGGTTCTAGGCTTCGTAATATTTTTCTTACTATTTTATCGGTTAAAAGGTATTTCTGCGGATTAAATTTCAGAAGAAATATCACGGATAGGGGTTAAATCTGTAGGCGAATTGGGATTTTGAGAATTAGAATCAGGGACGGGATCAGGCGAATTGGTCTTCAATGCCTTGGCCTATAAAATATAATTTTGAACATAAAAATCCAAGAATTTCACCAATCCTCAAATCAATTGAACCCATTTAACCAAATTAAATAAAATCAACAAGAAACACGAAAAACAATAAAACAAGAAAACAACCTAGAAAACTAACTAATCGACTCAAAAACTACTAAGAACAATATAAAACCCTAATTAAAAATACGATAAAAATACAACAATTACATGCAAAATAGTTACATAGGTTCTCTAGCTTGGTCACATGTAGATATTCACATCGACGAGTGGAAACACGTGGAGAGTGGCCTTAAGGATGTGATTTGGGAGGATTTGCAGGTATATAATATTCAACTTTTTATAGTAAATTATCTGTTAATGAAAACATGTGTTAATATATATGTGTGTTACTTGTTTATTCCGAAAGAGTTCAATATTGAAGGTGATGAAAAGAAGAAGCACTTTCTGAAGGTTGCGGGAGTGAGGTGGACCGCTTTCAAGACGAGGTTAGTGCATAACTTCATCAAGAAGAAACACCCAAGATATGATTATCCATCCTAGTTATATCCTTCCATTCCAGATGAGAAGTGGGAGAAATTCATTAATGATCATCAATCTGAAGAGTTCAAGGCATGTACAGTGTATTACCCTTTTAAAAAATAAATCACTAGAAATATATATCTAATATTTTCCTAAAATGGTTTTACTAGGAAAAAGTTAGGAAAGCTCGGGAGAGTCAGTCTCACAACCAGCATCCGTACTTTCTAGTACCCGGTGGATATGCTGGTGCGAAAGCAAAGTGGTTAGTATTTGATCCTCTCTCGTCTTCGTCTTCATGTGCTTCACTCAGCTCAAGTATTGCTGCGGATGATCGCAGATTGGGTTCGAGCAAGAATTAAAAAAGACGAAAAGGGAAATTATGATATCCCGAATGAAAAAACAAAGGGGGGCAAGTTTGATGCTCTACAAGCTCAAACAAGGTTAGGGCGGCTCTGACACAAGAAATCACACAAAAGATGCAGGGCAAGTTTGATGCTCTACAAGCTCAATTCAACCGGTTGTATGTGCAGGTGAATAACCAAGGTCCACAGACTCCGGTTATTCACCACAACATGCCATCAAAAGTTGATGAGGGGGGTGTTTTCAACACGCCTACGCAAGGTGATCCACATAGTAGTTGCCAATCGGTTGGGGAGACTCCATTTCCTATGGTTGAGGTAAAAATTGGATAATATGCAGTGTATTTTCACAAACCTACTCATTCAAGCAACTTGGTAGTTGATAAATAAGTAACTCTTAGTCAAGGTTCATTTTGATTTATCCTTTTCAAAGTCATCTTTTCATTGTTCGTGTATTAGAAAATATGAAGTATCATTTACTGCTTTGACTTTCATTAGAGAGTAGTTCTAATTATTACCTATTAATGTCATTGGATCGTATTATTTCCAGAAATAAATTCTCATAATTAAAAAATATTACTACCTGTATCAAGAATGTGAATACAAGACTAAAGGGGCTGAAAGTAATTAAGTTTGTTATATATATAATATACTCAGGCTGTTACGGTCAGGGGATTTTTGCATTTTTGCATTGTCAGTACCTGCATATACTCAGGCAATTACGGTATAAGCTATAAAAATCGAACTCGTTATCATCAAGTTTAAATTTGTATTCATCATCAGAATATAATCATTTTATCCAAACTACTAACTTTAGTCTACTTTGAGTAATAGAGTCCGACTGAGTGCTGTCTGGCCCTGTCCATTCTGGGGGATATAAAAGTTGTTGCCAACGGGATGGTTTACCCAACTAAGGAGGACACGATGGTGCATCATCAGAAGCTGTCACCCGGTCATGTGAAGGTTTCAGTAGATGAAGTTGTTGAGGGTGCAACACAACTTCCTCTACCGGTGACAACTCATCCAGAAATGAAGCACGTGGGCAAGGTTTTAGGTAGATTTTGTGTGTCTGGTCAGTTTAGTTCAGGAAAAAGAGGTAATAATATATGTTTTCATTTCACCAATTATTGATTTAGTTTTAGTATGCTCAATCATGCCCATATGTACAGAAACTTACAAGGTCATATTTGAAGAAACAAAAAACAAGTCAAATGGAGACAAGTGGTGAGGAATCTGCAACCAAACCGAGGCCACCTCTTGTTGATGATGTTGTCTTGGAGACTTTGGGATATAATTGCAAAGAGCTACACTCGTTGATTCTATCGAGACTGTGCATGAGGACTACGTCTCTATGGACATAGAGCGCACCGTCTTCCATCATGAAAGAGCGAAGAAAATTCATGTGCCAATTGATGATATTCATAGCTTGTTCAAAATGGGGTGGATTAGTATTGCTGTTGTGCAAGTATTTGCGCAGTACGAGCTATTTTTTTTCTTATCAATTAGTTCAATATTTAGCTTAAATTTATTTAGTTTTGATTCTACTAATGATTTACAGGTATCTTCGTGGGTTGGCTGAGAGTCTTTGCACTGGTGCCATCAGATTTCTTTGTCCAGCGCCTAGGTTGCACCGACACGGGAAATGGAAACGACACACGACACGCGGACACTCTTATGACACGCAAATTATAACGTAAAATAGGACACGACACGGTAAAATGTCATATTTTGAAGTGTCCGTGCATCATAGTCCAGCGCAGATCTCAAAATATATATATATTAATTGTAACACCCATGCATCAAAAACATATTTTCATTTTTTTAAAAAAATTTATCATTATGCTTCAAAATATGAAATTCTAGTCCCAAGCTCGTCATCACAAACTATTTTCTATCTTAGCTTTAAATAAAATACGAGTTCTATTTAATCAAATTAATAGTACGTTTATCAAATAAATTATATAATTCAATTTTAAAACTAATATAATTATTAGTATTTTATTTGTTAACTACTTAAAGTACATTCGAGTCATCTAAGAAGTTATTCGATTTAAAATATTAAGTTCGTCAATTGGGTCGGTTCTTTTCGGACTTCAAAAATGAACCCAATGACTAGCCCAAGTCCACTAAACCTCAGCCCTAACCTTCTAAAAATAAGTTCATCTTTGGTTTATGAATAAACCCAAACCATCTGCAGTTTCTTTTTCACGTTTCTTCACACTTTTGCATACACAGCCGCAGTCAACAGGAAACAAACTCCAATCCTTTTTTTTTCTAAGTTATGTTTTTCAAAGAACCGTCCAAACCCATCAATACCATTTTCCGGCAGCCATCGTAATAGAATCGGCTGCCGATCCCAAACCATCACAATTTCCAATATCATAAATCGCTAACACCAAACGAATTCCTGATAATTCTCAGCTGAAACCCAAGTCGGACCCCTGTCCAAACCCAAACAGCCACCACAACCACATCAACCCCTCACCACCGGATCGCCACCATCTCCACGCCTGCCGCCGCATCACCAATCGATCGGCCGAGTCAGGCCAACCCATCTCTTCTCAAACCACAGCCCGACTTTGCTGCGACGAATCACCACCATCCAGACCCACGTTGAACTGCAACCGATCTAGAAACCACCCGGCCGAATCGCCACACCAGCGGCCCACGATTCCAATATCACCGGCTAAATCGATGAAGTCCGGAGATTTTGGTGAGACCCAGCGGCCGAGTCGAACCATGTCCAGACTCAAACCACCACCACGGCCGATTCCAAATGCCATCCAGCGACCCCACGCAGCATTGAACGCAGCCTCCCAATTTCCATCGCCTTCGCTGCTGATTTGCTGGGGTGTGTCAATCGGTGAATGCCGATTTCTGATTTGAAGAAGACAATGGGGTTGTGTCGCTAATTTCAGAAAACGGAGAAGAAAAATTGTTCGGGCATAGAGAGAGAGAGAGGGCGTCTCTTGAATGCCGCCGCCCGAATTGCAGACGTCTTCACCGCCGAATTTCTGGTGCCATGCCGCTGCGCCGATAGCCGAACCTGGTTTGGAGAAGAAAGAGGAAGGAAACGGGATTGAGTAAAAGGGGCTGGGTTCCTTCTTTTATACCCATCAAGTTTTCAGAATTTCAAATTGACCCCAAAACTTCTGCCATTTTCGCAATTAAACCCCCAACTTCAGCCATCCTTTTGATTAAACGCACAGCTTACCAACAAGCCTAAATTCAGCCCTCCAAATTATTTAACCTCGATCCAGCCCCAGAAACTTTTATAAAACTTCTTTTTAGTACAGTTTATTATTTTATTATTATTATATCTTTGTGTTTTTTTTAAATAATAAATATTAATATTAATATTTTAAAGTCTATATATATGTGTGTAAATATATACTAATTAAGTATATTTTAAAATTGATTAGGCGATGAGCAATACGGAACTTAGGATTTCAACTACGTGCATTCCACTCGATTTTTCAAGAAATTTTTACGAGGTAGGGACCACCGACTTGTCTATGTTAAGTTTTACATGCTCAAATTTATGTGCTATGTGCATCATGAATTTTGATGTTTATAAAATCTAATATAGACGTAGACCTAAAGTTATCTGTGATAAAAAGTTGTCATCGGGTTTATCCCGGCGTGCTATACCCAATGATTAAAACCAGGGTCCTTATGTGCCTATGACCTAAAGTGTCATTGGGATAACCCGCCACGTTTTAGCTGCAGCCAACTCATTTTCGACGTTAAAATTACGAATTCTATGGTTAAGTGTGCTATTTATGAGTTGTATAATTTTGCATGAGGAATGTCGGTGTAACTATTGAGTACGTTGAGCTTATCCCAAATTAATGATTTTTTTTTTCAGGTACCAACGACGATATCGAGTGAATGGGAGACAAGGAATGAATAAAACTTTTGACATTGAATTTTATTTCTAAACTTATTTTATTGTTTTAAATAAAAGTCGAACTAGACATAAATGAGTGTTTTTAAATTATGAATTTCCATTGATGGAGTTTTGGTTATTTACATTATGAATATTTCTGCTGCGTAGTTTTTGAATGTTTTGAAAATGTGAAACTCTTATATTATAATCATGAAAGTTCGACATTTATTGTGATGCCTAGGTTTCGTCATATTTTCTTAAATATTAATCCTATTTCGATTAAAGTGAAATCGGGGCGTTACAAATGTGGTATCAGAGCCAAGGTTTTGAGTGGTTCAGTAGACTCGACTTGTTTATGAAAAATCAAAAAGGTTATAAAATAAATATTTAAATTACTTAAATAGTTTTTATTCCTACATTCGTCGATATCCTCAAGGTACAAAAGTTCATTTCAATTATTTAATTATTTATTTAAATTCGTGATTATTCCATGATTGCATTGTATTGGGTTTGGTTGTTAATGTTTTGGTGTGATTGATCTCCAAGGCATGGAGGTTACTTGACCATGACCAATGCCTATAAGTAAACTATAGGCATCGGTTATGGGATTAAAACCGATGCCTACAGAGAGTCACGAGGCATCGGTGATTTGAGAACAACCGATGCGTATACATAAACATTAGACATCGGTTTTTATATACAAACCGATGCGTATACAGTCTATAAAGGCATCGGTTTTTTCACACCAACCGATGCATATACATAAACATTAAGTCGTTTTAGAGTAAAATTCTTGTTTCACAATATAAGTCGTTTTGCTTTTTTCACACAAATTTAGGAGAAGAGAGAGAAAGAAAAAGGTAAAAAGTGAATTGAGAATTGAGATATTTGAGGAGGGAGGGAAAGAAAAGGTAAAAAGTAAATTGGGAATTGGGATATTTGAAGAGAGAGAGTAAGATAAAAGAAAGTTTGGTAGTTTACGAAAATAAAAAATTAAATATTTACTCATTTATCTAGGTTTCTTAATAAGTGTGTTTTTTTCTAAAACGACTTATATTGTGAAACAGAGGGAACTAATATTATTGGATACTTTAATATTTTATAATTATCATTACAGTAATTCTTATTAGTATTATTTTCTTTTCATCTTCAATTTAATTATAAAAATAAATTATTATTTTCTTGTTGGGCCACATTATTTATAAATCTCATTTTTCTTGTATTTATACAAGCCCAACAAATGAAACCTCTTTTTTCCTATCAAAATAAATTATTTAAAGCAAACCCTAAACTCATTTTACGCATAAGATTTTTAGTTTTCACAGAACTGTCGGCTTTGACAAAAGAAAGGAAAAGGTGATCTGCTTCTTAAGGTTTTCTTTCTTTTTCTTTCTTCAACTCTGCTATACGCCTGACTTTCAACATAAAACTTTTAATTTAACAACCTTGAAAGATATGTAGCAAAAAATAAATTTAGTATGAAGGTTTCTTTCCTTTTTTTTTCTTTTCTTTCAAAACCCCTTTAATTATTTTTGGTAAAGTGGTTTCTTTCTACTTTCTCGTGAGGAACGTAGATACAATTTTTATGTAGACTATTATTAGTATAGGTTTGTTTTATTTATTTTTTCTTCTTTCCGTATTGCCGTAGTTTTAGATTTGGTTTCGTTCTCCTTGCTAGGCGACGAAAATTTTGGAGATCAAGGATATTAGGAGGGGTTTCGCATAGCATTGCATTTTTTCAATACAATTTCGAGGTGGGAAAATTTTCTAAATTCTTTTTCTTGTGTCGTATAATCATTATATGGCATGTTAACGTTTAATCGATTCATATGTGACATTTTATGTCGACTACATAGCTTTCGAGCGACCACATAACCTCTGGGCGACTATATAGCCTTCGGGCAACAGGGTACGTACTCCGTGGTGGAAATCCATGTAAAAACATTCAAGTCGTTGATATATTTTCCGTATTATGAATATATGAGACACATGTACCCACTGGGCTCGTCGCTCATCCCAAATATTTTTTTTTAATATTTTCTGGTTGAAGGAGCGAGACGGCACATGACGAGGGGATTGAAAACTTAATAAATATTATTTATGCGTTTCTTTTTTTTAAAGAAATTTTGGTTTCATAAAACAACTCGCTTTTGGCCCATTTTGCTATTTTTAGACATTTGGATAACCCGTAATGTATTCAAAGTGTTTATGAGTTTTGGTGATTATTATTTGCTTTTAAAATTTCGAAGTGGTCTGCTGCTGTTAAAATTTCGAAGTGGTCTGCTATGAGTATTTTTGGTCTTGCCATGATATTCTTGAAACAGACAGAATGTTTTTGTTTCTTTTCTTTTTAAAAACAAGTTCCTAAACGGGGCTTGTTGGCCAAAAGACTCTTAAGGTTTATTTAATTGAGTCGCAACATGTTTTAAAGAAGGGATGCCTGCATCACTTACGTGTCTGTTCATGCAAATTAGAAAAAAAAAATATCCTTTATTGTAAATGATTTCGCACTACAAGTAGTGACAGATATTTAGAGACAGATGTTTTCGTTGCTAATAGCGACAGATTAGCAACAGAATAGCAACCGATATCTTCAATAATTTTTAAAATTATTATTGTTAATTAACTTAGCGACGGAATTAGTATCCGTCTCTAATTAGCGACGGAAGTACGGTCCGTCTCTAATTAGCAACAGAATAGCAACCGATAAATCAGTTGGTAAATTGTTTTCCCACTTTTCTTTTTTATTTATCTATTTTAGCCACGGAATAAATATCCATCTCTAAATATTTTCCCCTTTTCTTTTTGTATATCAATTTTAGAGACGGAATAAATATCTGTCTCTAAATATTTTCCCATATCCTTCTTTATTTATCAGTTTTAGCGACGGAAAGGGGAATCGTCTCTAATGTTTTCCCCAAAGTATTAATCTCACCCCGTCACGTTGAACAGAAACAAACTCCAGCCATTCTCGTCACTCTTGAAGCTCGTTTTCCCCAAAATCTTCCGTCTCAATCCCCGCTCCTTTTCATTTGATTTTTGTTTTCTGTTCGTAGCTTCCCTTCCGTCTCAATCCCCTACTTGCCGTCGTCAATTTGAGCTTTCCCTTCCCTAATTATTTTCCCGCCTTTGCCCTAATTACAATTTTGAGAATAAACCCCAATAAAGGCGCAATCTGGAGAGGGATCCAAAGGAATTCCATGGGAGAGGTTAAACATATCCAGGGAGAAGTATAACTAGGTTATCTGTAAAATCAACCATTCTTCATTTTCAGGTTTGATATGCTCCACTTGATATTTTCGTATGTTTTCTTTTGAGTGGCTCCGAATTGATTTTTTAGTTCAGTTATCTTTCGGTTGTCTGTGCTTGTCATTGAGATTTGGCATATTCTTTTCATTTTTTTCATGTTTTATGGGCTTTAAATTAAATGCTTTTTTTTTGAGTGATTAAGGTGAATCTACGGGTAGTGCTTGTAATTATTTGGAAAATTGCAGTTCCTTTAGAACTGCTTAATTACCTTTTTCAGGGTTTTGTGAATTTGAAAGATAGTGGGGTTTTTTTGTGATTAAAGTGAATTTTAGGGATAGTTCTTGTAATTATTTGAAAATTTGATGTTCATTAGCATAATTGGTAGTGAATGTGGTGGGTAGGTTTATGTTATAAGACTTTCTTAATTACCTTTGGGTATTTGTGATTTTGAAGATAATGAGATTTAATTTTTATTTTTGTGATTTAGGTGAATCTAAGGTTCATTATGCAAAGGTTGAATGTGCAACTTTCAGAAGTTATCCTTATGATATTTAAGGCCTCTAAAGAAGTAATGATGTGTTTATTGTTCTCCTAGCCCTCATGGCAGACAGCTTTGAAAGTTGAAAAAAAAAATGAACTCAGCTTTAAATTTGCCTTAACTTGGGTCTTTTGATTTTTTTTAGATAGTTGGATTCAATTTCTTGTCTATTTCTTCAGTGGAATTTTGTAAAGTTGGTCATCGTTCTGTTTGCCTCGTTGGACTTGGATTTTGTGTGATCTGATGGTTTGAAATGAATTATTTGTGGCTTTGTGATTTGTAGTTTAAAACCGTGCTGTGATGACACTTATGTGGACTAGAGTTTCTGATCTTGCATTTGAAGACAAACCCTTGGCTGTCTGAGCACATTATTTTTGAAGATATACCCTTTGTGCTTTATATCCTTTTTAAAGATATATCCTTTTAATGCAATGATGAGATTAAGCACCCTTGTGGTGTCAAGGGCAGTGGATTAACGTCCATGAGCCTATTAATTAAACGACTTATCCTTCCACTGAGCATTTTTTTGTCTCTAATTATAAATTAAATAACCATAGTCCTAAAAAAAGAATATGACAACTTGGGTCTTTTGATTTTTTTTAAATATATTTTTAAGTAAAACTAGTCAATTTTGCACTTATGAAGCATCAGTTTAATTATAATATATTGCATGCCATTAMTTTCTTGATTCACATGATCATAATTTTATTTCTTTTGATTTGTTTGTGTACACGTATAATCATGCCACTGAGTACTGGCATTAACTTTTTTTTTAAAGTATTAATCACTGATTCACTGCCTATAACCCACATAAAATAATTGGATACATAAATAAATGACTAAGCAAATGTGAAAACAGAACAACCAAATGTCAAGGCCCAAGGATAAATTGTGGTTGGCAAATTTTATGATTAATTTCATATGAGACAATTTTATCAACTCCGGGTTCAATTTGGATATTTTTTTGTATTCTTGTAATGTGTTTATTATATATTTTGCTGAGTTAAAGTTAACCTGATAAGTTTATATAGTTCAGGCCTGATGAGAGGACGTGGTAGAGGAAGAGGTAGACCTAGAGGTGTGCCACATATTACTTCTACGCCGACGACGCCTTCCTCCTCAGCATCTACATCTATACCTGTTGTTGATGCGGTGGATTTGGGTGCAAGTGGTTCAACTTTGCCAAAGGTGGATGCTAGTCCGGCGACGAATACTGTCCCGGTGATGAATGCTATTTCGGCGACTCAGTCCGATGTAGGTGTTTCATCTTCCTCTTCTAGACTACCTGAATGATGGCCATGGGGTAAAAAAGTTTGTTGGGTCGAGGCTGGAAGGTAAATTTGGATAAATAAAAGTTTGCTATCTCGAAAACCATTATTTTTTTTAACATGTTAACTACAATAATGTTTCCTTTTTAGGTTGATGCCTGATAAAACAATTAGAGAGATCACAAAGGTAATGCAAAAAGAGATAGCTACAGAAGGCTATAATTGGAAGAATGTTCCAGACGACCTTAAATTGAGATACTGGGAGGAATTTCAGGTATATATGTGTGTGTTTGTGAAGATGCAAGAAAAAAAAAGAAGAAACTAACAAACACCATAAAAGATTTAAAGAATTGGCAAACTAAAAAAGAGAAAAAACATTTGGGACTTTTTTGTCAATCTGATTTTGTATTCCACTACGGTTTCTATACAGCCGACAATTTTCTAACAAAGATGGGCTGTTTTCATTTGAATAACCAACATTTTTTCTGCTAAATAAACGGCTGCATGTGTATTTCGTTATGTGAATTTATTTTCTTTACATTTGTCTGCCTAGTTGCTAAATTTCTTCTCAGGATAATAGATTACATTTATTTCTTCTGCACAACTTTATAGTGTGCGCGCAAGTGTGTTTACATGTAAATATATACTTGTGGGCATGCGTCCGCCAAATGTTAAATTATGGTCACGCATTGCCGAAGGTTTGACACCTGCTGAGTAATATAATTATCTTATAATGCAGTTTTTAGGTGTACCTCCAGAAATCTTTTGCATTCCAATTCTTTTTTATCGAGATGGCGTGGGAATCGAATGAGCACCAGCAGGGTGTGCAGTGCTTATTAGTATAGGTTTAGAATCAACCTCTAGCCTTTTTTTTGCTTTTCTTTTTTTTCATGATAAAATCCTCAGGGCAGCAAAGGTGGGTTAATGTTACTTTCTCTGTGCAGTGTAACTGCTTGGTAAAATTTGACCCCTTAGTTCTTACATGTTGGTCTTTTTTTGTTTGTAGAAAGTGTACACTTGGGACCCGGTCCTTTCGACGGATGTTGTGAAAGGGTTATTTTTTGTGCAGTAGGTGGAGTGAAAAAGCAATGTTTGTATGGAACTGGTAGTGTGAAGCATAAATATGTCGACTTAATTCTAGTTCTTCTTCCTCTGCGACATCTGCAACATCACAAATGGAGTCGGTAGCACTACGAACTCAGGTTGATAAGCTCACACAACAGTTGGCTGAGAGGGATGCTAATTTGCAACTGGCTTTAGAGGCGGAGCGTGCTGTTCGTACGGAGATGCAGGCACAAATGGCACAAATGGCATAAATGATAGACCTTTTTCGCCGACAAGGTGGACCGCCTTTGCAACCATGACATTTCATGATTTCGCTTGTCGTTTCGCATTTTGGACGTTGTCTTTCGACATTTTGGATATTTATATTTTATCTTTTGGCATTCTAGATGTTGTGATTTTTCGTTTGACATTACTTTGCTTGTCATTTTGTATTTTGGATATGTTGTACTTTTTGTTTGATATCATTATTCTGTTAGTCATTTTGTATTTTGGATTGAGTTAATTTGGGGTATTTTTTAGTTTATTTTTTAAATATTTGATTACAGGAAGAATAAAATAAAAAATAAGAACAAAATATATTAAAACTGGTTTTTTTTTACACATTAAAATTAGCAACGGATGATCAATTCTGTTGCTAAAAATTGTATCGCTATTTAGCGACGGACTCATTCTGTTGCTAAATAGCGTCGGATTAGAGA
This sequence comes from Phtheirospermum japonicum, assembly GCA_014905375.1. NCBI lineage: Eukaryota > Viridiplantae > Streptophyta > Magnoliopsida > Lamiales > Orobanchaceae > Phtheirospermum > Phtheirospermum japonicum. The sequence goes on along the minus strand of BMAC01000602.1, from coordinate 473,776 downwards.
CAGATATTTTTGTCTCTATTTAGCAACAGATTAATTTCCGTTGCTACATAACTGAATTAGAGACAGAAATATCTATCGCTATTTAGCAACGGATTTATTCTGTTGCTAAATAGCTACAAATTTTCTGTCTCTAATCCGTCTCTAATTTCAAATTTTCTGTCTCTAATCCGTCTCTAATTTTAGCAACAGAGATAAATCCGTCTCTAATATTTAGCGACGAGCATTATAACGACGGATTTTGTCCGTCGCTAATCCGTCGCTATCTGGATTTAGCAACGGAAATAACTTATTAGCAACGGAAAAATCCGTCTCTACATTCCAGTTTTCTTGTAGTGTCGTATTTTGTTTTAATAATGTGACTTGTCTGAGATGAGTCATCAATTAATGTTTGTGGAAGGTTGATGCCTGCGTGAACAAAGTTGTAAGCCTACTCTAATTGTTAAAACTTTTGTTTTGTGTATTTATAGAATCTTAATTACTTGGACAAGTTTGAAAATCGTGTACATTAAGAATGAAGGTATCAGTTGGAGCTCTTAACCTTTGATTTTGGGGTGGTATCCTCTCATATATATTTAAATGTTGTTCCTTTCATTTTATTAGTTATTATTAGTAACTATTTATATTCTTACTCCAACGGGTTTCCATGTGTTAGTTTTAAATTTTATCGTTATTATTATTATTAGTATTACTTTTATATTTTAGGGTGTTACAGTATGCTCTGTGTGTATATGTCGGAGTGTGTCGGAGACAAAATGAATCTGACTGTTTTTCATTTTATTTTGATTTTGAATTAGGGTTTTTGATTTTGGGACTTTGATATTATAGATGTTTTATTTGGGGGTTATGGGATATTGTTTTGATGAGTTTTGACAGGGACATAGGAGATGAATTGGATGGTGTTTGGAGTTTTGGAGCTTCAGAGAGACAAAAATGGAAGTTATCGAAGGAGAGAGAGAGAGAGAGAGAACATGGCTAAAATATTTTTTTCTAATTAATAATTCAGGTGTGATAAGCGTAGGAGAGGGTTGGGTGATTGGGTAAATAGGAAACGGTAAAAAGTGGTTTTATATTATAAAATTAGTCTTATAAGATACCTACTCTTAGATATATAAATTGAATCATATATTGTTATTTCTAAAAGATCTAATCAATTATGGGATTTGATAGAACTGTCCATGTTGTAAATTTTAGATATATTTTATAAGGGTAATACTTTTTTTAGGCCGGAATAACAGATTATCTGTTAGGCCAAAATTTTATGTAAATACATTATAGTATAAAAATTAATATATTATAATAAAAAACCCAATGCATTATAGTATAAAATATTACATTAAAAAAACCAATACATCATAGTACGGGTCAGAGATTTATGAAAAACTAATACTTTACAGTACAAAAACTAATACGTACAAAAATTAATATATTATAGTATCGGGTCATATGACCTAACGGGTCATAACCTGTTAATCTAACCTAACACAAATGTTTGTCATTTTATAATGGAGTGAACATGTTTTACATTTCTGATATATACATTTACATTTAGAATTAAATAATTATTTTGTAATCATGATATATATATGGGCTTCAAATATTACTTTACCTGACAGTGGGACATAATTGTTCTATATAATAAACAAAATATACCGTCCCCATAAAAAAGATTTCATTAAGTATATAAAACATATTATGAAAATATATGTCTTAGATAATATAATAATATATAGAATTTGGTTTTGTTAAGAAGTATTTATTATGTCTGTTTAGATATATAAAGTGAATAAGTTATTGTTATTATTTCAAAAAGATCAAACCAATTATTCAGTTTGATAGAACTTGCCATACTCAAATTTTAGTTATATTATAGAGTTAATTATTTTTTGTCTTTTAAATTATTGTGTTTTTTACAATTTACCATACAAATTATTATTTCTAACAATTTGTCATATAAATTATGCGCGATTTGAAATTTGCCCCATAAACCAGATTTTTTGTGATTTTGTGACCAAAATCGGATGACGTGGCCCAACCGGATTGTGCCACATCTTTGGTTTTGATTAAAATACCACAAACATCCCGGTGTAGGAAGCAAACTGTAAATCGCGCATAGTTTGTATGGCGGTTTGTCACAAATAATAGTTTGTATGGTAAACTGTGAAAAATGCAATAGTTTGGGGGGTCAAAAATAATTACCCGTATATTTTATAATTGAGTTAAAATGTTCCACATTTCTGGACGTTATTACATTTAGAATTCAATAATTATTGTGTAAATATGGTGTGTGTGTGTGTGTGTGTGTTTATGGGGCTGTGTGTGTGTGTGTGTCTCTCTCTCTCTCTATATGTGTGTGTGTTTGTGTGTGTGAGAGAAAGAGAGAGAAAGAGAGAGTATGGGTGGGGTGGGGATAATTCTTATTTGATACACTTATATAGAGGTAAATTACCGTATCATAATTGAAAACTTTTTTTATTCCCCTTTAAATTAAAAGTATCCCATAGTAGTTAAATTTTCTATATTACCCTCTTATTCATTTTGTTTATATCTTACTCGTATTTATATTAGTACTAGTATTACACCCGTGCGATGTACGGGAGAATTATTTTAAGGTTTAATTTATTAAATATTTAGTATTATTTTAATGTAATAAATAAGTGGTTGTACTAATTTAAAGAAAAGTAGAATAAGATAAAGATTAAAATAATAAATTTAAGAAATTAAAGAATTAAACATTATATATAACATGGTTATCAAAACTATTATTAATCAGAAATTTATCATTTACAAATTATGAAATACTTTATTGTACACAACATTTGTAATTTTTTTCTACGTTTATTTTCATCATCGCAAATCAAGAATTTTAAACCTTTTCGGTTGGTCACCCTTGATATTGCAACATACAATTGACCATGACTGAAAACTGGTTTTTTTAAGAAAAGTCCAACGTGGGATAGAGATTGACCTTGACTTTTACTAATTGTCATTGCATATGACAGAATTACCGAAAACTACCTTCGTTGAAACTTAAAAGACAACCTAGGATCGGATGGTGTTACAGTCATTCGTGGGATGAGTACTAATTCACCTGTGTTACTTTCTTGGAGAATCGTTGCCTCCAAAATATGATTGTCCAGTTTCGTAACTACCAATCTAATTCCATTGCACAAATCAAGTGAATGATCAATATTTCTCAACAACATTTTTAGAGTACCAACTTTCAATCGTAGGTCATGATTCGGCAACCCAAAACACTTGATTGTGTTTAAAAACTCGGGTAAGTGGACATCTTGCAAAATATTAACATTTGCATCAGATTTGCACGCACCATTTGAGCTCAAATATATCTTACATTCCTATACATTCAATGAAATCACATTGATTAAATTGACTACATCAAGTGTTAGTGCAAGAATAGATCGACCCTCCCAATAAACAGATCATTCATCATTCTTTCTAAATTGTGGATAAGTGCTGGACACAATTGATGCAATAGTGTCACCATCATCTAACAACAATAAATCCTCTGGGATGTCGATTTCAACGATGTCATCATTTGATCCTCTAACTGTTCTATCTCCAATGTTATTTATCCATTGAGAAAACTCTTTCAATTAAATCAAATCGGGCTCTGAGCTGAGATTTTGAAGCCTAATATTCTTTATCAATTTTAGAACCTTACAATATCTCCATAGGTGGGAATAATTGATGGTTGTATGTACTATATCTGACCTAGTACCTTTAGGAATCACCAGAAGAATTTGGCGAAAATCTCCACCAAGTACAAATGTTTTACCTCCGAATGAAATATCTCTAGCATTTGGATTCTTGAATCCCATAATATCTTTCAATGTTTTGTCTAAAGTTTCAAAAAAATGTCTGTACATCATCGGAGCTTCATCCCAAATTATCTGTTGTGCATGCACCATTAATTCCGCAAGGGGAGTCCCCTGTAAATCCCACACGATGATTATTCATGGAGATTGAAGGGAACTTTAAACCTAAAATGGCCGGTTCTTCCTTTTGGAAGAAGAAGAGAAGCTATGCCGCTAAATACTACATTTAATACAATCCTACTATTAGATCTTACTGCTGCAGAAAAAGTCCTTCAAACAAAAGTTTTGTCAGTTCCTCCATACCCATAAACAAAGAATAACCCCCCTTTGTTGAAGAAATATAATTCATGACCTCGTCATACACATGTTTTTTTTTTATCTTTATTCAGATTTTGAAATAAATTAGTGTGTTCTTCGATGAGGGCATCACGGTCATAGTTCAATTCCTCAGCAATAAATCAATTAAAAGAAATATTAGAGTCGACTTCAGTTGGAATTGGCATTGGAGGAAAGTACTTTAAGCTCTTCCCTATGCTCTGCAACAACTTGTCCACGTCTAGTAAAGCAAAGTTTTGTATTTCAGCATCATTCATTTTCAAATCTGTACAAAATAAATTTAAAAATAATTGTACTTTCACTAACTTATATGAAAAAACATATAAAAGAACATTATCAAAAAACCACGTATATAATTGAAGTTTATTAATTAATACCTTTGTTCTTCCTCAACTTTTGTTGTTTGTATAAAGTGTAATCTGATAAATATTTCCAATATTTTTCCCAAACTTTTTCTGGTCGAGATATAGATTTGGACGCAAGCAATGTCATGAATAAAGACCAACCAGAATGTGCAGATCCCCAATAACTTTCTTCTTTGATGCCATCGATATATTCTCTATTATCATCCAGTAGCCCAACTGAGTAGCACGCATCACGATATGTATCGTGTTGCTTTCCGTTTATTTTTTTTAAGTCATCGTGACATTGTGCTACTCGAACAACATCGAGGAGACACCTCGCATAATAGTTATCACCGGAACCTGGGGGAACATAATATAGTTATCTCCAGCATTATTACTCAAATATTATAAATAACATTAATTTATAAATTGTCTAGAAAGAAAATTTTCCTTGTGATTTTCTTGTATATATAAACAAGCAAATATATATATATATATATATATGTGTGTGTGTGTGTGTGTGTGTGTGTGTGTGTGTGTGTGTGAGAGAGAGAGAGAGAGAGAGAGAGAGAGAGACTATATAAAAAAAATATGATTGCTACCGTCATGACTTATGTTCTACAATTGTCTTTTGCTGCCAAAATTGTAGACTTTGTGATTTCCCTCATTTCTTTAGGATGAATAAAAATGAATTAATACAATCATTAAAAATAAAAAATATTTTAATTTATAAGATTAACAATAATATACTATATCAAATTAATAAAATATAATGAGATTATTTATCAATTTGATTGTATGAATATGTATCTTGTTTTTCTAAAATGTGTGGAAATATATATATATATAGAGAGAGAGAGAGAGAGAGAGAGAGATATTAATTCCATAAATAAAATTTGTAATAATTAAGATATAATGTGAAATATTTTTATTAGTGACTTTCCATATGAACTTTTTTGTAATTATTATTGTAACTTATATGTGTGTATAACATACAATTAAAGCAATTTATTTATTGTAAAGTAAATTATGAATGCTAATTTAATTAATTATGAAATATATCTAACTAACAACTCATTATAAATGGTAATAACACATATTAACAAATACACTAAAATCTATTTTTGATATTATGATATTTCATAGTTTCCATAAGAGGATTTTGATATTATGATATTTTTGAATTAAATGTGTATTTAAGTTATAAAAGTTAGTTAAGAGATTAAATGTACCGTAAATTATGTGGTATAATTAGTTTAATTGAGAAATGTATGTACATAATTAATACTGATGTATAATTACGAATATTAAGAAATAATCTCTTTATTAAAATATTAATAAATTTTGTAAGCCTTATGGTATAATTGGATGAATAATTAATGACTATATAATTATACCTATCAATTGATAAGTATTTTGTCACAACAACAACATCAACAACAACAAAAAAACAATAATAATAGTTATAATAATAATCTTAACAATTATATAGTATAACAATAATGGTACAGACTCAAAAGCTCGATTAAGAGTGAGGTGTATCTTTTCAGAAATTATTTTAAATTAGCTATGATTGCACAAAAATTATAGAAAAATAATAACATACTATTAGAATATTAAAATAATGAATTGCCATTAGAAATATCGGTCATTTGAAATCTCTGAAAAGGATATGAAATTTTAGCCACTACCGATGATTGTAAATTATTTGTTGCATTATCCCGATCTGTGTAACGCTCTATAGAAGTCGATTCAGATACATTGGTATTTTCTACGAAATAAAAAATTGGGATGTTTTGGAATTTGATTCACTTTATTAATCTCATATAAAGTACATAATGTTACATAAGATCATTTGTATAATAACTAAACAATTTATATACATATTAATATTAATTTTATCGAAATAGTTATAATTGCACAAGAATTATAGTAAAATAATAATATACCATTAGAATAGTAAAATAATAAATTACCATTGGAAATATCGATTATTGGAAATCTCTAAAAAAGATATGAAACTTTAGTCAATACCAATGATTGTAAATTATTTATTGCGTTATCCCGATCTGTGTAACGCTCTATAGAAGTCGATTCAGTTACATTGGTATTTTCTGCAAAATAAAAGTTTGGGATGATTTGAAATTTGATGCACTTTAATCTCATATAAAGTACATGTTGTTACATAAGATCATTTGTATAATAACTAAGAAATTTATGTACATATTAATTTTGATTTTAGCGAAATAAATATGTAATAAGAGTGATTTCATAAAGAAAAAACAACTTAAATACGTAGATAAAACAAAGCATTGTTTATTTTATTATAAAATATAATTAAAAATAAATCATGGAATTTATAACAGGATAGAAAATATCTTTATTTAATATTAAAATTCTTAATTATAACTTCTGCTATATTTATTATGTGTTTACCTGATTTCTTGGTAAAAAAACTTCCTAAATTTAGTAATATTAATTGATATAATTCAATTATAAAATTATAATTTATCAAATTATAAATTCAAGTAATTAATTGTGGTAAAGAAACTTTCTAAAATTTGTGAGTTTAAGTTGTACGGACAATTTATATACATGTTAATAGAAATTAAGAATAGAAATAAATATGTAAATTAAAGTAATTTCATCAAGAAAATTTTTTTGCATATAAAGCTTTGCTTATTCTATTATCAAATATAATTTAATATAAAAGAATATCATGAAATTTATACAGAGATCATGAAACTATACAAACAAAATAACGAAACTATAAGAAATATGAATGCTATCGTCATGACTTATGTTCGACAATTGCCTTTTACTGCCAATAATTGCAGACTTGGTGATTTTCTTCATTCCTTTAGGATGAATGAAAAAATGAATTAATACAATCTGTAAGAATGAAAATTATTTTAATTTATAAGATTAATTTATATAGTTTGAGTGTGGTTTTTTATTTATTTATTATTTTTTTTTATCATTGTGTGGAAATCTATATACATAGAGAGAAAGGGAGTAATTTCATAAATAAAAGTTGTGATAATCATCAATCTTACAACTTAATTTATGATTGCCGAAAATTACAATATTATATGTATACATAATAAACTATTTCCATAAATAATCAATCTTACAACTTAAATTATGACTTGTTATCTGAGTTGAAAGAATTAATTAGTGGTTTTGGTGGTATATAAAAGTTTATTTTCCTTAAATTTTGAATGTTAATTAATTACAAATATCTACAGTTAGCAAAATGGTAATATTAGTTTTTATAAAAACTAAGTTGACTTTTCGACAATCAAAATGGTAATATATTTTTATGAAGTAGGTTTTGGGTGAGACCGATCTCATAGAATGAGACCATATTTTACCATTTTCTAAGGTGACCCATACCCAGGAAACAACCCAAACCCAGACCCAACAACCCAAAACTGGACCCAACCCCCTTCAAATTTTCAAATTTGTCAGAAAAATAGTAAAAAAAATCGGAAGAATCTAAAAATTTGCAGGTTGATGCGCAACAATAAGATGAACAATCGTACAACCCAGAATTGCAAAACAATGAAAAATGAATATTCGGTGGATTTTTTTAATTTTCAAATTAGCCGAAGAAATAGTAAAAAAAATCGAAAAAATCTGAAAATTTGCAGGTTGATGCGCAACAATAAGACAAACAATCGTACAACCCAGAATTACAATACGATGAACAAGGAATATTTGGTGAATTTTTCAATTCTTCAAACTAGTCGGAAAAATAGTAAAAAAAATCGAAAAAATCTGAAAATTTGCAAGTTGATGCCCAATAATAAGACGAACAATCGTACATCCCAGAATAGCAATACGATGAACAACGAATATTTGGTGAATTTTTTCAATTTTTCTGGAATATTTAGTGAATTTTTTTAATTTTCAAATTAGACGAAAAAATAGTAAAAAAAAAATCAAAAGAATTTGAAAATTTTCAGGTTGATGCGCAACAATAATACGAACAATCGCACAACCCAGAATTGCAATACGATGAACAACGAATATTTGGTGAATTTTTCAATTTTTCAAACTAGCCGAAAAAATAGTAAAAAAAATCGAAAAAATTTGAAAATTTGCAGGTTGATGCCCAACAATAAGATGAACAATCTTACATTCCAGAATAGCAATACGATAAACAAAGAAGATTTGATGAATTTCTTTAATTTTTCTGGAATATTTGGTGAATTTTTTAAATTTTTCAAACTAGGCGGAAAAATAGTAAAAAAGATCGGAAATTTCTAAAAATTTGCAGGTTGATGTGCAAAATTAAGATGAATAATTGTGTAACCCAGAATTGTAATGCGATGAACAACGGATATTTGGTGAATTTTTTAAATTCTTCTGGGATATTTGGTGAATTATTTCAATTTTTTAAACTGGCCGGAAAAATAGTAAAAACAAATCAGAAAATTTTAAAAATTTGCAGGTTGATGCGCAATAGTAAGATGAATAATCTTATAACCCAGAATTACAATACGATAAACAACGGATATTTGGTGAATTTTTTCAATTTTTCTTGAATATTTGGTGAATTTCTTCAGATTTTCAAATTGGCCAGAAAAATAGTAAAAAAAATTGAAAAAATCTGAAGATTTGCAGATTGATGCGAAATAATAAGAAGAACAATTATACAGCCCATAATTGAAATATGATGAACAACGAATGTTTTGTGAAATAATAAAAAACTTGTAATATTTTAACAATTTTTTGTGATACTTTAATAATGTTTTGTGATACTTTAACAATGTTTTGTGATACTCAAATAACTTGAGTTAAAAATGTTACTTAACTATGTTTTATTATAAAAATATGTATAAAAAACTTGTGATACTTTAACAATCTTTTGTAATACTTTAACAATGTTTTGTGATACTTGAATAACTTGAGTTAAAAACATTACTTAACAATACTTTAATTAAAAATAGGTATAAAAAACTTGTGGTATTTTAATAATCTTTTTTGATACTTTAACAATATTTTGTGATACTTTAACAATGTTCTGTGATACTCAAATAATTTGAGTTAAAAATGTTACCTAACTATGTTTTATTTTAAGAATATGTATAAAAAACTTGTAATAATTCAATAATATTTTGTGATACTTAAACAATTTGAGTTAAAAATATTACTTAACTATACTTTAATAAAAAATAGATATAAAAAACTTGTGATATTATAACAATCTTTTGTGATACTTTAACAATATTTTGTGACACTTTAACAATATTTTGTGATACTTAAACAATTTGAGTTAAAAATATTACTTAACTATACTTTAATCAAGAATAGGTATAAAAAACTTGTGATATTTTAACAATCTTTTGTGATACTTTAACAATATTTTGTGATACTTTAACAATGTTTTGTGATACTCAAATAACTTGAGTTAAAAATGTTACTTAACTATGTTTTATAGTAAAAATATGTATAAAAAACTTGGATACTTTAACAATCTTTTGTAATACTTTGACAATATTTTGTGATAATTGAACAACTTGAGTTAAAAATATTACTTAACTATACTTTAATTAAAAATAGGTATAAAAAACTTGTGGTATTTTAATAATCTTTTGTGATACCTTAACAATGTTTTGTGATACTTTAACAATGTTTTGTGATACTCAAATAATTTGAGTTAAAAATATTACTTAACTATGTTTTATTGCAAGAATATGTATAAAAAACTTGTAATACTTTAATAATATTTTGTGATAATTAAACAACTTGAGTTAAAAAAATATTACTTAACTATACTTTAATCAAAAATAGGTATAAAAAACTTGTGATATTTTAACAATCTTTTGTGATACTTTAACAATGTTTTGTGACACTTTAACAATATTTTGTGATACTAAATAACTTGAGTTAAAAATATTACTTAACTATATTTTATTGTAAAAATTTGTAATACTTTAATAATCTTTTGTAATACTTTAACAATGTTTTGTGATACTTGAATTTAGGTAWAGAAAAAAACACATTCACCACAAAGGTCCACACTACCGAAAGAAAAACAAAAAACCTGGTTTGACCAAGTCTCTTAAGCATCACGAGTAACTAAACAAATTTKYCAAAAATGACCACACAACCATTAGTGCCACAACTTTTGTTGGCTATATCTGCAAATGTCATATCTTTCTACAATTATGTAAATAAGGTATCTAATCTACATAYATTAAGCGCAACATATTCCTAATTTCAAATTAGTTTATATTTTCTTTTAAATGATGGATTCGTAGATTAATTAAATATAACAAATTYGACTCCAAGAAACACAATAAGAATTGYAAAAGAGAGAAGATAAGAGGGATCAAATACAAATACGCCAAATGACAAAACACAAAAATATTGTGGCTATACATTTAGCTTTAATCTGCTGCAATACATATTCGAAAAGAGCCTGCTCCGCTTCAGGTGTGCATCCAAGCACTGGCGCACGTTAGTCACCCTCCCAGAATTCGTATCCGCTCACCTTAGCCACCCATCAACGCTAACAGAACCCCAGCCCCCGCCGTCGACGGTGTGCCCCAGCCCCAACAGCCCAATGGCCACGACATTTACGCGTAATGGGCCCCCGAACCTGCGATCGGGCCAACCCTCCTTTAACTTGGATCGCATTCTCGACTTCGGTCAGCCGCTGGATGTCATCGGGACCACCCCAAACGGCGTCGTCTGCATAGTCCAACAGCCTTCCGCCCAGAAGTTCATCCTCTGGAACCCCGCGACCCGATCTTCACTAAACCTCCCACATCCGGGCATACACAACCCATTTTTCCTCATGGGAGCGTCCGCCGGACTCGGGTTCGACCCATCTACCAACGAGTATACAATCATCCGCATCGTCCGTCTCGTTCAATTCCCCTGCCTGTTGCCCGACGTGGTCCAGCCTTTTAATTTCCAGACCGGGCGCTGGGCAAAAAGACACAAACTCAAACAAACACACACAAGTTTGCCTTCGTGTTTTTCATTTTGTTTCTCAAACAAATAACACACAAAAATAAGTGAAAAACTGCACAAGACATTTTGTTTCCCAATACAGGTTTTTTCCATCCACAATCACGTCGTTTCTACTCTCCAACACAATGAACTGAAAACCCACATTGATCGTTCTCCAAGAATCGGAATTAGCAGAGTAAACCTCAACCCCAACGCTTATTTTCTTCCCTTTCTTCTCCTTCTCCACTGAAACAATCCTCACCAYCTTAAAATCATCACTCTCATCATCGTACCCAAACCCTATCGACACCATCGCAGGCCTGGCAGACTTCAGCCTYGGGACCGGAAGGGTTTTAGACTTGTTCAAAGCAGGGTTCCACAGTTCAACCCACTGTCCGTGAGGCGGGTAAGATAAACAAATTAAACCATTACAGCCCCCAACAAAATCCATTGGGTAGAGCCCCCAAAACTATTTCAACTGAAGTTTCCCTTCATGAAAGACATACACACCACCATGTTCATGGACTRCCAAGCTCACTCCTTCAAGGACCACCTCCTCGAAACCCAACCTCAATGAAATTCCAATATTCATGACCAATTTACAAACTGGGAACAAAAGTCCAAAAACAATTATAACTAAACCAAATTGAACTAAAAATTAAACAAGAACAAGAAAGAATTTTGTGCAAACACGTGTTCGCGATCTCCGATTCACTGCGAGAATCGTGTTTCGCGGAGATCACCAAAGAAGGGGCCACGATTCTGTTCGCCTTCCCTGTGAATGTGGCAAAGCACACAAAAATATCACCGGAAAGAGTCTTCCGAGCTCACGATATGTACAACGCGATCTCCAATTTCTGGCCGGAGATCGATTTGATTTTCTCCGACGAATTGACGACCAACATCAAATCGCAGGCGGTGATGGCACTCGTCAAACTCAGCGAGTTCGCCCACGCCGCGCTCAGAAAGTTCGAATCGGCGATCCTGAAGGAATCGTCCAAAACGCCGGTAGCCGGCGCCGGGATCTACGATCTGACGACCGACACGGCGAGCTACATCGCGTGAGAGAGAGAGAGGGAGGGGGGAAGTGGGGAGGAGACGCTGTTAGTTTTTTTTTTAATTAGTAATATGAAGGGGTGGGGCAGTGGGTGGGTAGGTAAAAGGGTCGGACCGGAACGGGTAATGGGTATGAGTAATGAGTATGGTTAAAAGTGGTCTCATAGTATGAGACCGGTCTCACCCAAGTATTTGCCATTTTTATGAGGTTAGATGAATCTGTTACCATATATTGCGTATATTAATTAATGGCCATCAAAATCATTATTATATATGGGGAGATGTTAACAAATATATTTACGTATACAAAACAATCATATAGATGAATATGTTAACAAACATATTTATGTATATTCATTAACACTCTTTCTCAATTAAGCCGTCACCTATATGGGGTTAGATGAATCTGTTAACGAATCAATTAATGGCATGATCTTAATTGATTTAAATGATATTAAATTATCATATATTTAGTATTACTTGATTGATATGATATTAAATTGTAATATAATTGATTTGATAAGAAATGAATAATTATTCAACTAATTAATATGATTGTTAAATACAATAATATTTGAAGTTAACAAAACTTAATACACTATACTAATAATGTAATATTAAATAATTAGTCAATTAACTGTTTAAACTTATATAGAATAAGAAGATTCTTGGTGAGATCTAATGGTGATGAATGATTTAACTGTGAAACTTTAAAAATTATTACTTTAATTTAATCAAAAAAAAGAGTTGACTTATCACTTTATAGATAAAGAATGTGGGACAAAATAATATATTAATTATGTGTAACTTTAATCTATTTAATTATAAAATATCTACAATTAGCAAAGTGTTAATATTAGTTTTTATATAAAAATTAAGTTGACTTTTCGTCAATCAAAATGGTAATATATATTTATAAGGTTAGATGAATCTGTTAACAAGTATTTTACGTATATTAATTAATGGCCATCAAAACCATTATTATATATGGGGAGATGTTAACAAATATATTTATTATATCACTTATGTATAATTAATATCTAATTATACGTATAAATGTTAACAACTCAACATATTAATATCCTAAACTTAACAAATCTGTAACTCACACAACCAATAATATGATATTATGTATATATGTTAATGGTATATATTTTTTAGGGTAATAATTATGTAATACGTATAACAACTATGTAATATATCAAATATAATAACTATGATATATTAACACATTCCAAAAAATTTATTAATTCATTAATTATAGAAAATTATGTCCACAATTTATGTAACTTCTATGTAATTCAAACAAATAACTTAATGGCATGATCTTACTTTATTGATATGATATGAAATTTTAATATATTCGATACTTATGAAATCATGATTAATTATTCATACCATTAATATATATATATATATATATATATATATATATATATATATATATATATATATATATATATATATATATATATATATATATTCAAAAAGGTAATAATGTAATACTCATAATTATACGCATGGTTATGTAAATAAATAACCAATATGGAATAATTGTAAGATATTGAATATCAATTATTTTGTAAACTCATAATTTATTACCTTATTTTGTTAATTAGCATCAATTTAATTGAAAAGGCATTAATATATATAAAGTAGCTAATCATCCCTTGTTTATTATTTACCTTATTTATTATATCATACTGAGTCAATACATTCCCGATTACAAATCTTTTGCTATATTTAAAGTTTTCAATTACCTGAATCGAATAATTAATAGATTTTTATATTAATTACCATAATATATCTCTTATATATTAACCTTTATCAATTACCTTGATTTATATTAAATAATATACAATACAATATAAACAAACTAAAAGTAAACTAATATAAGATAATATCCAATATAATCAATTATTGAAAATTCATAACCATAATAATGAAATACTTATATTTTTTGAAATCATAGTATAAAAAGAAAGAGATAACGCAAAATATCACATTTTCGTTTGTATGAATGCTTTAGAGTGTGTGTATATATGTGTGTGTATATATGTATATATATATAAATAAAATAGAAATTTAGAATTGAAACTACTTGTACACAATAATTTACGACTATTGCTATTGGATGTCTATTCGATCTTTGACTCTCGACTATTGCTCTTGGATAGTCGACACTTGCAAATTACAAAAAACAAAAATGTAAATTCAATGGAAAAAGAAAAGAGATGCAAAATAAACTACAAAAATAGATCTCAAAGAAATTACGATTCAAAATCAATTATATACATATAAAATTAAAAATCCTTGGAGATATAATTGATTTTGAATCTAAGCTAACTCCCTTGGATAAATTAGACCTGTGGAAAAAAAACTCAATGGGAAAATAAAATATTGTGAGGTGAAAACAATGTACAATATATTTTAAGAAGATTGATTTTGGAGATCTATGAATCTTTGAATCTCAAACGTATAGATCTTTGAATCTCAACTGTGGACGATAGCTCTTAGAGATCTATAGATATTTAAATGTATTTTGCGCAAGACGTAGTGCAAAAAATGGATGGATGAATCAACTGGTGTAGAAAAAGAGAGGAGAGTGAATGAAAAAAAATGGGAACGAAAGAGAGAGGGGAGAGAGTTATGTAGGCTTTATAGGACAAAAAAAAGAAAGTTAATGACAAAAAATGGGCGGGATAACTCACTATTTTATTAAGAATTATTTCTCTCTCCTGCCAAACTCCCCCTTTATATATATATATATATATATATAGATTTTCTCAACCCTAATTGTACTAAAAATATCACAAGTGAAGTGATCTCAAACGCAATACATTTTACAAATATTTTAAGAATCTCCTACAAGTGAACGGTATCGATCGCAGTGCAGTGAGGGAACTTAAGTCGAATATCAAGAGGAATACTAATCAAAGGCGATTTTATGTTTGAATCACGAACGAGAAATTAGAAAACACTATGTTAAACACATGATCAAATATTTGGTTTCTTAAGTTTCTAACAACTAGGATGATGATTTGAATTACGAGAAATGAAATCAAAGACTTTGGAAATATAAATAAAATGGGGGTTTTAGGATTTTAAACTCATCTCCATGACCAATTGACAATTTATCGAAAATGTAATCTACAAATTGGGGTTATCAATTGGTATTTAATTGAATACTCGATAATTACCAATCGATGGTATTATACTTATTTAAACCCCATACTCATAAATTCTAACCTAAACTCATCAAGAATGCAATAACATAAACCTATATCAAGCATGACCATAATTCAACCAATTAGTAAATCCATATTCAAAACTAGTAAAATCATCAACTCATAATTAAAAGTACAAGCTCTATTCTAAAAATCGCCATAGGCGGGCGCCTAGGCGCCACTACCCTGCCTACGGTTTTTGAAAATCGGCTAGAAAAATCGTCGGGCGTCCTCGGCAATGCCTAGGCGCCCTCGGCACCCAATTCGGTGCATAGGCGCCAGGCTAGTGGTTGTTTTTTTTCTGGCCCAAAACGACATCGTTTTTTGGCTTATTTTTTGATTATTTTGATTTTGTAATGTATACTATGGTATTATTATTTGACTAATAAACTTATTGATATATGTTGTTTTGAACTTTGAATTGAACAATAATTTTAAACTTGTGAATTGTAATTTATGATTATTACTTTTAGTTTTGGATTGTCATAGACTTTATTTTCTAGTTGGTAGTATGTTCAACTATTAAATGGTTGGATGTAATGTTGTAAATCAGGGTATTTATTTTCAAATTCTAGGCTCCGCCTAGGTACCCTAGGCTCTAGGCACTGGCCTGGCACCTAGCAACCGCCTAGCGAATTTTAGAACACTGAGTACAAGTAAATTAACACGAGCATGGAGGGAAAAATATATATTCAAACTACAAATAAAAAGTCAAAGAAATTACAACAAAACTTGAACATAAATCCTACCAAGAACCTAGACTACAATAACAACCAAATGAAAGAAAATGACTTGTTTGGCAACACCCATCTACCTTCACCACCAACTACCTAAATTATGACTAAAGAGAAATAAATCTTGAAAATAAGAAAGAGAAAAACAATGTTGAATTGAAAAGTTCATGAACAATACAGAATAAGCTAAAACATCTAAACTACAAACCTAACAAAAGGAAAAAGTTACTTCAACCATTCATAGAATTTAACAAGAAAATGCAAGAGAACAACAATAACAAACTAACCATAAGCTCTTCAAGTCTTGAAATCCAGAGAGAGTGCTTCAATAAGTACAATAAGTTTCACCACACTACAACCTAAGCTAATTAACTACTAATTAAACTAACTAGTGTTCTAAAGATGGTTCATATTTGAAGGAACAAAAGGATGAAAATAGGATAAGGTAAACTTTGGCTCTCAAACACTAAGGGGTTCAAAGGCTACTTCAAATGTAGCTGGAATGTGGGTTTCAATGGGGAAAAAATAGGGACAAAATGGTAATTTTGTAAAAAAATATACCCGAATATGGCCTTCTGTCGGTTGATCATCGATTGGGCATAGATTGATGGTGTCTCTGACATCGATGAGGTGTCAATCGATGGTGAATGTCGAATATGGGAAAATGGTCGTGTGTCGATAGCCCGTTGATGGCTTGTCGATCAAAGGTTGTAGTAAATACTCGGTAGATCAATTGACGTCGTGCGGTCAATGCAGGCGGAAAGGCCATGCCGATTGGGTGTTGATCGACTGATATTCTTCATGGGATCAGGTCATTTTATCAAATTGAGCCAGTTGTGATCCTCAAAGATGCGTTTGGGCTCGCTCGGCTGTCCTAAAATCAAGAATAGCAAAATAAAATAAAAATCTACCAAAAATATGAGGACAAATACAAAAAGTAATAAAAATGATGACAAAAGCTAAGAAAACAGAAAATAATGAAAAAAAAAATATAAAACACGACTCAAACACAACTAAATCATACAAAATTAGACACAAAAATATACGGAAAATACAAACAAAAATGTATAAATCAACTTCCCCGCACTTAGCTTTTTGCTTGTCCTCGAGCAATAATAAGCCTAGACATAAATAGAAAAAATCTAACCCCTGGATGGACCCTAGACTAATGCACACAAATGAATAGAGAAATAATACATCTCATCACTTGAAACCAAAAAGTGAAGGATCTCAATGAGGTTTTGCCGGTAAGAGATTTAGACCTTAATATTGACAACTAATACGATGAGTTTCCCTTCTGCAAAGTCTCTTGTCCATGCAGAGGCCAAAGTCTATCGACGTTTAAAAACACTAAATAATCATCCAACTAGACTCGTCATCTATGCGCCTATTTAGAATTTTTTTTGAAAAATAAAAACAAAATTATGTATAAAGTTGCACAACGTATTATATACATAACACTTGTACACGGATTTCTCTTCTTGTACTTTTTTTTAGTACCTGGTTGAGGAGGTACTTAACAAGCACATATATACAATACAATCAGAATATGATGTCTCTTTGACTCTGGAACTCATTGCTAAATGCAACTTATAATTTTTGCAATTACGTGTGAGGAGTTGAAATCTTCAAAAATAAAAAGAAAACTTACAAATAATCCTATAGAGGGCAACCGAGGACAAGGCTAGTAAAAAGTATTCAATTTTTGAGAAAAATTATACTTATAGCACGATGTTAATGCACTTACAGAAGGTTCCTACACTTCATACCCAATATAATAGTGTTGAAAGAAAGTCTAAACAACCTATCCAAAAGAACAAACCCGCGTCACTTCACCAAGGTTCCAACAAGACCAACACATCACGACTCAAATAAAATACACAAGCTAGCATACTAGAGAAATTACTAAACAAAGACAAAACCCCCCACACTTAAACCATGCAATGCCCTCATTGAACATAAAATAAGATAAAATACAGTAAAAGTTAAGGGAGAGAGATACATCCCTACAATCGCACTGGGATGATAAGTCGAGTGTGAAGCAAAATCCATGGGGTGGTCGAGACAAGAGGGACCTACAAAAAGGGTTAAGTGGGGAAAAACAAACACAAATGACACAATAAGACTCTAACGTAAAAGGAAAACATCAAAATCTACAAAAGAAAATTATTTTTGTGAGTTTTGAAAATTGCCTAATTTTTATGGTTTTTTTTTAGAATTTTTATAGTTTTTAAGTTGAAAATAAGGTAAAAGTTAGAATCAAAATGTTTTTGGGAATTTTGAAATATAATACTTTTTTGGATTTTGTACGCATTTTTTCGGGCCGAGCCAAGTAGAATTAGGTCGGACTGATGGGCCATGATGAGACCGTCGATAAGGTGTCAATTGATGGGCCATCGACATGGAGGACAGACTATTTTTCTCAATTTATTGTTAATCGACGGAAATCTATGGAGGCTTTGACACTACAAAAAAATCCGGCAATCCTGAAGGCCAAATCCGTCAGGATTCCATCAGTATATCAAATACTGACGGCCTCCTGACGGATTATGGCCGCCAGTATATTTGCGGTCAGGATTGTAGCATCCTGACGGAAATTGTAACCCGCCAGGAATGCCGGCGGTTTCCTTGACGGCTTGTGCCGCCAGGAAATGCCCGCCAGTATTCCTGTCGGGTGTTAACCCATCAGCATTACTGGCGGGTTTTCCGCCAGTATTTACTGTCGGGTACTTCCGCCAGTATTTACTGTCGGGTAACCCGCCAGTATTTACTGGCGGATTTGACCGCCAGGATTTACTGACGGGTCAGCCGCCAGCATTAATAAACAAATGAAATAATTAATTTTAATTAAATTAATATTAATAATAAACAAATTTTAGATAAAATTTAATTAATTAATAATCAAATTAAAAATAATAGACAAATAAAATTTTAGAGATAATTCAAAATAAATAATCCACTAATAAAAAAATGAAAACAAATCATTTCAATAACAAAAAATCGTTTAATCAGTCGAATGTATAAAAATATAACTATCCATCTAAATCTCCACCATCTGGACTACGGGGAGGCCGACGACCCATGGCCCGAGCAACAGCTTCTTCAATCTGCTGTTGGAGCCTCAACTGGGAACGCTCCTGCTCCTCACGGATCCGCTGAATCTCCAGCGCCTGCTCGTCGCGGATCCGCTGAAGCTGCTCAAGCTGCTCCTGCTGGGACTGCAGCTGAGTCTGGAGCCTATGAACATCGGCGGTGGAGGTGGAAGAAGTGCTGCAACCCTTCTGAGTCTTCCCAAAGCATCCAAGGCCATAGCGTCGACCCTTCCTATTCCCGACGACCTGTAGGTAGACCTCATCGTCTGATGATAGCAGCCCTCAGGTAGACCCGAAC
>BMAC01000602.1:438344-451551 GCA_014905375.1 Phtheirospermum japonicum | reverse complement strand
AATTATTGTATAATTAATTTTCTAGATTAGGGTGAAGATACTTTTATTTAGTAATAATCACATAATTAGAAATAATCAATTAATTATGGGCCAATTTAGTAATTATTACATAATAAGGGGTTAATTTAGAAATTATTACATAATTAGGATTCGAATTAGGAATAATCAATTAATTAGGGTTCAAATTAGGAATAATCAATTAATTAAGGTTCAATTTAGTAATAATTACGTAATTATATTTCAAATTAGGAATAATCAATTAATTAGAGTCCAATTTAGTAATAATTACATAATTAGGGTTCAATTTAGTAATAATTACATAAAGTAGGGATCAAATTAGGAACAATCAATTAATTAGGGCCATTTTAGTAATTATTACATAATTAGGATTCAATTTAGGAATAATCAATTAATAGGGGCCAATTTAGCAATAATTATACAATTAGGGCCAATTTAGTAATAATTAGGGGTCAATTTAGTAATTATTACATAATTAGGGTTCAAATTAGGAATAATCAATTAATTAGGGGTCAATTTAGTAATTATTACATAATTAGGATTCAATTTAGGAATAATCAATTAATAGGGTCCAATTTAGCAATAATTATATAATTAGGGGGCCATTTTATGGAATAATTAAGCTTGTGTAGATTCTGGAGTACACTTGTCTATAAAGAGTGCACACAGCGCCCTCATCACAACAATTATATACAAAAAATACAAAAAATAATAAAAAATAAAAAAATAAAAAATAATAACAGAAAATAGAAAAAAAAAGGAAAACTTACATTGGCAGGGCGGCGGCGGGCGACGGTGGAGGTAGGCGGTGGTGGTGGACCTTGGGCTCGGCTGCGGTGCGGCGGGTTCGGAGCGGGGCTGCGGAGCGGCGGGCTTCGGAGCGGGGCTGCGGCACGGCGGGCTTCGGAGCGGGCTGCGGCGCGGCGGGTTTCGGAGCGGGGCTGCGGCGCGGCGGGCTTCGGAGCGGGGCTACGGAGTGGCGGGATTCGGAGCAGGCTGCGGCGCGGCGCGGCGACAATTTTTTTTTTTTTGGAGTGCAACTGAAAGTGTGGCGGAGAAGGAAAGACCGCGTCGTTTTTAGGTTAATATGCTGACGGCCAGCTGACTCCAATAGCCGTCAGGATAGGCGAAATATTCTTTTTTAATTAAATAATATATCCTGACGGTCAAAACCGTCAGGATTAGCGAACCTCTTTTTTTTTTTTTTTAATTCAGTATTATATCCTGACGGTCAAGGCCGTCAGGATCCTGACGGCCAGACCCGCCAGCGATGTCAATTTTATACACTGACGGGTATGGCCGTCAGTATAATTAAGCGGGAGGCACTCCCGCTCTTTCCCTGGCGGGTTACTAGCGGGCTTCTTTGCTGACGGCTCTGGCCGTCAGCATATCCGCCGGCAATGTCAGGCCGCCAGGAAAGCCGTCAGCATTGCTGGCGGCTTGACGGCCGCCAGGAATTCCGCCAGAACTGCCGGATTTTTTTGTAGTGTGAATTGATCGATAGGCAGTCGATGGAGCCCTTTCATCAATCGATGGTCAATCAACAAGTAGTCGACGGAAGCTCATTTTTACTCCTTTTCGGCCGATTCTCAAGAAAACACCCGATTCCTCAAAAATGGCCCTTGGCATGCAAACAAACCTCCAACCTCGACAAAATACTCCAAAAAATTCAAAAAGAAAGGAAACAAAATGGGGAAACTTGGGTTGCCTCTCAAAAAGCACTTGTTTAACATTTAAAGCTCGATTACCATATGAGCGATGTCATTCGGGATCCTAGAAAATATGACGATTATGCCACACCTTCCTGTATACCAAAAGGAGAAGTAGGCTACGAAGGTATGGCAAGCATGAGGATGAGAGGAATGAAAGCTTCAACTTACTTGGGCGGCTGAAAATGGGAGTAGTCAATCACCAATAAGAGGTTGAAAGTCAATTGGAGTGTGGAGTGAGGTTAGGTCACTATAATAACTAGAAATTCAGTCGAACAAAAGAAACGGTCATTGACCAATCCAAGCTCCTTATTTTGTTTGATCACCACCTCAACGCTTTCAAAAGCACGTAATGAAATATATGGGCATAAGGGAGGGGATCAGACTCCTTCTCGACTATCTCTTCTGCCACCTCAATCTCAAGTTCCTATAAATCTCCAGGTGGTGAAAAAGAGGCTCGGCCATATCAACATCCTCCAAAACTCACACAACTCTTTATAAACCTCGTTCAAAATAGATATTAATATTAAATCACCAACAACCAAGGTGGGCTCCACCACATGAAAAATTAGCACTTCATCAAAATTAAGTCATTTCACCTCAGCACCAACTTGCTCTTCATGGGTTTCCACTCAATTACCATTAATCATTTCCGCAATAATGTCTTCTATCAGTTTGGAGAACTCTTCCCGATTGTTATAATCCAAGGATACTTCTAATATAGCGTTCATGTTATGAAGAGTCTCTTCAAAGCTTGATGGAAATTCATGTGGTGGATATGGATGTTCACACCCGACAGAGTAAGGATCATAGTTGAGTGGGACATCAAGGTGTTAGTTAACTTATTGGTTTTGGTCGAAAGGAGAAGGTAAGGAATAATATTCATAGCTCGGTTGGTACGGGGTCAAGGCAGGTGGATCATAAGATTCATAGGTTGAATAGAAAGAACTGGAGTCAGGTGGAGCATAAGAGTCATATCCCAAGTAATAAGAAGGGGATGTGGAAGGAGTTTATGAATCATTATCTGGATTGTAGAAATAAAGAGATGTGGCATAAGGATCGTTATAGCTTAGATGGTAAGAATCTTGGGGCGGGGTGTGAGGGGATAAACAAGGATCGTAGTGATCGAGTGGAGCATAAGGATCATTCTGACTTGGATTATAAGAGTTTGTAGGCAGAGCCCATGGATCACTCCATTGTTGGCCCCAAGGTTCAAGTTGAGGAGAATAGAATGTCCCCATGAACCAATCGTAGACCTTATCCCACGTTTACAAGGAGTTGGGTTCTAAATTCATCAACCAAGTTCTTGCCCAATCCTTCAATATGGAGACAAAGAGTTACATCATCACGTGATCCTTGGTGAGGCCTTCATGAGGAAAATTTTGGGTGACGGCAGCATACTCACAAATAAATTAGAGTATATACTCACTCGGAAACCCATGGAATACCAAGAGTTGTTTAGAGTGGAAATCATTAAGATCGTACTCTTGCGGCTCAATGAAATAGTTGGTCTAAGGCCACAAAGACCATACGGATCGCCATACAGTGGAGATGCTTGATCATTGGACATTTTTTTTTTATCTTTTTATCTTTATTTTGGTTTGGTTTGTTAAATCTTAGATCTCAAAAGATGCGGTTGAGGTTGTCAATGTACCTTGCACAAACAACACTCAACAATCGAGATTAAACACACCGAAGGGAGACAAGAAAAATGAACAAAAATAAAAACCAAACAAGAACAAGATTAAAAAACAAAACAAACAAAGACACAAACTAGGTTCACGAAAAGCAAACACAAAAATCACGACCTTTAGCCTTCCACGGCAATGGCTCCAAATTTCGAAGTGATCTCAAATGCACTACATTTTACAAATGCTTTGAGGATTGCCTGAAAGAGAAAGGGGTCGATCGCAGTGAGGTGAGGTGACTCAAGTCAAATCTTATGAGGAAGACTAATCAAGCAATTTTTGTGTTCAATCATGAACGAGAAAGTAAAGAAAAACCTATCCTAAACACGTGATCAAATTCTTGGGTTTTGAAGTTTCTAACAACTGAGGTGGTGATTTAAATGATGAGAAATGAAATCTAAGACTTTTAAAATATGAATAAAATGGGGATCTAGGTTTCTAAACTCGTCTCCATACCAATCGATGGTTCTAAACTAATTTAGACCCCATACCCATTAATTCTAACCTATAGTCATCAAGAAATGCAATAACTTAGAGAAAGCATGAAAATAATTAAACGAATTAGGAAATCCATGATCAAAGCTAGTAAAATCATAATCTCATAATTAAAAGCACAAGTAAATTAACAAAAGCATGGAGGAAAAATACGTTTCAATACAACTAAAAAGTCGGAGAAACTACAACAAAGGTTGAACTTAAATTCTAGCAACAACCTAGACTACAATAACAACCAAATGCAAGAAAATGACTAGTTTGGTAAAAACCCATCTACCTTTCACTACTAACCACCTAAGTTATGCCTAAAGAGGAAAGAAGCTTGAAAACAAGAAATAGGACAACAATGGTTGAAATTGAAAGGTTCATGCACAATACAGAATAACCTAAAACATCTAAACTACAAACCTAACATTTGAAAAAGAAATTACTTCAAACATTCGTAGAAATTAACAAGAAATGGAAGAGAGCAACAATAAAAAATTACCCAATTAGAAAAGTTGTTAAGATCTTGAAATCCAGAGAATATACTTCAATAATTATAATAGTTTTCACCACACTACAATCTAAGCTAACTAAATGCTAACTAAATTTTCACTAACTAAATTAACTAGTGTTTTAAAGATGGTTTATGCTTGAAGGAACAAAAGGATGAAAGAGGATAATATAAGCTTGGGCTATCAAACCTTAAGGAGTTCGTAGGCTACTTCAAATTCAGCTAGTATGTGGGTTTAAATAGGGAGAAACTAAGGGGAAATAGTAATTTATATCGAAAATGGCCAAAAACGGCCTTTCATCAATCGACCGTTGATTGGTCGCGATGTTGTCTCTACCATCAATAAAGTGTGAACCGATGGTGGCTGTTGACTATGGGAAAATGGTTATGTGTCTATGGTGCGTCGATGTCTTGTCGATCAACGATTATGGGAAATCCTTGGTAGAATGGTCGACGTCATGCGTTCAATGCAGGTGAAAAGGTTATGTTAATTGGGCATCGATCAATTTCATCAAATCGAGCAAGTTGTGATCCTCGAGAATGTGTTTGGGCTCATTTGGTTGTCCTAAAACCAAGAAAATCAAAATAACTTAAAATTCTACCAAAAATATGAGGAGAAATATGAAAAATACTAAAATGACGAATAAACCTAAGAAAATGCATAACAAAGAATAACGAGAAAAAACAAAGAACAACGAGGAAAAACACGGCTCAAACCCAACTAAAGCACACAAAACAAGACACGAAAACATACGAATAACACACACAAATATGTACAAATCAACAACACCTTTCCTAATTCTCTGTTCTCCTCTCTCGTCGACACGTACAATTCACACATGCACACAGACACCTCCAACACCTGTAAACACCTACGATGGTTATAAAGCAAACATCCAAAATGAAAATGAAGAATGGCGTACGACAAAAGTGGGTTACATGCTTAATGGCACGGCTCGCCGGTGGTGATGGTAGACCTAGGCTTGACTTATGTTTTCAGGGTCTTGATTGTCTTCCTCGTAAGATTCGACTTAAGTTACCTCGTCGCACTACGATCAACCCCATTCTCTTGCGGGCGATCCTCAAACTTTTGTTAAATATAGTTCATTTTGAGATCACTTCATAGGTCATAGCCAAAAATTAGCACATTAATCCTTCTTACCTCTAGAGAGTCTCTACCCATCTTCACATTAAATTCAGACCAACCGAAAGAGCAACCCACTGGACCAAGCCTTTGTACCTCCAAACTTCTTGAACCATAATCAATCGCCATTACCGTTCATCTTTTTTACCAATGTTGAAACTATATCACCGCTATCTTAGAGAATTAAGCTACTTGTCGGCCTGGAATCGCAACAAAAACCCGATGATTTCTTGAATATAATTACTAAATTCTATTATTCAATAAATTCAATAGATACAAACTTAAAAACCAATTAGCCACTCTAAAAAATCTCAATTCATTACCACAAAACAAAATCTGCTTGAAAGACACTTAGCCAAGTTTATACACTAAACACGAAAGAAAATCCTTAATAGCTCGGCACAAACAATTATAAGAAAATGGGGTCAAAAATATATAATGTGTCTTAATACCAATGTATCCAAAAACTATATTTCCTAACTACAATATCACTTTAAAAAACATAAAAAACAACAACTATGTATTAGCATGTTTCCCACAATAATTTAAAATCAAACAACACAACAACCATATTATAAATAAACCTTAACTTGTATTAGTCAAAATTAAGCATAAGAAATACAACATAAGCCTTAATTTGTAGTCCAAATATATATGAATAATGATTTAAAATAAAATAGATAAAAAAAAACATATTTCACAATACCAAATTAGAGAATCCCTTATGTGTTCATAAACTAATGATTCACCTTAAGAATCGAAAGACATGGGTGAGATTTGATATCGCCGGGAAAGAGAGGGAGTAAATGCTTTGTTGCAGGTCAATTTATCACTGACTGTTAGTGTGTGTGTGTGTGTGAGAGAGAGAGAGAGTAGATAGAGGGATGAAAACATACTCTAATCCATTGTTTGTATTATTGTTTGTGTTTATATTGTGTGGCAGGTGGAATAGGTGGGCAAGTCATATGGGTAAGCAGACTTTTGGGTTGAAGGTGGAGTTTTTGGGTCAGTTTAAGTTGGTGGGTTAAAAGTGGTCTTATAGTATCATACCAGCCTCAGCCAAATATTTGTCTTTTCTTTATTGTTCTTTGACTAAGATTAAGATCAGAGATCCAACGTAAAATCACTTTGGTCAAAACCTCTCATAGATCCCAACACCAAACTTTGCCACCGTCCGTTGCATCCATCACACCGTTGTGGCTCCCTGTAGGTCATTGTCAACGTCATCGTGCACTCTTCAGTCTGTTCTCTCTCTCTCTCTCAATGTTACATTAGAGATCCATATAATTGCCTTGCTAGAGCCCATCTGTCATTAGTAAAGCACCGTGCCACCACACATCGTATAATTTTCAAGTAAATACCACTATGAAGTGTGAACTATAGTTTTACTTTTTTTACTATGACGTCTATTTAAGGTAATATCTGGTTCAATTGAATGTTTAACCAACATTTTTTTAGGTTTATGTGTTTAAAAAAAATCTGAAAAGTTAATGTCTTATTCTTATATGATATTGGATTTTTAATCTTCTTGTTAAATTGTGTGTTTCTCATTAATAACTGGATTTGGTGATTTCTTGTTCCTTCATAGCTAATGGGGACATCATTGTGTGTACTAGAATTGACTATCTATTGTGTAACATGTACAGTGTTCAAATGATCGCTAGGCATTAGACCACCGTATAGCGCCTAGACAGGGTATAATCAGGGCCTAGATTTAAGACTTACCTTGATATTCAAAGTCATTTCATAATATAACTTACTTAGCTAGCATAAAACAATAAATATACTAGCATAATACGGTAATTACATATTACTAATAAGTTACATGTAATATGTGTGCATGTATATATAAGGTGAAAAATATTACTTAATACTTATTTTAAAAATATAAATTTGAAATATCCTCAACTCTCCAACCCAATTCCTGATAAATGATCGACCCAATTCAAGTTTAATCAAGTGGCTCATTAGTTCATTATTAAACATAAGGAATCATACCCTAATTATTGTCTATATAGAGAATGCAAAAGAATAGACATAGAAACAGATGACTCCCATCGGAGAGTCTTTCCTCTCTCTCAAGCTTTGTAATTTGTATTAGATAGTTCGTGACTGCATCTAAAATAGCAGAAAATTTGCAGTAGTGTCGAGTCGGTGGTTTGGAGGTATCCGATGGGATTGTGATTCAGGGTACTAGTGCGACTAGGTACTGTCTTGGAAGCCCAACCCGCCTAGGCAGCATTTTGGCCCGCCCAGGTGGCAGCCCACCTAATATTGCCTACTAAGGACAAACCTCGGCAGCAACAACCCACCTAGCGTCTAGGCGCCTATGGTATTTTAGAAGACTACAATACTGATGCATAAGCTTTTCATTTTTTATTTTATTTGTTATTATTTTTTATTTTAATTTTTATTTATAAAAATCACAATTGAAAATGAAAATTGTACCCCCAGAATTACATGTGAGGACACATGAGCTATTTCCGAGAGTTTTTCTGGTCAAAAAATCAAAATAAGAGGCATTATGTCTATTTTGTGTTGTATAGGGTGCAATTTGTAAAAAAATAGTTTAGATAATTAAAAAAATATACGTATAATTGAGTGGGTTTAAATATTCTCTAATTAATTTCTCTAGAGTATATTTATTAACTAGTTATATAGGAGTTTCATGAAAAATAGAGCAAGGATAGTTTAATGTTCAATTCTTCAATAGTTTAAGTTAGTGGAGACTTGATGAACACATGTTAATTATTAATAATAAAGACTTATATGTCTAACGCAACTCACTTTTTCTTTAATATTGTCAATTTTACGTCAAAAGGTATCTCATGTATATATTATATTGTAAAATGATATATATTAAATTAATATTCAATAATTTAAAATACAAATTGTAAATTGATACATTGGTAAGAGTGACACTTTCAAATGAAATTGATGATTTTGTTTAAGAATTAAATTAATAAGGTCATAAGTGATAATTATCAAAAGACAAATACTTGTTTGGAACCGATCCCACTCTTTGAGATCACTTTTTACCACGCCCATATACTAAACCCACTGCTCAACCCACCCATATTAATACCCTAACTATAAAAGAAAAGGAAAACTCATAATCCCTCACACCCACCCACAAACGTTTTATTGCCCACCACCCCACCCCACCCCCGCTCCTTTTGTCACACAAACACACACCCACAAACTTGTCGGCCGCTACCACCTCCTGCCAGCTATCAACGGTGATAATAAAAAAAGTATATCAATCAAGTCGTCTCGACTCCCTCATTCTAATCTTTAAGTAGATTTACAATTAGATATTCTGGTCACCGTAGATATGGAGTCAAAGTTTATGAATTGTTAACTTTGACCTTCGATATATGGTAATTCAGGAGGCCAAATTTGGATCGACAGCCACCGCTCAAATCCTCACATTGTATTCTACAATTTTGATTATTTGTGTTTTCAAACTGGCCTCCTCTTTCCCTCTCTCTCTCTCTCTCTCTCTCTCTCTCTCTCTCTATCTATGTATCTATCTATCTACCACTATTGCTGAAAGATTTTTCTGAGTGATGATGGTGCAATATGGCTCTCACGTGTGTGTGTGAGATACTGTAATGTGTATATATTTTTTTAATTTTATGATGTTGTTTGTTGTGTAATATTTAATTGAATGACATGTGTCGTTAAGGTGGAGGTGGGCGGCAGGTGGGTGAGGGTGTTTTTTTTTTTTTTGAAATGGTTGTGATGGGTGATGTTTTTGTCCATAATAGTTTTGTTTTTTTTTTTTTTTTTTTTTTTTTTTTTTTTTAATTAAAGGGGTGGGCATCAGGTAGGTGAGGGTTTTTGTTAATTTTTTGAAAGGTTTTTAATTTTATTATATTTATTGCATAAAATTGATCGGTTCACTAAGTGGGATATAATATTTATATCAAAATATTTTCTTGAGAATCTGAGGCATATAATTGTGCATATTTTTGTGATAATTAATGGGAAATAAAAGTTCAAATGCAAGAAGATTTTCATCTTTAGTTCATTATCATTTAATGATCATGGCTCTACATATTAAGGTGGTTCATTGTTCAATCTGGGTATAGACATTACAATTACAAATATATTTCATATGATTTAGATGATTTAAATTGTAATTTTTTAAATAAAATTATTATAATCATATATAAAGTATTATTAGTTGCACTTAAAGTATCACAAATTCAATAACGTGTCGCAACTTTACTAAAAATATCACTTCAAGGTATTATAGTTATGTATAAAATTATTTTACCACAAATTCAGCTAAAAGTTTTACAACTTCATGTGAAAGTACTACAAATGGATATGATATTTTCACGTAAATATATTACAAATTACACTGAAAGTATCACAAATTTAGGTTAAAATATCATAATTTGAGATAAGAGTATTACAACTTTATGTATAAATTTAGGGGTAAATTCCCATATAGACCGTTAGTGAAATATTTTTCCAAAATAGGCCATTGATATCTCAACTTCCCATTTAATCCAAAAATTATATAAGAGTACTAAATTACCCTTTATAACTATTTTATTTTTTTTCGAGAATTCAGAACTACCTGTGTAAAATTCAGAAGTACTCATGTACATTTAAAACTACTCGTTTAAATTCAGAACTACTCGTGTAAATTCAAAACTACTCGTGTGAATTTCAGAACTACTCATGTAAATTAAGAACCACTCGTGTAAATTCAGAACTACTCTTGTAAATTCAGAACTACTCGTGTAAATTTAAGAATTACTCATGTAAATTTAGAACTACTCTTGTAAATTCAGAATTACTCGCTTAAAATTCAAAACTACTCGAAAAAAAAATCAAAATTATTCCATTCAACTTCCGAAAATTCATAACTACTCGTTTAAATTTCAAAACTATTCTTAAAAAATCTAGAACTACTCGTTTGATGGAGTTTGAAAATTCATTAAAATATGGAAAATTACATACCATTTCGCATAAATTTTGAGAAATTACATACTACTCCGCATAATTGGTTGGGAATTACATATTACATCACGGAATTGTATATTCACTTTCTAATAACATTCAACTGTAGTTCCGCCGCCGACAGCTCCAAAAATCTAAACTACTCATTTGTATTTCACGCACAGCTGCAAACAGCTCTTACCCACAGCTGCAAACAGCTCTCACCCACCACAAACCAACCATCACCATCTGGTCGCCACCATCCCGAAACCAACCATCTCACCATCTGATTAAAATTGCAATTTAGCCGAGAAAAACAAGGGCTTGATTCAATAGACTAAGAAAAATCACAAACTACTTTGACAGAAATTGCAGCCACAAGCCATTCACCGGAGGAGACGGGGCCTGCTGTCCCGAGACAGATATGGCGTGGGTCAAGCCAGGTGGGTCCAGCACCGCCGCCGCATTTCAGTTGCCAGAAGAAGAAAAAAGTCTGGTTTTATGTCAATTTCTCTTAGAAAAATGATAATATTTATCAAGAAAGAAAGTATTTACCAATATATACGATGATCATATCAGCATCAGGTAGACTCTGATCTACGGCATGGGCTTTCCAAATTTCATTATTGGCTTTGCGAGGCCCAACTAGCCCACTTAGTCCAGTGTGAAAGGAATATCTCTCACCTTGGGCCACGTCTTCTCTCCCCCGATTCTTTCCTTCCCCCAATTCATTTGCCTTTTGTTATGATTATTACTCAACTAATCATCCTTTTCCGATCATTTCAAGAAATTACATCGAGGTTTTGAAAGACAGTCCGTAAATTAAATCGCCATGGCCGCCTGTTTCCCAGCATATGCTTGGCCGCCTGTTTCCAATTCCCATCGTCAGAATTAAAGATTGGGGATTTATATATATTAATTAGGTTTTTTAAGGTGTAGGGGTAGTTTTGAGAGTTCAGATATAATTTTTGATTAAAAGGGAAGTATTTGGATTATATAGGAATAAAAATAATCAAAGGATTAAATGTGAATTGACCCTAATTGTTTGGTAGTATACGAGAATTTACCCTAAATTTAGTATATTATGCTTTTATATAAAGTATTATGTATTACTGTAAAGTATCACAAACTTGGCAAAAAGTATTTCAACTTATAGGTAATAGTATTACATATTTTGATTTATGTAAAAGTATCACAAAGTGCAGTAAGTATCACAACTTTGGTTAAAAGTATTACAATTTCCATGTACAAAAATTGTATATTATAGTTCTATATAGAGTGTTACAAAATGTAGTAAAAGTATCAAAAAGAACATTTGATATTTTAATTATGTTTGGTAATATGTGATTAATATTTTGTGATGCTTTTAATTATGGAAGGGAATAAATAAATTATAGGTGTATGTGATATATTAACTATATTTTGTAATATTTTAATATATTTTCTATGATACTTTACTGTTTGTAAGAAAATAAATAGATATATAAATAAAAATATGATATGTTTTACTTTTACTTGAATTTGTGATACTTTTAGTTGAATCTATGATACTTTAAAGTGAGTTTATGATATTTAAACTGAGAAATTGTGATGTGCTATTTTTATTTTTAATTGCATTTTTTGATACTTTTAACTAGTTTTATAATACATTAATATAAGCAGGTTTTGACGTATTTTATGATGATTTTTTTTTAAATTTGAATTTGTAGTATTGTAGACTAGAACAAGAGGAGTTAAGAGGTAGTAGTCGATTGGAGTTTGACCCAGTAAGTCATTGAAGATAGGATCAAATTTAATTTATTTGCAACTTTGACCTCGATGGCCACCGAAAAATAGTGACCGGAGGTGGTGGTCGGAGGGCGGTGGCATTGGGTGGTGGCCGATGGTGGCGATCGGTGCCCGAAGGTGGGGGAGCACACTTGTGTGCGTGCGCACACACGCAATTTTGTGGGAGAGAGAATTAGAAAACAAATATTTTTTCTTTGCTTATTTATTAAATGAATGGGTTGGGGTGGGATGGGTTAATAAATGAGTATGGTGAAAAGTGGTCTCACAATATGTGACCGATCTTACAGGAGACCAACCCTCGTCAAAACTGAATATGAAATGTGACACTTTTAAAGGCAAATGTGAATGTATTATTAAAAAAATTGAGTCTACAATCTTTTAATTAAATGATTGATTAATATCTAAAGTGATATTTTTCGTGTAAAAGTGGCACTTTTATAGTTAAAGTGCATTATCAAGTGAAAATGTGAATTTATCAAATTGGTTCCATGTTGCGGTCACGGAGAAGATTTAATGATTATTAATTTGCTAAATTTAAGAAATCATCCCATATATGAAAGTTCATATAGGTTGATTCATTATATTGGTAATTAGACTCGTTTAGTATATTTATGACTAAACATATTTCTCTTTTAAACTGATGCCACCATGAATTTGGTGAATACCTTTTCTCTGTTGTAAATTAGATTAATTCTAATTAAATGGTATAGCAACAATTCATGTTAATGAATTGTATAGGATTATTCTACGTGTCGTGTAGATAATCGTAGCATTTTGAATTTCTCAAATCCATTTATTGGTGAGTGAGAAATGATGCTTGGAAGTTGAACGGTTTGCTTTAATGCTTTATCGGTTATCCCACATTGCGAGAACCGTGGTCAATGGTTTATCGACACTGCTGCAACCGCCCATG
>BMAC01000602.1:389094-414968 GCA_014905375.1 Phtheirospermum japonicum | reverse complement strand
CGTCGAATATTCAAGATCCGAAGCACCAAGAAGAAGACGTTCGTTCAAGCTCCGATTTCTCGACCGAGATCAACCATCCAAAGTCCGATTTCCCAGGCAATCTTTCAGCACTTTTAGCTACTTAATAAGTTCTCTAAACTCTAGTTATTCTTAGTTTAATTCTAGATAATCTGTGCTTAGGATTTTAATTGTTTTCGTTTGAGTTTTTGAACCGTTTAATTATTTCGATCGTATGAACCTTCGATTTGCTGAAGTTTGGACTTGAAATTTTAGTTTTAATAATAATTAGTCCGCTGCGTTTATTCTCTTGTTCATGCTTGGTGATGATTTGTTCATGATTAATTTAATTATTGCTTTAGTTTTGATAATTAGTTAATAATTGATTCATGCTATGTTATTGCTTGAGAATTGTGGATTTGATCTTGTTCTTAAGGAATCACATGCTTAGATTTAATTTGTGGTAGTTTATGCATGCTAGTTTATTAGTTTTGAATTAATTGTTTTTAAAAGCCTTAGAATAATAATTAGATAATTAATTTAGAATTAATTAAATTAATTCTAGTTGCTTTAAAATCCCTAGATTAATAATTCTTAGATAATTTAGTTTTCAGAAAACGGGGCACGATTTGAAGAATTTAGAACTGTCAGACTTTCTATAACGGATTTTTACCTGTAACCGTTCTAGAAAGGCCTGACCGACCACAACTCTCTGTAGCATCGACCTAAGGTGCGTCGACCGACGCACGCCTGCCGAGCCCTGCCGAGCGCTGCGCACACTATGGACCATTCACGTCGGCTGACGCGAGAACTGACGTCGATCGACGTGCCTGCCACGGTCTCTGTAGCGTCGACCAGTTCGCGTCGATTGACGCGAGAACCGACGTCGATCGACGCCATTGCCACGGTGTCTGTAGCGTTGACCAGTTTCGCATCAGTCGACGCCAGAACGGATGTCGATCGACGCGACGGCCCGGAATCGTAATTTTTAGGGTTTCTTGTGCGCCAAGTCATGAAATAACTATATAAACCCTTCATATTTCGGATTAAACATACACCCAAGACCCAAAAACACCTATCTAGGGTTAAGAAACCTATTTTCAACACCCTACAACATATTTTAAAGATCTACGTCGAATATTCAAGATCCGAAACACCAAGAAGAAGACGTTCGTTCAAGATCCAATTTCTCGACCGAGATTAACCATCCAAAGTCCGATTTCCCAGCAATCTTTCAGCAATTTTAGCTACTTAATAATTTCTCTAAACTCTAGTTATTCTTAGTTTAATTCTAGATAATCTATGCTTAGGATTTTAACTGTTTTCGTTTGAGTTTTTGAACCGTTTAATTATTTCGATCGTATGAACCTTCGATTTGCTGAAGTTTGGACTTGAGATTTTAGTATTAATAATAATTAGTCGCTGCGTTTATTCTCTTGTTCATGCTTGGTGATGATTTATTCATGATTAATTTAATTATTACTTTAGTTTTGATAATTAGTTAATAATTGATTCATGCTATGTTATTGCTTGAGAATTGTGGATTTGATCTTGTTCTTAAGGAATCACATGCTTAGATTTAATTTGTGGTAGTTTATGCATACTAGTTTATTAGTTTTGAATTAATTGTTTTTAAAAGCCTTAGAATAATAATTAGATAATTAATTTAGAATTAATTCTAGTTGCTTTAAAATCCCTAGATTAATAATTCTTAGATAATTTAGTTTTCAATATTAGGTTAAATTAATTATTTAATAATAATTAGTTGATGCTTTTAATTTATTAGTAGTTGATAATTTTCAAAAACCAAATTTATACAAGTTCTCGTGTTAAACATTGTGATAAAACAAACATTAAAAATTCCGAACATCAGTCCTTGAGAGACGACTCGAGTTAAGCTTGCCAACCTACACGCGATCCCGTTCTCTTGCGGGCGATCTATTAAATTTCTKACAATTATTTATAAAGTAGGCACACACAAAAGCTCGAATCAGTCACCTATTAACACTTCCCTTAGTAGAGTTTAGTGGGGAAGTCGTTAAGGCGCTTAAGGAGGTAATACTCCCTCTCTCTAGGACTATGCCCACGAAAAGTAACAAAGATGGTAAAATTATTGGTGGTGAAATCTCCCTCTACTTATAACATGATTATGAGGCACCCAACCCTTAATTTGTTCTAAGCCATACCTTCCACGTACCATATGAAGCTTAAATTTTCGACCCTAAAGGTTGTGGATGAAGCTATTTGAGATCAAAAGGTTGCTAAAGAATGTTATGCAACAACCTGCGAAAGGCGAGTCTTTCACCTATTGCAAAGTCAAAGAAGGGAAAGGAAAAGATGTTATGTGTTGTTAATGAGAAGGATGAGAAGAGTGAGGGTCTCAGATCAAGGAAATGAACAGTAGACAAAGCCAGGTTGGAAACCGTTGAAGAGCTTAAAATTATAGAATTAGTTCCAAGCGATCTGCCGAAGACTATCAAGATCGAGACTAGGCTTTTGCCTGCTGTAAAAGAAAGTATAGTGATGTTTCTGAGAGAGAATGTAGATGTGTTTTTGTATCAACGAGTATTTGTGCAGAATACGCACAAAATTAGCACTGCATCAACTCAATATCAATCCAATGCTAAGACCCATGAAGAAAAGGAAGAGAACCTTTGGCCCAGAAAGAAACAAGCTCATAAAGGAGGAGGTCAATAAGTTGTTAGCATCCAGGTATGTACACCCGGTTTAATACCCAGAGTGGTTGGCGAATGTGGCCCTAGTGACCAAGTTGGAAGGTAAGTGGCGCTTGTGCATAGACTCACTGATGTGAACAAAGCTTGCCTAAGAACTCCTTCCTATTGCCCAAGATAGATCAATTAGTAGATTCTACTTCAGGTTGTGAAGTTCTAAGTTGTTTGGATGCATACCATGGATACGACCAAATTCGATTAGCTCCTAAATACAAAGAGAAGACAAGTTTATCACCAATCAAGACACCTTTTGCTACGAAGTAATGCCATTTGGGTTAAATAATACAGGGGATACTTATCAGAGACTTGAAAATAGTTTGTTTAAGGGATTGATCACTAGTGTAGAAACAACAATCTAGAATGCCATATTTCAGTAAATTTAGAATGGTTATCTGAGGCGTTCTATATGGAGCTGTTCCAAAAAGTCTGACTTTCTACAACGGTTATCTGAGACGATCTAGAATGTCTTTTTCGTAACCCGTTCTAGAAAGTTTTGTTTTTAGAACGTCTATTTCGTAAAGGCGTTCTAGAAAGTCTATTTTCTAGAACGTCAGTTTTTATATATACTTTCTAGAATGCTTTTACAAACTGACGTTCTAGAAAATAAAATTTCTAGAACGCCTTTACAAAATAGACGTTCTAGAAAGTACGATATCACGAACAGGTTTTGAAAATGCGTTTTAGAAATTATGATATCTAGTACAAGTTTTGAAAAGGCATTCTAAGAAGTACAATATCTTGAACATGTTTTGAAGAAGACGTTCTAGAAAGTCTGATATCTAGAACGAGTTTTGAAAATATGTTCTAGATAATGAGATTTTTTAGAACAACTTTTTGTAAACTCGTTCAAGATAGTGTATTTCTAGGACGACTTTTTGTAGGACCGTTCTAGAAAGTAGTAAAAAAAAATAAAAAATTAAAAGAAAGCAGGTGTCAACAAATACAACAAAATCATCAATAATACTTAATTAACCAACAAATACCCTAAAACTCATTAAATACACTAAAATCATCAATAATACCTAATTAACCAACAAATACACCAAAACTCATTAAAATAAAGATACTCACAAACTTAATACCAACATAACCAAAACATATCATTATCCATGGTCAAAAAAATTAAAAAATAAGTCACATTTATCATTATTCAAAACATCATAGTAGTATACCAGGTTTTAGTTCAATCACTATAAAAAGTGAAAATAGAACATCTTCATTTCATTACTTACTACCAAATGAAACAATTATTTTAGCTATGTCGACTACGAGTGTGGTAATAACACCAATCATAAGCCCCAAAAATCCATTTGACACAGTGGATGAACCAATATCAACACCAATCTATGGAAAAACAAACATCAAATGGATAAATTTAGTGACCTCACTAACAAGTCAAGGCTATATATATAGTAGATATGTTAAACAGAAACAAAATATACACTATAATCTTAATTCCAGTCTAACTGAAGCCTGTGGTATAGTATAGTAGTGTGTCCATCCACTTCTTCAACTAAGCTACCATACTGGAAGTTGCAGTCCAAGTTGCATGATCAAATGATAAATTTGTTAAATTTGTCACAAATATTTTCAACAACAAAAGGAAAAATAATCGGGGATAAAGAAACTTACTCACATCGGGCTGTATACATACTCATTACCAGCTTGAATACTACTTCACATGTCACCTTTACTACGCCAACGACTTTCATTGCTCTACTAGTGCTCTTTGGATGCATCAAAAAAATTACACGAGGAACAATTATAAACTCTACAAAATCCACTTTTCAAGCTAACTCATTATGTATACCAATATAAAAGAAAAACTATTCTCGTGTCCTTACAAGAAAATTCAATTCAAGAAGCTCCTCAAAAATCCGAAGCCCTACAAAATAACATGACAAAAAGTTAATTAATCAAGATACATGCAAATAACCAAAACAAACTACTAAGGGGTTGATTGGATATCATTTGAAATCAAGATACATGATAATAACCAAAATTAACCGCTCGTTGTTGCACTTTCTAAGGTAAGTTAAATCTAACCTTCATAATCACAACTGAAAGCAGTTCGTCCTCAGAAAACTATGATTGAGTTTGAACCTGCAGCAGAGTAATACAGACTAGTTTCATTTGTTATCTAAACTAAGTTGCACAGGTATTTGGCAGCAAGCAATTAAACATTCAAATTGATCAAAGAAACAGAAGGAATACTACCTTGTTGCTTCTCAAGTTGCAAACAAAAAGACTGTCATCCCCACTATTGTCACAAGATAGGAAAAAGAATTACACAAAGGATTACTTGAGTCCGAATCATCACTAAAGGCAAATTGTTAGTTTTATGACTATAAATAGTTAACTTGACATAAATACTCAAATGTGGGGTAAATTTCGGTTAGGGTATTATCATCATATTTAAACTTATATGAATATTCTGGTTATATAAATCTATTTAATATTGAAGTTATTCTATCTTGCTAATACACCTTATTTTTCAGAGACCGTGAATTGAAGAACAATATAAATAGCTTTATAAGTCGAGTTAATCATAGTGTGAAAGAATAACTTAGGAATAATCTTAGTGTCTTATAAACAAGTAATACACGATTCGTAATTATTATATGAAAGTAATAATTATTGATCGTGATGAGATAACTAATTATGAGATCGATTAATGATCTCTGAAGCAACACCGGACCAACCATCGACCATAATGTAAGTAATAAAGAAAGTGGCTTTTGTTGACGAATTTATTCTTGGCAATAATTCCTATTTTGTTAATTGCCTTTCTTGGGCACAAAATAAGTTAGGAAACTAGATTTAGGAATATATTGTGTTTCCTAGTTTATGTTTAAGACTTTATTCGTTTCCTAGACTGTGTTTAGGATTTGTTTTTATTTGTTTACCTAGTTTAGAATTCTAGGATTGTCTATTTAAGACAATAGAATACTAAAGCTACTTACGATCTTTACGCACGGGGTTTTGAAGAGGAGATCGACGCAAAGCAAGACGCAAGACGCACGACAAGGACTGAAGAACACGAAGACTACTTGGAGCCATTGATCGAGATCGACAAGTGATTCAAAGTTGCGTGACCAACGGAGAAGAGCTTGTTCAACCTAGGCGACAAGTATTTAATATCATGTGTTGATACTTTAGTTTTCATATATTACTTAATATTGATCGAAAAACAAGGAAGTAATATAGTTTTCGGGATTGTACACCCAAGTTCACAAGTACTTTTACTTGTGAACTGAATTTGTTTAAACCGTGTCCTTAAATTTATTTTCCGCTGCATATTTTTATTTTACTCTGGTCGATGTTGTTAACCAGTGTTGTTAAACATCGATAACAACATCATAAATCTGAGACTTATTTTTAAAATCATAGACCTTCAAATTTTACAATTGGCATCTAGAGCAGGTTACTTAACCTCTTAAGTACTGATCCTTATTTTTAGGTGCTATGGATGCTCAAGGCAACCCAAGGCCACCGATCCTCAACGGGGAGAATTATTCTCTCTGTAAACAAAGGATGCGTTGGCACTTAAAGAGCATTGATGAACGAGCATGGAGAACCATCCTCGTTGGATGGGAAAAGCCACGTGTCACTGATGGAGAAGGAGACACTATCCCAAAAAAGGAGGAAGACTAGACTGCTGACGAAATGAATGCTGCGAATTGGAATTCCAAAAGTATCAACACCTTGTGCAGTTATGTTCATGCAAGCTATTACAGAGTTATCAAGAATTGCGATTCAGCAAAAGACGCTTGGGACGCACTCCAAAGGGTGTGTGAAGGAACTGCAAGTGTGAGGAAATCAAGGCTAAGAATGCTGATGTCCACGTTCGAAGCAATGAGAATGGATGAGAAAGAATCAATCATGGACTATTCCATGAGACTGTCAGAAATCACAAGCGAGTGCAGAGAGCTTGGTGAGGCAATAACTAACTATCGTCTTGTAGGAAAATTGCTGAGATCTATTACAAAGAAATACAATATGAAGGAGGTTGCCATAGAAGAATCTAAAGATGTTGATAACATTGAATTCAACACCTTAGTTGGAAACCTTTAGCAGTATGAGATGGAACACCTTGGGTCCAACTCAAAATAAAAGAGTGTTTCTTTTTCTTCCGAGACTAATCCAGACAACGATGAAGATGAAGAGGACTTTGATTTAAATGGAACTCTGAAGAAGATGGAATCTACTACACTTTGTGAAGATGAATTGTCATTTGTTACCCAACGTTTCAACAGTTTCTTGAAGAAGAAGAATAGCCTTGGAGGTTCAACTACGAAGACCAGGCCACAGGTGTCCACGCCAAAATTCACTGAATGTGCTCTTTCCAGATCTCAGTCCACATCCTCAATTCCAAACGTATCCAATCCCACGAGACCTCTCAGTGAAGTGAAGTGTCATGAATGTAAAGGTTGGGGACACTACAAAAATGAGTGTCCTAACACTCTTAGGAAGAAAAACATGGTTTCTACTGATTTCACTGAGGATGTAAATGATTCCGAGTCAACTAAACCTGTTCCATCCTTATTTACCCATGTTGTTTGGTACGACGATGTCCATGTTGATAGCCTTGAAAACAACATCGTGTGCTTGAATGTTGAAACCCCTGATTATCATAAGGAGTACGAGCTGCTGAGTATTGAGCACCAACAACTGTTTGTCAGCTTGGGAAAATAGGTACTCAAGGTCAAGGATCTCGTGAAAGAAGTAGAAAAACTGACCAAAGAAAAGGATGATCAGACTGACATAATTTTTCGATTGGAAACATCGCTCACCAAGAAGGATGCTGAGCTAGAGAAGATGAGAACCGAGTTGACAAAGGTCCAATGAACCATAGCAAATCTGAACAAAGGAAAGGCTAAGCTTGATGAGATCTTGGAGATTAGCTTTCCTGAAACCTCGAAGCAAGGAATAGGATTTAAACCAAATCAGCCACCCCAAGTGCCAAGTCAGGAGCAGAAATCGCCCAAGCGACATAAGAAGAGGAGAAGACAGTTTGTGTGCCATCATTGTGGCGAGTCCGGACATATTCGGCCTTTTTGTTGGAAGATCATAGGCGAGAGAAGGCAATTTCAGAGAACTAATGCGGCTGCTAAATCCAATGTTGGTTTCCATCATACCAACATCAATACCTACACCAAGTTCAAACAAGTGTGGGTCAAGAAGAATAACGTCAAGTGTAACATGATCCATACCTCCCTGAAGTCCCACGTTCCCGGAGGCTGGTATTTCGATAGCGGATGCTCCCAGCATATGACTGGGTTTGAGGAGCTACTTTCCAACATTGTCACATTTCGAGGTGGAAAAGTAAAGTACGGAGGAGGCGCAAATGGCCAAATTGTTGGCCAAGGAACTCTCCATGTTCCAGGCATTGTGACTCTTGAAAATGTGTTGTTGGTATAAGGACTTACTGCAAATTTGATTAGCATAAGTCAATTGTGCGACGGAGGCTTCAGTGTCAAATTCAACTGAGAGAAGTGTGAAGTCTACGGGGATAATGGACCATGTATTCTCACTGGTCAAAGAACTTCAGATAATTGCTACCAAACCCAAAGTGATGCTTTTTGCAGACTGTCCCAATTAAGTGATGCTGAGTTGTGGCATCAAAAGCTTGGACACGTGAATTACATGATGATGGACAGGTTGGCCAAAGAAGAAGCTGTGAGTGTATTGCCTAAGCTCAACACCAAGATCATTCCTGTGTGCGAGGCATGCCAGAAAGGAAAGCAAGTAAAGGGTGCCTCATCCGGTCCAGCAAAGTCTCACTACATCATCTTGCTTTGATCTTCTACATATGGATCTCATGGGACCACTTGAGGTTGAGACCCTTGGTGGTAAGAGGTATGTATTAGTGATTGTTGATGATTTTTCTAGATTCACTTTGGTAGAATTTTTAAAAGAAAAATCTGAAACTTTTGAGGCTTTCAAAAACTTGCAAAAAAGCTGTGTGTAAGGTTCAGTGTGAACATTGGTAGGATTAGAACTGATCACGGAAAGGAGTTTGAAAATGCATCTTTCTCTAAATACTGCACTTCTGAGGGCATTAGTCATGAATTTTCTTCACCTATTACTTCACAACAAAATGGCATAGCCGAACGTAAGAATAGGACTCTTGCTGAGATGACTAGAACTATGCTTATTTCTAATGGCATTGCAAAACGTTTTTGGGCTGAAGCAATGAACACTACATGTCATATTACAAATAGGGCTTATTTTAGACCAGGGTCATGTGCTACTCCCTATGAGTTGTTGATGGGAAAGAAACGGAACTTGAGCTATTTTCATGTTTTTAGATGTATTTGTTATATTCTCAATGACAGAAATCATCTAGCTAAACTAGACTCAAAAAGTGATAAGTGCATTTTCATGGGTTATTCCCAAAACAGTCATGCATATAGGTTATTTAACCTTAGAATAAGAAGCATATTTGAGTCAGTTAATGTCAAGTTCGACGATGTAACGAGTGCAGTCAAACCTACCGAGGATAATGATCTGGTTTATGATCAAGATCCTCAAGGAAACGTCACTTCCACTTCAGATGATAGTGCAGGTATTGAGAACAGAAATGCAGGTGCTGAACCCAGAGAAGTGAGTGATGTTGATACTGGGATACCAACATCAGAACCAACATCGAGCCAAGTCGCAGAATCTGATTCTGATTCAGAAGAAGAAGATCCAGCTGATCCCATTGATCTTCATCGGAGGGATATTCCATCCAGAATCCAGAAAAACCACCCCTGGGGCCAAATTATCGGTGATTTAGACGAAAGGAGTACAAGACGGAGACAAATTAGTTTCAAGGAGATGGTCAGGTATGTGTGTCTGTCTACAAATTGTTCTAAGATTTGTGAATCATTGTACCTTTCTAAAATAGAGCCCAAGCGAGTGGAGGATGTGCTCAAGAATGAGTTCTGGATTCGGGCAATGC
This sequence comes from Phtheirospermum japonicum, assembly GCA_014905375.1. Lineage (NCBI taxonomy): Eukaryota > Viridiplantae > Streptophyta > Magnoliopsida > Lamiales > Orobanchaceae > Phtheirospermum > Phtheirospermum japonicum. The sequence goes on along the minus strand of BMAC01000602.1, from coordinate 405,293 downwards.
AAGAAGAGCTGGACCAGGTCGCCAAAAACGACGTTTGGGATTTAGTTCCACGACTAGAAAATTCTCACGTGATGGGAACCAAGTGGATATTCAAGAACAAGACTGATGAAGCAGGCAACATTGTGAGGAATAAAGCTCGACTAGTTGCACAAGGTTATACACAAATTGAAGGAATCGATTTTGATGAAACTTTTGCCCCTGTTGCCCGCATTGAGTCGGTAAGACTTCTGCTTTCTGTTGCTTGTTATATGAAGATTTCGTTGCATCAAATGGACATTAAGAGTGATTTTTTAAATGGAGTCTTAAGTGAAGAAGTGTATGTTGAGCAGCCTAAAGGATTTGTGGATCCTCAAAAACCAAATTTTGTTTTAAAGTTGAAAAAGGCTCTTTATGGTTTAAAACAAGCTCCTAGAGCTTGGTATGAAAGGCTAACTTAACATTTGCTTTATTTAAACTTTATAGGAGGGGAAGTTGATAAAACTTTGTTCCTTCTTAAATCCAATAAGAACATCTTAATCGTCCAAATTTATGTGGATGATATTATTTTTAGATCCACTAACGAGGAGATGGTCAAGGAGTTTGTTACTCGGATGTCCGATACATTCGAGATGAGCATGGAAGGTAACCTTTCATACTTTCTTAGTTTACAAATCGAACAGCTTGATGACGGTATTTTCCTTTCCCAGGCTAAATATGCTAAGAACTTAGTAAAAAAGTATGGTTTAGAAAGTGAAACTCACAAGAAAACACCACTGGGAAAAACCGTGAAGCTGTCGAGAGACGATGTTGGTAAGGGTGTTGATAACACCAAGTATAGAAGTATGATAAGGAGTTTATTGTATTTGACAGCAAGTAGACCAGATATTATGTATAGTGTGTGCTTATGTGCTAGATATCAGTCTAATCCAAAAGCGTCACACTTAAAAGCAGTTAAAAGAATAATAAGGTATATTGCTGGTACAACTAAACTAGGTGTGTGGTACACAAAAGATACTGGTACTGAACTTGTAGGGTACACTGATTCGGATTGGGCTGGAGATGTGGTAGATAGAAAGAGTACTACTGGGTGGTGTTTTTTTCTGGGTAACAATTTAATCTCTTGGCACAACAAGAAGCAAAATTGTATTTCTCTTTCTACAGTTGAAGCCGAGTACATTGCAGCTGGAAGTGCGTGCACACAATTACTGTGGATGAACCAGATGATAGTGGACTACGGTCTGCACAGTAGTATCTTGACCGTGCTGTGTGACAATTCCAGTGCCATTGACATCTCCAAAAATCCAGTCCAGCATTCTCGAGTCAAATACATTGACATAAGGTACCACTTTATTCGAGACTTAGTTGAGAGGAAGATTGTTAGCCTTGAGCATATTTGAATAGATAATCAGCTTGCTGACATCTTCACTAAGGCATTAGATTTCGAGACCTTCTCGCGTTTGAGAAGAGATCTCGGTATGTGCATTGTCTGAACCAATGTTGGTTTGTGATGTTGTGACACATATTATCAACATCAGTCACAACATCTGTATACGTTTGCATGCATTTTTATCTTTCTTTTCAAACATAATTCTAATGCATTGAGTTCAATTGAAAGTGCGATGAGGTCCTGTGTTGCAATAAAAGTGATAGCAAAAAGAACCAACCTCTTCAGTTGGGTGATTGTGGGACTTGCCCGCAGAAACAGGTTTTCTACCAGGTCCAAAAACAAGAGGTTTTTAACAGCAATTACTGAAGATTAAAAGATTCTAATCCCTTCAAGGATGAAGAAAATCTGGATACAAAATGATCCAATCTTTAAATAATACCTTCTTGAGAGATCTTGACGTAGTCATTAACTTGGGTTAAGGGGTAAGTTTCCATTGACTTCACCTAAGGCAATGTTCGTTTATAATGTTGTCAGCAATAAAAAACAACATTGGATCAAGTCACTGAAAATCTTAATATCTTTTTGTATATTCTTTTAGGTCATGATTTTTAGGCATCCCATAGGACATTCATACTTTGTGAAGATGCCATCTTGTTGTGCATTTTGTTGCTTGTGTTCTTTGTCTATCTTGAAAACTCTTAATTTTGTTTTGATTGGAGCTAACCAAGTGTTTCAGTGGAGTTAAAATCGGACGGCTGGACAGGTAATGACGATGTGAATTTGGTGAGTGAAAATTAACATTGCAAAAGATTGGTATTACTGGGCTGATGGTTCATTAAATCCAGCTTTGTATTTTAGGCCAAATTTGTAATTAGAGTTGTGCAATTTTATTTTTTTTAAAAATGATAATGATGTGGAGTAGTGGGTCTGATCACGTTTTGGTCACGTTTCTTACATTGAGGGGGAGTAGTGTTTTTTTTTTTGTTTTTGGAAATAAATCTGAATTGGGGTCAAAAATCCGCTGGGTAGTGAAATTAGGATTTTCTCCTTTTTATTTTCTTACCTTCTTTCTCCTTCAACGGTCAATTTTTTGGCATAAAAACCTGAACTCTTTTTACCGTTTGATCACAACTCAATAACCCTCTGCGAATTGAACTCTCAAACTTCTTTATCTCTCTCCAAATCTCTCGATTTTCTTGTCTTGTATTTTTGAGAATCTGCAGGATGTCAAACCCGTCGTCGCCTTCATCTTTCCCAGAATTACCGGAAGAACTTTGCCGCACCGGCGAACAGGTCCCTGCACCCTATGTGCGAGTTGGTGGGCTGGATATTCACGAAGAAATCGGTGATGGTACCTCTTCCATCCCACAACCGATATCAACATCGCCACCACCCTCGCCGACAAAAGATTCTAGCACTGCTGTTCCAATTCCGCCGCCGGTTGACGCCGTTCCTGTTTCGCAAGTGTTCCCAAGACAGTCTGGGAACGAAATTGATGTTGATGATCCCCCCAACTTGGCGTTTGTTGCTGAGACTTTTGGGCGCGTAGGTAATCCTACCTTGAAACGGTCAAGGCGCCTGCGCAATATTCCTCCCGGTGTTGTGCCGCCCGCAGTACCAAAGAGTAAGGCTGGGCCGCACCGACATGTGCCTATTGAACATATGAACGTCCAGGAGGATGTCACTATGATGTCTGAACCTGATGATGAAGATTTTGTTCCTGCTGCTCCGGTTGAAGGGTTCGAGCCGCCGCTCTCATCTGCCCCAAGTCTGCCGGCAAAAAAGTTTACTCCCCGAAAACAACTTGTGAGCAAGGCCGGCAGAAGATCAGGTCAGGCAAAAGTCAAAGTTTCCCCTGCTTCTACTGCGATAGAGTATTCTTCACCTCTCTACACTATTTTGGATTTTATCACCGGCGAAGTCACCAGCTTCGCCAAACCGCCTGCCGATGTTCCCCCTTCGTCTCCAGTTCATGATGATCAACCTGAGTTTGATACAGGTTTGTTTGAGCATTCCCCTGATTCCTCCCTTGATATACCTCTATGTGATTTTCTTGAAGCATGCAAGAAGGACAAGAAGAAAAAGAAAGCTGCTTTGAAGGATGATGTTGGTATTCATGTTGATACCCCCTTACCAACATCACATCCTTCTCCGAATGTGTCATCCTCCCGTACTGCCTCTGTTCCCCTTGCATCTAATGCACCCACGCCATCCACTTCCGATGCATGTGCACACTCCCAGTCCTCCACAGACACTCCTACTCCGGTCCTTGAACTTGAGGATATGGATCCTTTTTCGGAGAATTTTATTACTGCTGAGGCTGCCGAGTTGTTTGCCACTTACCAGACTCGCCACATGATCACCGAGCGTCGTGTCTCGGTTGAGCTTTTTGAGAAGCACAATCTCATCACCTATCTTCAACACAAAGGTATGTACTCCACAGTCTCAACTTCTATGGCTTTTGTCCGGGATGTTGTGGTCGAGTTTTATGCCAATCTCTTGCCGTCTATTGTTGATTTGGAGTCTGTGGACTATGGCAAAGTGTTTGTGCGTGGTTGAGTTTTTAGTTTCACCCCTGATTTAATTGATGAATTGTTTGGCACTGAGCCATATCGGGGTGATTCTACTGTGGATAATATGGATGAAGTTATTTCTTTTTTGTCGGGTGGTATGGTGCATTTTTGGTTTGAACAGTTACCGAGCACTAGGCTCTCCTCTCTCTACTCTATCTTGCGCAAGGTTGCTATTTTCAACTGGGCCCCCTCCAAGAACACGACGTGTGTTACGCGGCCTCAGGCCCAGTTTTTATTTAGGCTTGGGAGGGGAATTCCTTTTTGTTTTGGCCAGCATGTTTTTGACACTATTGCTAAGTTTGCCACCACGAAGTCTGCGTCCTCGTTGTGTTTTCCATATTTGATTTTCAGCTTGCTCAAGAACCAAGGGTTGACGCTTCGTCCCGATGATGTGCTCATGGGTGAGGCTGATTGGATTGCTTTGAGAGGTCAGCATGTTGCAGGTGCTCGAGTTATTGATCTGCCGTTGCAAGCCCCTGTCCAGGCTGATGTTGCTAGTGATGTTGGGAGCGGTGATCCCAACATGGTCCGCATTTCTGCCCAGGTCCTTCGTGCACATGTGGCTTCCATTGATTTTCAGATGACTCATATGAAGGCTCTTCGTAGCTCTCTCTTGAAGGCCCTTTCGCTTTCTGGTCAAAAAGGGGGAGAAGATGACGCTGCTGAAGATGTTGAAGACGTTGACACTACTGGAGATGCTGCTAATGCTGCTGCTGAAGGTGATGTTGTTGGAGATGGAGCTGATGATGCAAATGCTGTTGCTGCAGATGGTGCGGATGTTGTTGCTGCTGATGGTGCAGATGCTATTGCTGCTGATGGTGCTGATGTTGTTGCTGCCGAAGCCTTGGCAACTCTTGCTCAGGAAAAGCGAAGGAAGCGAATTCGCGCTCGCGATAAGGCTTTGAGGAGAATGATGCGAATGAAGAAGAGGAAGAGGAAGGAAAAGGGTGAAGGAACTTCGACATCCCCTTGTCGTTCGAAGAGGGTTCAAAGTCATTAAGTTCCTTTATTTTGTTTTGTTTTGTTAAGTGTTATTTTGAACAATGTTGGTTTGTAATGTTGGTTTGAATTTTAACAACATTGGGTGTTTTGTTTAGGGGGAGATTACTAACTTAGGGGGAGTTAGTATTTTAATTTTCATTTGTGTTTGCGTCGTAGTGTTTTGTCCAGAAAGGCAAAAGGGGGAGATTGTTGAGAAATTTATTCTTGGCAATAATTCCTATTTTGTTATTTGCCTTTTTTGGGCACAAAATAAGTTAGGAAACTAGATTTAGGAATATATTGTGTTTCCTAATTTATGTTTAAGACTTTATTAGTTTCCTAAATTGTGTTTAGAATTTGTTTTTATTTGTTTACCTAATTTAGGATTCTAGAATTGTCTATTTAAGACAATAAAATCCTAAAACTACTTACGATCTTTACGCACGGGAATTTGAAGAGGAGATCAACGCAAAGCAAGACGCAAGACGCACGGCAAGGACTGAAGAACACGAAAACTACTTGAAGCCATTGATCGAGATCGACAAGTGATTCAAAGTTGCGTGACCAACGGAGAAGAGCTTGTTCAACCTAGGCGATAAGTATTTAGTATCATGTGTTGATACTTTAGTTTTCAATATTACTTAATATTTATGTATTGATCGAAAAACAAGGAAGTAATATAGTTTTCGGGTTTGTACACCCAAGTTCACAAGTACTTTTACTTGTGAACTGAATTTGTTTAAACCGTGTTCCTAAATTTATTTTCCGCTGCATATTTTTATTTTACTCTGGTCGATGTTGTTAACCAGTGTTGTTAAACATTGATAACAATATCGTAAATGTGAAACTTATTTTTAAAATCATAGACCTTCAAATTTTACAGCTTTCATTGGCATGGCAACACCTACTGTTTTTGGAATCCTCCGATGTAACAAAAATCATAAAATTATAGCCTTTTTTTTTGTTATGCATGGAATTAAGAAAATATATAAATGGCTCCTAAATGTGATATACTCTAATGGGGCCTGATGAAGTATCTTATTAAGCTACTGGAAAACTGCTACTGTAATGATACTTCCAAATAAGACATTAACGAGTACAAAGAAATGAAACTTTCCAGCTGTCCCTTTGTCCAGTAAAGAACGTGATACATGACCTTGTAATTTGGACATTATCATTAGGTTATAATTTTATGGTTTTTGCCGATGGCCATAAGTGTCATCGGTGCCTACTTTATTTAGTTTTAGTAAATCGACGGGTAAAAGCCATCGACGAATGAGGCCATTTATGAGTGAAGAAAATATCCTCATGTCAACAGACTGAATTTATCAAAATCTATATCTATCATATGCAGCAAGACATAGTTCTTGTATTGTCAGATTCTTTGTAGAATAATATCGGAAAGAAAATCAAGAGCTTCAAAGAAGGTAAATAAGAAAAAACTGAATACGTCTAAATATTCTACCAAATCCAAGAAAGATATCTATTTACTGGTCTAGTGAGCTAAGCTGCCTCAAGTTGTACTTAGACAATTCCTTGTACTTCTCCACAACTCCAATCAAACAAACAGTCCGAAAAACAAACACTACAAGAAAACTGTAAAATAGCTACATAATTTAGCGACCAATTAAGTCCGTCGCTAAATAGTGACAAAATACTAATAGAATATCAAGTAAAATGAGAACAAAAATTATTAAAATAATAACGAAAAAGTAGTAACAGATTACCGACATAATTAGTGACAGAAAATAACTCGGTCGCTATTCTATTGGCAAATTAAATTCAATGTTACTGCATTAAGTTAAAAAAATAAATAAATTAGTTAGCGACAAAATTTTTTATTTCTATTTATCTACAAAATCGAATCTATAAGTACTTACCTACAGAAATTCGGTCACTATTTACTTAGTGCTTAATAACACATAGCCTTCCCTCCAAATTCTATCACTATTTACATAAATTAAATAATACCAATTTAAATAATAATAATTAAAAACTCTCTCTCTCTCAGAACACTCCTCCCTCCCAATTTGCGTCTTCGAAGCTCACTACCACCACAAGCTCACATCCATCGCCATAGACTCGTGAATTCACGGCGTCGAAGGCAGCGTCGCACTCTCCGTCTTCAATGTTAGATAAATAATTCTCACTTGCCATTCAATTCGCACCCGTTCATCTCACTCTAAGCAGAAACTTCTAAATTTCAAGCCCTAGGTACCAATTCGATCTACAATTCCTTTAAATTTTCATTTCAGTTTCCATATCTAGTTTTCATTTCATTCTGTTTGGTTAATTAAGCTAAAGACAATTATATAAACCACATATAGGTAAATATGAATCTTTCATTAATTGCAAGACTTCACCTAAAACATGTAGGTCATGTGATATAATAAGGTTTAATACTTGATGTTTTGTCTATAATAAGATTCATTCTCTTTCAGATTCTCCACTTTGAATCTCTCCATTAACAGTAAGGCAAAAATATAGTTGATCCTGTAATTAAGGGGAGGGTAAGAAATGGTCTTGTTCCAACTTGAAAATTCAATTTAGTCATGTAATAACTATTAAAAATGCACAATTGTTCTGAATCTGACTAAAACCCTTAAAATTAATTGTTCGAATATATAGTGTCACGTGAAACACATGACTTGAATATATAGAAGTGTTTTTACAATCTGGTCATGGACAATGCTTTTCAGAAATATATTTCTGTTTATAATATGGTCATGGACAATAATGTGTTTTTTTTCTTTTTCCTTTTTTTTCTGGCATAATGCAGTGTTTAAAACTATGATTGCCTTGTTGAGTTGGAAAAGGGTTCAATGCAAAGAGAAACTTGGATTTTGTCTGAAGTTATGCTCAAAATAGTCTGTAAAAAAACTTTTAAGATTATAGTAATAAAATAGTATATATTGTACAAAAATAGTATATGATTCATTCTAGCTAGGCTTAGGCTATGTCATAATAGTCTTGTTGAGGTTTGTTCTGCAATACTTGGACATTAAGGTTTGTTCTGCAATCATCTTAGAAAGTTGTTGTATTTCAAAGATTTGTAGATTAGGAATTTTTTTGAATTTATTGGATAAGGAGTTGTAGAAGCATGTATGTATGTTAGAAACTGTTTTAAACAAATGTTAACCATAGATGATATTAGTTTGAGAAACTAAAATCGAGGAATGCTTGTATGAAACTGGGTTTCTATCTTTTTACTAGGTAAAAATTTTCAAACTTTTTTAAGAACTGGATCATATAGTCTTTGACTAATGTTGTATAATCATAATGCAAAATTGTTACTTTAAATTTTGATTCTATTCTTAGATTCCTTTTGTTGAGAATAATGAGTCATCTTTCCTCCCTTCACTTCTCTATCATATTGTATCAATGTGTACTTATGGCACTTAGTAATTTCTTATTCTAGTAATGGATTTAACATTTTGACATCCTTATTATCTTTCTAAGTTTATTGTATCTACTAATAGGGGGTGGTAATATCAGAGACTACTGAATAGATGCATTCACTCAATCAGTTTCTCGTGGACAAAGACAAGGTTACAATAATATGGGTAGAGGCAGAGGTTTTCAATCAACAACTTTTCCAATTTTTCCATCAGGTATAGTCATTTGTTGCTAGACTTTATTTATGTTAAGTCAATGCCTTTTTTGGTTGACTGAAATTTGAAACTACTAGTTTTTTGCCATATTTGAATAATTCTTTGCAAATCTGACCTCAAGTTTTTTATTATTTTTCTTTTTTTTTGTGTGTGTGTTTTGAAATTTTCGGAATGCCTTTGGGTAATTAATCCAAATCTCAGGGGTAGTTTATATCATTTATTTAAAGTTTTTGTAAACATCAAATAGTGCATAGTTTTTCATGTCAACAATCTTCGGGATAACGCATTATAATAACATCTTGGCACACAAACTTCACATGTATTCTTTTTGCATATAAGGAAAAAACACAAATAAATTTCAACTCTAAGATTAGCTTTGATCAAGTCAAATCCATTGCAATATAATATCTAAAATTTGATAGAGGATGTGTAATAAATTTCTTGCTTTCAAAAGCTACAAAAAAGAATTTGAAACAAACATAATTAGAGTTTTTCCTAAACCAAAAGGTAACATTTAAGGTTAATGCCCCCCTCCAAAGATGTTAAGCTAAATCTTTTTCTTTTTTTTTTTTGAAATTAAATACTATCTAAATCACATCAGGCAATTCTATCATATAATATACTGCAAATATAATACACACACAATCACTTGAAAGATAATATGAGATAGCAAAATATAAAACTCTTTAGCTCCTAGATAAACAAATGCCAAAAAAAATCTTAGGTCTCTCCAGATTCAGAAACTTTTTAGTGTCCTTTGCTTCTGTGTAATCTTCCAGAAACTTGGGTCTCATTCTCTTTATATAATTGTTGTTTTAAAAGCTATCCATTTTAGATAATTTGTTATTGTCCTGTATAGATGATTAGCTGGAAATATCTTGGTTAGGCTTAGTGCTCTTTTTTCTTTACTCTCTTCCAGATACAAGGTTGTCCAGCTTTAGTAAGCAGCTTCTTTTTTCCTTTCTTTTATTTTTAAATTTATTTTTAATTTCGTTACAGATTAGCCAGCACTAGCATTTGGTTCATTCCTCTTTAAAAAATTTCTGTATTTTGATTGAAGAAAATTTGTTTTCATAATTTTATTTTATTTTTTTATCGTTCATCGATAACCTCTGCCCCTGTATAAAAATCATGTAACTTCAGTGACTATGTTATGCAGAGGGCAACAATATGTCAATTTCTTGCCAATTGCAATAAAATTTTCTCAATATGGCTTTAGTTAAATATACATGGAGTACCTTGATTGTACAAAGAGGATGGACATCATTAATTGATTGTTGTCTGCATAGTTTCAGGGAGAATGAAAATTAAAAAAATATTTGTAATTTCTAATTGGGGTCATTTTGTAATTAAACTAAAATTCAGGGATATTTTTGTAATTAATTTTCAAAGTAATATATTAATTGACTGCCCCATGTTGTAACTCAGTAGTAGCCAACACTAGTTTTATCTAGTAGGCATGAGTGCGAAAACTAGATACAAGAAACAACTAGACTAAAATGACTTGGGATTTCTACAAAGTTGCTAACAAAGACCAAAATATTTTCTGAATACTTTTCCTTTCTAATTATAGGTCATAGGTTCGGTAAACACGATAGAGTTACTCCAGCACCATCAGTTGCTCCAGCATCTACACCATTTGACTCGCATTTCGATCATCCATGTGCATCTTCATCTGCCGACGTCAGTTCTAGTAATGCACATCTAATCCAAGTGGAGTCCATTGGTGGTAAAAAGTAATTACTTTAAGGGTGTGCCTATTTAATTATGCTTTGTAAGTTTAAAGAATAATCAGTTTGATTTATGCAAATCATCTCGTGACAGCTTGCATCCAGGTTATAAAGTTTTTGAGAGAATTACAAAGATCTTTAAGGAACAACTGGACAAAGAGGGTTACGATTGGAAACATGTAAAAGATGATTTGTACATATATGTATGTGATCTTCGTGTATTTTTGCATCCTGTGTTGTGTGCTTTTACGTGTTTTAGGTTTATCATTTTAACATTTTTCTTCCATTTAATGTTTTTCGTCTCGTTTGGTGTTTAATGTGTTTTTACTTTATTTTATATGAAATAACCTAATTTTGTTTTATTTTGGTGTTATAGCTCGAGAAGACGAAGATTGGATAAGCAATGTGCTGTGCTGACACTGGGTTACCCAGTGTCCGAGTCATGCTGACATTAGCTGTCGTAGCTTGGCTCGCGTCGACTGACGCACCGTCGACGCAAAGGTTTTGAAGCGTCGATCTTAGGCCCATCAGTCGACGCTACGCCCGCGTCGACTGACGCACCGTTGACGCACCGTCGACGCGAAGATTCTGAAGCATCGATCCTAGGTGCGTCGATTGATGCTCTGCCTGGTCGACGTGTGCATCTGGCTAGCATCGACTGACGCACCGTCGACACTCCGGCAGTTTGAGCGGTTATTTTCAAAAAATCTATAAAAGCTGGTGGTTTTCTTCGTTTTCAAGGTGCTGGGACGAGGGGGAAAGGTCAGAATAATACGGAAGACCCTCGGTTCATGCCACCATTTCAATTGATGCAAAATTAGAGTTAGATAGTTCGTTGTTTCGTCATTTCCGTTCATTCGACGTTAAAGACCGTTTCTTGACGCTGAAGATCGCTGGAATGTCATCGCTTTTCTGGTTCATAAGTTTTCTGAACTTAGTTGTAATTGCTTTATGTTTTAGTTTTGGTTAATGTTAATGTAATTCTTCGGCTTTTAGATTTCGACTTGTTAATGTACTTCTTCGTCTTTTACAGATTTTCTCGTTTGTAGTTTATATACATTTGTTGCAGTAGTTTAATGGTTAATTCTTGTTAGTTTAGTTATTCAATGCTTAGAATAATTATTCCGTTTCATTCCATTGATGCTTGAGTTTAATTGCTTGTTGGAATTATGTTATCAATGACGTTAATGCTTTTCGGCTAAGTTTGTCGTTCTAGTGTCTAGGATCATTTAGAACCATTAGGATTGACAACCCCGATCGTGGAGATGATTCCGGAATACTAGATCATCGCTTTTCATTAATCATTTTTAAAAGCTTTAAATTTTATTGCTTTTAGATGTTAGAACACCCAAACCTTATTTGATCGTGTGTTTAGTTTAGTTTAGTATAGTTTTTAATTTTGAAGTTATGTACGTAAAATCGAACACTAAAATAGTTTCTTATTAGTCTTCATTGTGATTCGACTCGAGTCAACTTATCGCCTACAATAGCTTCGTTCTCTTGCAGATGAGCTTTTTATTTTTAAACGCGAAAAAGTTCGATTCAAAACTTGGCGCCGTTGCCGGGGAAGGCTAAAGGCTATTATTTTTGGTGTTTGCTTTTATTTATTTTTATTCGCATTCTTATTTATTTGTTTTTGTTAGTGTTTGTTTGTGAATTTGTTTTTATTGGTACATTTAATCTCGTCTGTTGAGTATTGTGCTTTGTAGCCAAGCTTTGACGACTCGAGATTTTATATTGAAGATGGCAAACTATCGATCGAGTTCGCCATATGATGACTTATACACTCCACATTTCGATGAAAAGATGTTTTGCCCAATGTCTGACTGGCGTGGGTTTCGACTGGTAATTCCTTTGAGCTTTGCAATGCGGGAGTACGATCTTGATGAATTTTACCTCGAGCAACTCCCGATTTTTCATAGATTTTCGAGTGAAGACCTGCTCCATTTTATTCGAGAGTACGAAGCTATAACCAGCACATTCCCTCTTTTCGGACTTACATGGGATCAAGTGATGATGCGGCTTTTCATGTTCACATTAAAGGATCGGGCAAGTGAATGGTAGGCTAATTTAGAGCCTGATTCTTTGAAAACATGGTATGAAGTAGTGGATCAGTTCTTGGGGTCGTTCTACTCGTCTGAATGGGTCCCACCTTTGATTTCTTACAATTTGAGATTAAATGATCCATATAGTTCACTTAATCACTTTGATCAACTACAAAGTTCCTATTGCCCAACATTTAATGAAAATTCTTATAACCCGGGTTTGGAACCTTTTTCTACGGGATATGATTCGTATGCTCTAGCCAATTATGATTCTTCGAGCTACGAACAGTTTCCTCTTCTTACATCAAAATCTTATGTTTTGAGTTTCGAGCAGTTTTTTTCCAAAACCACATATCACGATTCGAGATATAATGATCCGTGTGCTCCTTGCGAATCATATTCTTATACCCCGAGCTACGATTGTTATCCTTTGTCTCATTCGTGTACTACTGATCATGAAACTCGAGTGAGGTAAATCAACCTCATTTTGACGAGGTGAAGTTATTTGATGTGGTAGAGCCTACCGTGGATGTTTGTTTGGAAAAGTTTTGTAAGACGGCTAAGATTGACGAGTTGGTTGAGATCCGCCCCTTTGCGATATCTGATGACATTGCGGATAAAAGTGTGGGGGTGTTGCCGGAGTGCCCGTTATATATTGGAGACTCGAGTCTCCCTACTCTTGGTGAAGAAGGTGGAGTTATGATACAGATTTTGGAGGAGAGTGAGACTATTGAGTCGTGTTTTGAACCACCTGAAGCTTTGTTGAAATCTGATTTTGAGGTGGTAGACGAGATAGTCGAGAAGGTTCCCGATCACCCCATGCCGCAATTTTTGTTTGATTTAACCTCCGAAACTAGTTGGAGTGTTCAGCATCTCGGGACATGCTCTTTGGGCCCGCCTTGGTGATTATAATCGCCAACTCTTACTTTTAGAGAATACCAAGGTGTGGCACGACCGTCATCTATTTTTAGACCCGATATAACATCGAACGTGGACGTCGTCAAGCTAGAGACGTTAAATTAAGCGCTTCTTAGGAGGCAACCCAAGTCTTTTAACTTTATTTGCTTTTGTGTGTTTTTTGTTTCTTTTCGTTTTAGGTTCCCCTCGACTTTGAAGCCCATTGGACATTTTTGGATGCTCGACTCATCACCACAAGCGCGATTTCAGGGACGTATCTCTCTTTCTAATCCTCCCCCCTTTGTCCACCTAATCTACTATATCTACAATGATAACAGCAAGACAGTTCTTTAAGCCGCGAAATTTCGTTGCTGATCTTCTTCACCATGGAGAGAAAGTCTGTCGTGCCGTTATTATTGTAGAAATGGTAGATTAGGGCGGAGATAGGGGGAGAATTAGAAATAAGGAGTGAAGTTACTAAAAAAAACCTTAACAAATCGGATTTGGTATCCAAAACCACAAAAATTTTGATTTCAGAGGGTAAGTTGCAAAAAACGCATAGTTCAGATGGTGGTTTGTCCCAAAAAAAAGTTCGTATGGTAAACTGTAAAAATCGAAATAGTTTGGGGGGCAAAAAGTTTTTTTTCCTATATTTTACATTGAACTTGTAATGCTTGAATATGTTAGCATATACTTTTGGTGATTTTTATTCCAATATTTTCGTACTTATTGATTAGATTGGTGTTGATATTGTTATTTGAATGTTTATTTTGTAAAATGTTATTACTATTTGGTATTATTTGCAACAAATAGGGAATATATATATATATATATATATATATATATATATATATATATATATATATATATATATATATATATATATATATATATATATATATAGGGTTGGGTTCAAATGAAACCCTGTCAATATATGCGAACCTAGGGACCAATCCAGGCCATATATTTTTTCAATCTAACAGATATATTTGATCCCAATTTTGTGCTTCCAATATAGAAATTGTGATTTCACAAGCTGGTCAGACATTTCGTAGGGTCAAATTAGTCTAAAAAAAACACAATACAATCCCGCCCATTATTCTTCCGTGATAATTGGAAGTTGAAAATAGAAATATGATATACCTGTTCCCGTAATCGAGAGGTGTGAAAGCCATAAAACTTCATTTCGCGAATTCATTCCAGACATCCCCTCCGAAAATTTTCTACACCGAGGGTCGAGAGAGAAACCTGAGATTGTTGATGGGAAATGCCGGACGGCAATCGAGAGGTGACCGGCGGACGCCAACTTCTGGCGGAGCAGATATATTTTTTAATGAATAATAGTGAATCTGAATTGTAACCCAAAATGTTGGAATTAGTTTGATTAAAATTCACCCACGGTTCGATAGGTGATTTTTTAGTGATATGGAAGTACTCCGAAGTAGTTTATCTCTTCAATTTCATGGTCTCTGTTTTCGATATTTCTGTGTAATTGGGTGGTCCAAAAAATTAGGGTTCGTCGGCGATGCTTTGGGATAAAAGGAAATTCTCCGAATTTCTTTGATTTCACTGTAACACACCCTATCGTGGGCGCAATGAGCCAAGAAAAAAATACAAGAAACTGCTCTCTAGACTTCTGATTTGGTGCTTCTATTACTTTTTGGTGTCGTCCCGGACAGAAAAACATTTGATTTAATATTTGTGATATGTTGTCGTGCTTTTATTAATTTTTATTTGGTGCTTTTATTGTCGTGCTTTTGTCATATATTTGTGATATGACAAGTTTTTTGTATTGATTTTTTAATATTTTAGTACCTTTGGTTTTTGGGAAAATGTCTATAGCGAGTTGATATTGAACCTTTTGCTGAGAATGTTCTATGTAATGTTTTCTAACTACATCTGCAGAGCTTTAAAAAAAATTGTTAACATGTACACATTTTGCAATATTTGTTTCATTTGCTATAAATCCTATGTTTTGGAATTTGTTTGAAATGTATGAATATTTATAGTGCTTTTTATAATGTTATGTGTTGCTGAGTCGCAGATGAGATTGTGTGATGTTTTTGACTTAAATGATAAGTGCTTTCATTGTAAATATTTAGTGTACATGGCATATGGTCTTCGATATATATTTATAGTGCTTTGTATAAAGTTATATGCTGCTGAACATATATTGATGTTTTGATGTTTTTGATGTACAAGTTAACTGCTTTTTATAAATCCTATGTTTTGAAATGTGTTTGAAATTTATGAATYTTTATAGTGCTTTTTATAATGTTATATGCTGCTGAATAAAATGATTGGGATTATATGATGCTTTTGAGGTAAATGATAAGTGCTTTCATTATCCCTATCTAGTGTACAGGGCATATGGTCTTCTATATATATTTATAGTGCTTTTATAAAGTTATATGTTGTTGAACATATATTGGTGTTTTGTTGTTTTTAATGTACATGTTAACTGATTTTTATAAATCCTATGTTTTGAAATGTGTTTGAAATGTATGAATCTTTATAGTGCTTTTTATAATATTATATTCTGTTTCATATATGATTGGGTTTCTGTAATGCTTTTGAGTTAAACGATAAGTGCTTTCATCGAATATATCTAGTGTACAGGGCATATGGTCTTATATATATATTTATAGTGCTTTTTATAAAGTTATATGCTGTTGAACCTATATAGTGCGTTGGATTTGGAAGTTTTATAATTTGTGCTTCGGTAAAGGTGTTATGTGAGTATGGTGGTGTGTTTCAACAGACTTTAAGTGTGTATTGTGGTTTTGGATTCGGGAAAAAGACGAAAATGAGACGGGTAAAAAAGACAATGTTGTTGTTCATCTGGAAGCTGTTGAGGAGCCCGATTGGCTGAAGAAAGTGTTGAAGTCGAAACAGATGTGCGAACCGAGTTATGATACTTCGATTGAGTTCCGTTTGGCCGTTTTCGATCCCACGACTAGTGTTTCTGAGTGTCGACTTAATGGGATATCGAAAAT
>BMAC01000602.1:331408-379575 GCA_014905375.1 Phtheirospermum japonicum | reverse complement strand
AARAAATATAACAAAAAGGCATTATGCATGGGATTTACTGGAGCTGAAATGAGTCTCAACCGCTGGCCACCAATACAGATTTCTTCAGATCCCACAACTGGAATATATCCCAGAGACCAATCATCTGTATCCAAACAGTATTCTAAATGTCAGCATTTGGTTTACTGTCAAGGGGGAAAAAAGTGACTTGAACCTCATAAACTCGGTACATGACTAAGATAAATGTTTTTCATTAAAACTTGAGATAATAAAAAACCATAAACTCGCTAACTACAAATATGAATAATAAAAAACCATCGTGGCTTCAATAGTATAAGTTGTCAGTGCATTTTTCCCTTCAACAATCAAGGACAACAAAAGACACATATTTTCAACTCAATCAGAATCACTTCTAACAAATCTCTGGCTTAAAGGGTGTATTTTCAATCAATTAAAAAACTGGTTGTCAACTTAAGGCTAAAAAATTAGTTTTTCTTTTTTAGCATTTCTAAATCCCAACTTCTGATTCTTCTTCCATACAATTCAATTAAAATCTAAAATGTCGAGGGAAAGGTACTTTTCATCTATAATTCTAATTATGTTTCTAGTTTGACTTTTACACACATTTACAGTATTATTACAACTTATCTAGTGAACTTCTAATTTTCGACTGCTTTCACCTCAACTACAATAAATCACTTTAGAAGCAAATATTTCTTTTGGGCACTCTCAAAGAAAACAAAACTATTTTAGTCAAGAAAAAGAATAATAAATAATAATAAAATAATAGTAGTAATAATAAATCAACAACTAAACTAAACTTATGTTATAACTTACGGGGGACCTGGGATTCTTTATGAAAATACTCGATGAGAGGTTTGATAGCTTGCTATGTGTCCTTCTCTGATGTGTAGCATGATACAGCAACTGGAAGAACTCTTAACAAAAATTTATTCTTCACAAAATGTTGTACATATTTCAACCCTGTTATTGACCACTCTACGAAAATAAATAAATAAATAAAAAGGGAAAATTAACATGTCTAGGAAAGAACCTTGGTACGTGCTTCTTGGTCGAAGCAAGGGAAGTCATCATGTGGTGGACAATGTCCTTTGGAGTGAGGTCTCCATCTCTCTTGTTCATTTGTATAAACGCAAACCCATTACATCCCGTGTCAAGTTTACTAAAATGACTCTGCTCAAAAAATGTATTATTATTACCAAGACGGCAATAATGAACATGGCTCGCCGTGCTCTTATCAAAAAACTGCCATTATAAAAATTACAAAAAGCATAATTTCAAAGAAAAAAAGTGTAACAGGTATTTTCGAACTCACCTTTCTCTTATCACCGAGCTCCGCTAGCTCAGCTTCGATTAGCTTATCAACAAATTTCTCCTCTGCCTTTTTAGACACGTTCACACTATTCAGCCCATCTGCTTCAGCGCACTGCTTCTTAACCGGATGCTCCACAGCTTCAACTTCTTGATTCTCGTCTGGTTTCTCTTTCTCTTCTTATGCTTGATTCTCAAAGGATATATCGTCCTTAATTTCAACTCTCGACTTATCGCTTACATCACTGTTTTCCATGTGATTGTGGTGTTTTTCAAGTATTTTTAATTAGGGTTTAGTGTTGTTTATAGTGGTATTGAGTCGAGTTTCGCTAGGTTATTAGGTTATTTTCTTGTTTTATTATTTTGAACCTTATGTGTACGGCGTTAGAGAGGTTTGTGTGATTCTTAAGTTTTTATGTCCGAAATTCCTATTTCATAGGTGAAAGAACGGACTCGCTTAAGTTGGTCGTTGTTTTAAGAAGATAAAGTTTGATTGGAAGGACCAATCTTGAAGTTAGAAGCACTAAAAAGTGAAAATAGGCGACCTAATAATTTAAGTTCGTGCCAAGATGCGCCTAGATTCGAGCCAAGGCATTGAGGCACAAGATTCGCGCCAAGACGTGCCCAAATCCAAGCCACGAACTAGCTCCAAAACTTTCTGGAATGGTCTCCAAGACGTGCCAATCCACTCCTGCCCGCACCGGGCTCCTTGACGCACACTTGATGCACGCCAATACATGCCTTGCCGCAAGCCACGCCCGCGCGCGCCCAGCAGCGCCGACACACCAACGCGCGCCAAGCTGCGCCCGCGCCCAGTATCCTACCAGGGCCAACACGCCAACGCGCGCCAAGCTACGTCCGCACACAGTATCCTGCCAGTGCCAAGGCAAGCCTGTCGATTCCTCCCACAGCACCAACGTGCAACAAGCTACGCCCGCGCCCAACATCCTGCCAGCGCCAAGGCAAGCGTACTGACGCATCCCGTACGCCAACGCGCACCAATCTGCGCCCACATTCAGCATCCTGCCAGCGCCAAGGCAAGCCTAATGACGCCTCTTGCTGGCCCACACGCCCTTGCCACGCTCCAACGCGCGCCAAGCCTCGCTAATGCTGCATCATTCCGGGTCAACCTTGTTCAAACACGGGAAATCAAAGCTTTTAGGGCTAATTTGACCCATTTGACCTTAGTTAAACCTAGTATAAATAGATGTACGATGAATTCAAGAGGGATATCTCTCATTCTCCCAACACATTCATGATTTTTTAGTCTAAAAATCCTCTCCAGTTCTTAGATTTTATTTTCAAACTTTTCCTTGGGTTTGTTAGCTCAAGAAGGATTCAAGCCATCACTTGGATTTAATTTGGATTGTTATTTCATCAAGTTTGTGATTTTTTTTCTTAATTCAAGTAAGCTTTTCTTAATTTTTTTCTTGTTTATCAATTTCATGCTTGTTTTTCAATTTATGCATTTTGTCTTAGCTATTAAATTTATTGTTAGATTTATGATTTGGTTTATGAAATTTAGGTGAGTGACACGCATTGATCATAGATCGGTTCCTTGATCATTTTTTATTTTAAGTATTTCTTATCATTTATTTTGGTTTTTATTTTCATGCATGGTTTAACTTTAATTTCCTAGATCTGCTCCTTATTTCTAGTTATTTTTCATAAAAATTTTAACTTTCACGTCAAATTTCATTGCTCTTTCCAATGGTACTTTCGATTTTTGTTGATTCGCATTATTTAAATTTCATGATCATGCATGCATAGTTGTACCTTAGGTTTCCTTGATTGTAGTTTGTTGTTTCTTTGCTTTTATTGCTTATTTTGATTATTACTTGCATTTTTAATATGTCAAATGCATGAGGCATTCAAAATACTTGCTTTACCTTCATTTTCTTTTAAGTTTCACAAGCTAAAACTCATTGATTCATACAATCACTTAAATTCTGACAATACCTAGACATGAACCCCTCTTGACACTCTTGTCCACCACTAATCATGCAACTTCAAAATAGAGTCGTTGTGACTCGACTTGGTTAAGATTTTCGTTTTTCTTGTAGTTTCTTTGAGTTTTTTGCTTTCTTTTGTATTTGACACTTTTCTTAAGTGTATGCACGGACGTAGAACTCTTAGAAACAATTTGGCCCCTTACATTTTGAATCCCAAGCAATTAAGGAATTTAAGACGTCCCCTTGATAATAATTAAGACATGGCGAATAATCTTCCCAACACCGGCCCATTTCTCAATCCCAACGGGAAGTCTCCACGGACCCATGATCCTCATAACTCCATTAATCTCGAGCCCCTTGTCCTTGTCAAGCCATCCACACCAATCGACAAGCCCGGGCCTTCAAGTTCCAATCCAATGGGCCCTCACGACCATTCTTCAGGAAATTAAGGGAGTCGTATTACCACTCATGGACACGCCATGGGCCTACACCAAGGTACCGCACCCATTCCTAACTCTTCTAATGCTTTCATTTCCAATACTTATGGCAATGAGGGTTACATTCCTATCATGGGAGGGCATGGTAGTGGTTTTGGCAATGTGTGAGGGCATGGTGCAAACCATATTGCCAATGGTGGAAATGGCAATGGTCAACCCAACATGGGAGGGTATGGTGAAAACCATGTTGGGTATAGCGGCTTTATGGGCACAGAATGGACAGTATGGAGGTTATAGTGTTCCCAATCAATTTCCAAATATGTATAACTAGTGCATTAACTGCATATCCAGAAGGATAATTCTGCTTATCCAGAACGCCTTTATGTGCCTTCTGTAGTGACATAATTCCAGAAAGATTTGTACTTTCTAGAACGCCTTCTGGTCCCATCGCGGTATGTACATCCGCCTTCCCTTTATGAATAGTAACCCCTCCTTGACCCAAAACCTATGGGTCTTCCCCTTCTTGACCAGGATAAGTAGCTGACAGCAGGAGGGGTCCTTTTTCCAATCCTTAAAGGATTCGGCTGCATAGATCGCCCTTGGGCTCGCTTGTCCCGGCATCTTGTCCTGTAGAGTCGGCCAGTCGCCTTCCCTTGGCGTCTGGTCTCGCCGAGTCCGACTCCTCTTCAGCTTGTAGTTCGACAAACACCACAAACTTCCGTTTTTCCGGAAGAATAGGGATGGTGCCCACCTTTCCATCGCTCAAAAGCATTAGGGAGTTACAGTGAGGGATGATACATGCATGCACATACTCCAGCCAACATAGTTCGAGCATAGCGTCGAAGTCGTCTAGGGGACCGATGACCGCCCGTCGTCAAGCGTCAAATTAAATATTTATTTTCCTCAGCTTCTCTCCACTAACTAGAATTAGCGATAAGTAAGGGTCGAACCCACGAGGAGTGTGGTTAGATTGTGATGATTCGTATTTTGTTTAAATAAATAATTGGGGTAAGGAATTATGAATTAATTTAACTAATAAAATAAACAAGCAATTAAACTAGCAAGAAAATAATTAACGAAGAATTCAATAATAATAAAGGCCTGGTTCTGGTTCAGTTTCCACCCTCGATTCACTCATTTAAACAACCACAATATCATAATCCATTCATCACATGCGACTAAAAACCCTAAGTAGCAATAAGCTCTGCTACTCGAATTTACCCTTAATGTGTACTCAATTAAAATAAGCTCTTTAATTGAATCTAATTATTGAATAACCTAGAATAAGATCTCTAGGTTCAACCCAACAACAACATTAATAATTAAGCAAATAGATTAATCTAGGCAATAAACGCATAAGCTCGGTTAATTCAACCTATGTTGTGTTGTCCCTAACGATTTACAATCATTAGTTGATTCAGAGAAATAGTAATTACGACAATTACACGGGAAGCAATCCTATTTCTAGTAATAGATAACTAATCCCTAATCTAGGTGATCAAGCCAAATTAAGAATTAAGCAATCATAAATTGAAAATAGAACAACACAAACAATCGCATATGACGAACGAACAACAATATTGCATAAATCAATTAAACATAGTTTCACGAGGGTTTCAACATCCCTAGAACTAGATAATAAATTTAATCACTCATGGAGTTAAGAAAATAAAAGAAAAGGTTCAGATGAACAAACATAATCCTTGATAAAATAGGAGAGATGATGTGTTGAACTTGAATCTTGTGTCTTGGAACGTCAATCTTTAAGTTCTCTTGCGTGTGGATGACTTGGGACGAGTTGGAACCTCTCTGGACCTCCTTAGAACCCTAGGATATGTTGTATTATGCCTCTGGGATGAAATAGGGTCGGGATTTATATAGAATTCCTGTTTCTTGCCGCCCAAGATTCTTCTTAAAATAATGCTGCCGAGTCGGCTTCGACGGAGCGTCGACTAACGCGAACCAGCCCTCGGCGTCGACGCGAATCACCTGCCTGCATCGTCCTGCATGGGCGTCGACTGACGCCCTTCCAGTCGACGCTTCAGAACATGAGTGTCGATATAGCGTCGACTGACGCCCTTCCAATCGACGCTTCAGAACATGAGCGTCGACATAGCGTCGACTGACGCCCTTCCAATCGACGCTTCAGAACATGAGCATCGACATGGCGTCCATTGACATGAGCTAGCCTTCGGTGTCACACCGCACATCACATCGACTGACGCGGTCCATCCTCGGCATCGACACGTCATCGACGCATCGTCCTGATTCTTGATTTTTCTCTCCTCGATTCGTCAATCCTCATTTCTCTACTTCCTTGTGAGACATCCTTCGATAAATATAGCACCAAATACTGCAAAATAGAGAAGAAATATACGATTGGTGCTTGATTTCTCATAATAACAATTATACGAGAAATAAGCATATATGATAATATTAAGCACATAAAATCACCGGAATTAAACCGTCAATTATCGTGTAATTTCTCGTTTGTCAAATCCCCCAGACTTAAACCTTGCTTGTCCTCAAGAAATATGAAGAATTAAAGCATAGGACAAACATAATATAAGTAACTCACTCAAATTACCCAAGTGAATTTATTCGGACTCTAGACACCACTATATTTTTAGAAATCTTAGACGTTACATGTATTGGCCGAGGTGATCCCAGTAGCTTGGCAACCCCTTTTTATACACGTCACGTCAATGCACTTGTGCCCCCTCGCTACTCAATGGTTTGGCTCTATCCATCGTTGGAATTGATCAAATATATCGTCCTCTCTCATTTTTTTTTTCAATTGATGCCCGCAGCTCCGCACTACCGTCCTTGACTTCATAATGATGATAAGGCGCTGGATAGGAGAATTGTCTTGATTGGGTGTTTGATTTGTTGAGTTCACCTCCGCCATGTTTTGAGAATTTGATAGTGTGATGCGCCTTTTGAGCACGTGCATGAATTGTTGAGCTACAAGCATCTTCGTTGGACTTCGCTTTTTGGAATTTGTAAGCAAATGGACTTGATAAATACGGATAGGCAGCTATTTCGGCACCTCAATTCTTTTTAATTTTTCAATTTTCTACTTTCACCATGCCGGTATACCCCAACAGGACTTTATTTGACTTCTGTTTCTACTAACGAGATATCATCATGCAACCACCAACTTCAAGGCCCCACACAAACTCATATTAAGTACAACAACCACAAGTACATATCAATAACGCAATCATCTAGAATTGACGCCCCACATATGAATCACAAAAAGCACTAACATGCGTACCTTTGACCTCTAAATCAAATGACGACTAAATACTTTAACCGAAATATAGTTCATCAAGGTAATTCGAGCAAGTACTCTTAATCATTTTCTTTTAATCCCTCGGTGTTTATCACAAAAATTGTCAAAATTTATCAAGTTTTTAGTACAAAACTCCTTAATATAACCACAATAACTCACTCCCCCCAAACTTAAACCTTGCTTGTCCTCAAGTGAATGCAAAACAAGAACAAGCACATCATAATATCATGAGAGAAGAGTAGGAAAAGAAATCAACCGGGGAAATGTTGAGGGCCTTGGTCCTATTGATAATGATGATCGTCCTTTGAAATGTGGCCCACACATCCAAAACAAGTCATCGCCTCCAAAGCTGCAAGAAAAATAAAAATAGAAAATAGAAAATAAAACAAGTAAACATTGGGTTGCCTCCCAACAAGCGCTTTTGTTTAAAGTCATTGGCTCGAATTATTCCCTTGATCAAGTCATAGATGGTGCTTCCAACTCCATTCGTTTCTCATCAACAGAGCGAAACCCTTCATAATACGGTTTGAGTTGGTGCCCATTCACCTTGAACGTCTTGTTCGTTTTTGGGCTAAAAATCTCCACCGCACCATGCGGGAATACGTGGGTGACAACAAACGGTCCAACCCACCTTGAACCCAACTTACCGGGAAATAGTTTAAAGCGAGAATGAAAAAGTAGAACATTTTCGCCCACTACGAATTCCTTCCTTGAAATCTTCAAGTCATGAAACGCTTTCGTCTTCTCTTTATAGATTAGCGAATTTTCAAACGTTTTGTTCCGGATTTTCTCCAATTCTCGTAGTTTCAACTTCCTTAGCACCCCGGCTCCATCAAAATAAAAGTTGCACTGCTGCACGGCCCAAAACGACTTGTGTTGGAGCTCTACCGGCAAGTGACATGGCTTCCCAAAAATGAGGCGATACGGTGACATCCCAATTGGTGTCTTAAATGCCGTGCGATACGCCCACAGTGCATCCTTCAGCTTGATGCTCCAATCCTTACGGTTTGCTTTGACGGTTTTTTCCAAGATGGACTTGATTTCTCGGTTCAAAGTTTCGGCTTGTCCATTCGTTTGAGGATGATAGGCCGTAGAAAGCCTATGAGCAACACCATACTTTCGGAGAAATGCCTCTACCATTTTGTTGCAAAGTGGGTGCCACGATCGCTTATCATAGCTCGAGGGATCCCGAACCTTGAGAAGATCCGAGATTTAATGAGACGTGCAACAACCTTCGAGTCATTAGTTGAGGTGGCTTTCGCTTCCACCCACTTGGAGACATAATCCACCGCCAGCAAAATATAAATATGTTTGAATGAGTTCAGGAAGGGGCCCATAAAGTCGATGCCACATACATCGAAAATTTCACAAACCATTATGGGCACTTGGGGCATTTGACTTCTCCGTGAAAGGTTCCCCGTGCGTTGACAATTATCACATGCCTTACAAAATTCATACGCATCTCGAAATAGGGATGGCCAATAAAAACCACTGTCAAGTACCTTATGCGCAGTTCTCTTCGATCCAAAATGTCCTCCACATGCATGAGAATGGCAAAATGAAAGAATAGCGTGGAACTCTGATTCGGGGACGCATCTTCGAATGACTTGATCAGCACAATGCCTCCAAAGGAATGGATCGTCCCACACATAATACTTTGCATCACTCTTCAGCTTGTCCCTCCTTGCTTTCGTCAGCCCTGTTGGAAACACACGAGCAACTAGAAAATTTACTTAGTCAGCGTACCATGGATCCACGTGTTCAACTGCAAGTAGTTGCTCGTCCAGAAATCTCTCATCAAGTTGTAGCTCATCCCCCTCATGCACTAATCTACTAAGGTGGTCGGCCACGGTATTCTCGGCTCCCTTTTTGTCCTTGATCTCCAAATCGAATTCTTGGAGTAGTAAAATCCACCGTATGAGTCGTGGCTTCGTCTCCTTCTTTGTAAATAGATGTCGTAGGGCCGCGTGATCACTAAAAACCACCACCTTTGATCCAATGATGTATGAACGGAACATCTCAAGGGCAAAAACAACAGCTAGAAGCTCCTTCTCCGTGGTAGTTGATTTGCATCTTTTTGTACATATTTTTGCTATCGTTTTTATATCACGTTGCGTGTGTTTTGCTTGCTTTTAGGTGTTTTAGGAGTCGAGTTGGCCGTTTTTCGTTATTTCTAGGTTTTCGTATTTTTGTACATTTTATTATTAGTTTTCGTAGTTTTTCACTATTTCGTTTTTCTATTGGCCGTAGGACGTCCAAGCGGGGCCCACGCTCGTTTGGGATCTTTGATACTCGACTCGGGAATGAACGGACAAAGCAAGGGAGCGCAATGGATGAGGCTCGATAAACCGGCGGACGTGAAAAGAACGAGGAATCGAGCCGGGTGCAGCAATCCAGTCGACCGACTGGAGTTCAGTCGATCGACTGCCCTTCTAGTCGATCAACTGGAACTCCAAAATCGACTGGATTCCAGGGACTTTTGGCATTTTGGACACTGCAGTCGATCGACTGGAACTCCGAGGATCAACTGAATTCCAGGGCTTTTGGCCGTTTTGACAAGAGCAGTCGATCGACAGGAGAGTTGACCGATCGACTGCCAGTCGATCGACTGAAAAGCAGTATTTTTGCTATTTTTGGACGATTTTGCCCCTGCGAATGTTTAAACCAAGGCAACGTCTTTTCACCAGGCACAACTTGCAGCTGAGGACTTTTCCTCCCAGGAAGCTCCTCCAAACCATAACCAAATCCTTTCCTTTTCATTTTGATCAAGAAAAATCCTAGAAAGTAGTTAGTTAATTAGCTTTAGTTTAGTTAAGTGTTAGATGTTATTAGTTAAGTTGTTCAAGCTAAGTTTCAGATTTCCATTGTCAAACTTTCAAGCTTTCCATTTCAAGATTTTGTGGATCATACTCTTGGTAATATCTTTCCATTAATATAGTTTTATTTCCTTGTTATTTCATCTAATTGTGTGTTGATGTTTGATCGTAGTTTAGTTGTTCAACTGATCATCAAAACTCTTATTTTATAGCTTTTGAGCTTTCTAGCTTTTGAACTTATGCGTTTAAGTTGTTAAGTTGTTTAGATCAATTTCTTAGTTTTTAGAAGTTTTATATAATCTTCCTTTTTAAACCTTTAGTTTTTATTAAATTAATGTTGACTTTTTCAAATAAGCTAGACCTTAATTTTCCCTCCATTTTCCTTAATTTAAATTATAAGCTTTCTTAGTTAACTATTTTAGATTAATCATTTTTAAATAAGCTTTAATTTCATTTTCATTTTCAATTTTTTTAAATCTTGTATTTCCATATAAATCTTAGTTATAAAAACCGAAACCGAACAATGACTACTGCTTTCCTAGTTTAGAATAGTTAGTCGCTACCGACGATAAGAGCAATTAAGAAACCAACAAGCCGATAACATCCATCCTCGAGAGACACGACTCGGAAAGAACTCGCCGCCCTACAACCGTCTCCGTACTCTTGCGGAGACGGATTCTCAAATTAGAGCGTCGAGGATTCGTCGATCAATAGTATAATTTTCTTGGGCCGGGTTCAAGGTCCTCGATGCATAATAGATCACATGGATTGCCTTGTCCACCCTTTGCCCTAGCACGGCTCCCACAGCATATTCACTTGCATCGCACATTATCTCGAAGGGTAGATCCCATCTCGGAGCTTGGATAACTGGAGAAGTGGTCAGCCGCTCCTTCAGTGTGTCAAAGGCCTTCTTGAATTTTTAATTGATCTCAAACTCCACATCTTTTTGCAAGAGCCTACTAAGTGGCGATGCGATCTTCGAAAAGTCCTTGATAAATCTTCTATAAAATCCTGCATGGCCAAGAAAAGAAGGAACTTCCCGCACATTGTCGGGGTAAGGCAACGCAGCTATGGTATTAATCTTAGACTTATCAACTTCTATTCCTTTTAACGAAACAATGTGTCCTAAAACTATACCTTGTTCTACCATAAAATGACATTTTTCCCAATTTAGTACAAGATTAGTGTCGACACAACGTTTCAAAATTAAAGATAAGTTTTCAAGACATACCTCAAAAGAATTGCCATAAACGCTAAAATCATCCATAAAGACCTCTATAATCTCGCCAACGTATTCCGAAAAGATACTTACCATACATCGTTGGAATGTGGCCGGTGCATTGCAAAGTCCAAATGGCATGCGGCGATAGGCAAATGTGCCGAAGGGGCATGTGAAGGTAGTCTTCTCTTGATCCTAGGGTGCTATAGGAATTTGGAAATATCCCGAGTAGCCATCCAAAAAGTAGTAGTATGAATGGCGCGCCAACCTCTCAATCATTTGATCAAGAAATGGAAGAGGAAAATGGTTTTTGCGAGTCATGGCGTTAAGCTTACGATAATCAATACAAACTCGCCATCCCGTTTGAATCCTTGTCGGAACCAGTTCGCCTTCTTGATTCTCGACCACCGTGACACCCGACTTCTTTGGAACAACTTGAGTCGGACTCACCCACCGACTGTCAGAAATGGGGTAAATCACCCCAACATCAAGCAGTTTTAGAATCTCCTTCTTTACCACTTCCATCATCGGTGGATTCAGTTGTCTTTGGGGTTCCCTAGATGGTGCAGCATTCTCTTCGAGCAAGATTCGGTGCATACACATGGAAGGACTTATCCCTCGCAAGTCCGCTATGGTCCACCCGATTGCTTGCTTATTATCCTTGAGTACTTGTCGCAGTGACTCCTCTTGGAAGTTGTCTAAGCGAGATGAAATGATCACAGGCAGTGTTTCGTTATCTCCCAAGAAAATATACTTCAAATGCTCTGGTAGGGCTTTTAGTTTGAGTTCCGGTGCCTTGACTATGGATGGAACGGCTTTCTCATGCGAGTCGGGAAGTTTGATGAAATTCATGTCCTCTTCTCTCTGTTTTACGTTAAGTGCGCACAAGGCCGACATTATCTCTCGTGCGTCGTCCTCCCAAGTTAGCTCAGTTGGAGGGTAACCTAAAAGCAATGAGTMCTCCCCCAAACTTCGTGTGATCATCGTCTCGAGCTCATCTTGTTTATGCATTTCGAGAAATTCTTGCGCTAGAGAGTCAAAACAATAAAGTGCAAAAACAGAGTTATCACAGTCAGGAAATCTCATAGCATCAAAAATATTAAATTGACAAATATGACCGTCAAATTCTATTGTCAGAGTGCCTCGAGTAACGTTGATTTTTGTTTGAGCAGTGTTCAAAAATGGTCGCCCCAGTAATATAGGTGGCGATTTTGATGCAGACTCATTCATGCTCAACACATAGAAGTCGGCTGGGAAAATCAACTCATCCACCTTTACGAGGACATCTTCAACAACACCATCAGGGTAGGCAGTGCTTCGGTCGGCAAGTTGGATTACTACCCCTGTTTTCTTTAATGTTCAAACCTTCAAACAATCGAAAATGGTGCGTGGCATAATATTTATTGATGCCCCCAAATCTTGCATGGCTCGCTCGACTCGCATGTTTGTAATAGTACATGGAATAAAAAACATGCCCGGGTCATTCTGCTTTTGTGGCAAGCTCTTTTGGAATACGGACGACACGTTCGCTCCTATTAGGACCTTTTCATCCCCATTTAACCTTCTCTTGTTAGTACATAAGTCCTTGAGGAACTTGGCGTAACGAGGAATTTGCTTGATCGCGTCGGTAAGTGGAATAGTGATCTCCACCTTTTTGAAAACGTCTCGTATTTGCCTCTCCGTGTCTTCCTTAGCTTTGCGCTTAATTTTTGATGGAAATGGAAGTGGCTCGGTCCTAGGAGGAGAAACAACGGGGTTATTAAAATTATTAGAAAGTTTAGGATTACCCTTTTCAGCATGTTTTGGCTCCGAGTTTTCTTCCTCCATTTTGTCTTCATTTTCTGGCTCTAGCATTGGATTGGCCGGCCCTTCCACTTTCTTGCCACTTCGTGTCGTAACAGCGCTCACATTTTTTTGATTCACCTCGGTTTGAGGAGGTAATCGGCCACTACCTCGTGCTTCTAGTTTGACTATGTGTTCCGCCATTTGACTCATTTGGGTCTCTAGGCCTTTTATGCTCGTCGCTAATGATCTCACCATTTCATCCAAATGTGGGGATGCATTCTCTTTTCGCTTTTGGTTGTTGTACTGATTCGGGAAATTTTGTTTCTTTTGTTGAGCTTGGGAGGGCCCTTGATCTTGATTTCCAGGTATATTCCCTTGCTGTATATTTCCCTGCTGATTCCTCCATCTAAAACCAAGGTGGTCGCTCCATCTAGGATTGAAGGTGTGGGGTTACGAGTCGTACTTCCTCCCTTGCCCATTACCGGTTCCCAAGGCGTTCACGTGTGCCTCGCGTGCTGAGTAAAAATATGGGCATTCGTCAGTAACGTGCTCCAATGTTTCGCAAAAACCGCACGGTCGAACCTTTGGAGCTCCTCCCGCACTCATCAAGGCTTTCAACTCACTTAATTGGGTTTGTAGTAAATCAATACCCAGCTCGTTTACCGATTTCAATGAAGAATCACGACTGCCGAATTGCTGAGAGTTGGCTGCCATATTCGATATTAGTTCTTTTACTGCTGTCGGTGTCTTGTCCATCAAGGTGCCTCCACTAGCGGCATCAATCATGTTTCGATCAGTAAGGCATAATCCCTCATAGAAATACTGAATTAAAAGTTGCTCGCCCATTTGGTGTTGAGGGCAACTTGCAACTAGCCTCTTGAATCGTTCCCAGTATTCGTGCAATGTTTCTCCTTGCGTCTGCCTAGCCGCACAAATGTCCTTTCGAAGATTTGCCACTCGTGATGCGGGAAAGTACCTCTGCAAGAATGTTTTCTCCATAGCCCCCCACGTAGTGATGGATCCCGAAGGTAAGTAGTAAAGCCAGTCCTTGGCTAAGTCTTTTAATGAAAAGGGGAATGCCCTTAACTTGATTTGCTCGTCCGTGACTCCAGCATGTTTCATTCTTGTACATATGACATGGAACTCCTTCAAGTGTTTGTGCGGATCCTCGCCAGTGAGTCCAGGGAATGAAGGTAGGTGATGGATTAGTCCGGATCGTAACTCGAATGTAGCATCGTTCACCGTTGGAAAGGTAATGCATAAGGGTTGCTGAGGAAGGTCGGGATTTGCCAACTCCTTCAATGTTCGTTCCGCTTGAGCAACCATCGTCTCATTTTCTCGTTTTTCGCTCTCGCTCGAAGAGTCCTCGGATATATAATTGGGTAATACCTGCTCCGAGTTCGACTTCTTCTTCAACTCACGGCCTCTCTTGTTGATTTCCGGATAATAATGCAAATTCTTCTTCCCGGATGATCTCAAGTTCATTCACTTGAGAAAACACTCAACAAGAGTTCAATTCTTTCAAACAAAATTAATAATAAAATAAAATAAAATACTAAAATACTAAAAATCATAATTTAACGCGTCAATCCCCGGCAACGGCTCCAAAATTTGACCGCCCGTCGTCAAGCGTCAAATTAAATATTTATTTTACTCAACTTCTCTCCACTAACTAGTAGTAGCGATAAGTAGGGGTCGAACCCACGAGGAGTGTGGTTAGATTGTGATGATTCGTATTTTGTTTAAATAAATAATTGGGGTAAGGAGTTATGAATTAATTTAACTAATAAAATAAACAAGCAATTATCGCTACTACTAGTTAGTAAGAAAATAATTAACGAAGAATTCAATAATAATAAAGGCCTAGTTCTGGTTCGGTTTCCACCCTCGATTCACTCATTTAACCAACCACAATATCATAATTTATTTATCACATGCGACTAAAAACCCTAAGTAGCAATAAGCTCTACTACTCGAATTTACCCTTACTGTGTACTCAATTAAAATAAGCTCTTTAATTGAATCTAATTATTGAATAACCTAGAATAATCTCTCTAGGTTAAACCCAACAACAGCATTAATAATTAGGCAAATAGATTAATCTAGGCAACAAACGCATAAACTCGGTTCATTCAACCTATGTTGTGTTGTCCCTAACGATTTACAATCATTAGTTGCTTCAGAGAAATAGTAATTACGACAATTACACGGGAAGCAATCCTATTTCTAGCAATAGATAACCAATCCCTAATCTAGGTGATCAAGCCAAATTAAGAATTAAGCAATCATAAATTGAAAATAGAACAACACAAACAATCGCATATGACGAACGAACAACAATATTGCATAAATCAATTAAACATAGTTTCACGAGGGTTTCAACATCCCTAGAACTAGATAATAAATTTACTCACTCATGGAGTTAAGAAAATAAAAGAAAAGGTTCAGATGAACAAACATAATCCTTGATAAAATAGGAGAGATGATGTGTTGAACTTGAATCTTGCGTCTTGGAACGTCAATCTTCAAGTTCTCTTGCGTGTGGATGACTTGGGACGAGTTGGAACCTCTCTGGACCTCCTTAAAACCCTAGGATATGTTCTATTATGCCTCTGGGACGAAATAGGGTCGGGGTTTATATAGAATTCCTGTTTCTTGCCGCCCAAGATTCTTCCTAAAATAATGTTGCCGAGTCGGCATCGACGGAGCGTCGACTGACGCGAACCAGCCCTCGGCGTCGACGCGAATCACTTGCCTGCGTCGTCCTGCATGGGCGTCGAGGGACACCTCTCCAGTCGACGCTTCAGAACATGAGCGTCGACATATCAACGACTGACGCCCTTCCAATCGACGCTTCAGAACATGAGCGTCAACATAGCATCGACTGACGCCCTTCCAATAGACGCTTCAGAACATGAGCGTCGACATAGCATCGACTGACGCCCTTCCAATCGATGCTTCAGAACATGAGCGTCGACATAGCGTCGACATGGCGTCGACTGACGTGAGCCAGCCTTCGGTGTCACACCGCACATCGCGTCGACTGACGCGGTCCATCCTCGGCATCGACGCGTCATCGACGCATCGTCCTGATTCTTGATTTATCTCTCCTCAAATCGTCAATCCTCGTTTCTCTACTTCCTTGTGAGATATCCTTCAATAAATATATCACCAAATACTGCAAAATAGAGAAGAAATATACGATTGGTGCTTGATTGCTCATAATAACAATTATACGAGAAATAAGCATATATGATAATATTAAGCACATAAAATCATTAGAGTTAAACCGTCAATTAGCGTGTAATTTCTCATTTGTCATCCGACCATGAAGGTGATCTTCCCACGCTACTCCGCAATCCTGACATCTACGCCCTCGGTCCTACCTTACAGAGGCAAGTGCTTTGCATTGACACCCTTGATCACATCATTGGTCGGGGACAACTCGAGTACCAACCATCCAGCTAAGTCAGCTTTCTTGAAGTTGGACGACACCCCAGTATCCACCAGCATTTGAACCCTGCGCCGTGAAATTTTGGTTGTAACAGTCATGACATGATTCGCTCCTCCGTCACCCGCTCCTCCGCTGGCTACTACTGCTCCGAGTAGCCCCAGCAAATTCCCAAGGATTTCCTCTAGACTTAATCCTTCCAAGTTTGCTCTGTTTACTCCCTTCTTAGCCTTTCGGGGACAAGAAGCGCGTATGTGGCCCAACTCCCCACATGCGAAACACGCGATGTCGCGTCCGGTGCCTCTCCTCGTGGCACGCTCTTCTCGGGGACTCCCCCCGTTCTTCATCTAGCCTTTCGTTCGGCCAGCAATGGCATCCTCACATTACGCTACTCTCAGGGTAAGTCGTTGAGACTTGGTGGCCTCCATACGTTTAGTACTTCGTTCCGGATTCTGGGATCAATGTACTCCGGTCCCTCATGCCAGGGACTCCCGGGGTAGAATTGTCCTTGTAACTCGTCCTTGAATTCACCCCATGTCTTCACCATGCCGAGATAGTTGGCACCATTTGCCCGGCGACGCATCCACCAATGCGCGGCCTCTCCACTCAGCAAGTCCCCCGCAATCTCCAGCTTGCTAGAGTCTGATACCACGCCCAAGCTTTCGAAATATTCCCTCAACTGGCGCAGGAAGTACTCTATCTCTCACACGTCCCTCGAACCTTCGAACGGCCCTGGTCTAGGTTCTCCGCAAAGGGGCCTTGGTTCTCTATGCAACCTTACTCTCACCGTCGATTGTTTGAGCACCTCAATGCGCTCCTCCATGACTCTGATCTGATCGGTCACTTCAGACAACAAGTGAGTGACCTGGCCTTGGATCTCACATGT
The DNA here is from genome assembly GCA_014905375.1 of Phtheirospermum japonicum. NCBI lineage: Eukaryota > Viridiplantae > Streptophyta > Magnoliopsida > Lamiales > Orobanchaceae > Phtheirospermum > Phtheirospermum japonicum. The sequence goes on along the minus strand of BMAC01000602.1, from coordinate 362,423 downwards.
CATAGACGCAGAGAGCCTCTCATGGATTTCCTGGATTGGTCCATCCAAGAACGTCGATCTTTCAACGCCTTCTTCACTCCCTGACCCACCGACTCTCTGATCTCCCAGCTCCTCCTCCTCTATCATGGCTTTCTTGTACCACGACAGATTCCGCCTGGTTTTCCCGTCGGTGTCTCCCGGAATGAGCCTCTCACTTCCTTCCTCCTGCTTCTCTCCATGTTAGCTTTGCGACTTATTCGGGTCTAGCATCGTGACAGAGTGATTAGTGGCTCTGATACCACTTGTCATGGGCTCACCTTCTTGATCGGGGCAACACAGCAGAACATGTCCATGCGGCGCCGAGATGCTAAAGTCGGATGGCGAAATGGTGGATTGAGACATCTCGGCCAGCCTTTCTGCCTGTAAAATAAACAAGGAGGAAATGAGGGAAATGTGCGAGAAATTGAACAAGCGTTGGAGAATAATAATTGTATTAAACTCCGAGAAAACTCGTGATAACTTTATAATATGATGAGGGGCCTTTTTATACGAACACTAGAACGCCTAGGTTTGGGGTTTTCCCCTTCTCCAAGCTACCGACTAATTAGGAAACTATTTTACATAAAACTCTCAAACTCGGTCCACTAAACAAGTCGTGGAAAATTTGGGATCAAGGAAACCCTAACCGACCTAAACACGGTACTTATACAAGGAAAGTCCTAGCTAGGGACGTCTTCTGTGGGCAAGTGGCCACGGATTCGACCAAATGGCCCAGGTTCTAGATCCTTCGGCGCCATAATGGTCTAGGACCATAGTGCCGGGCTTTGGTGGCGTCACTCGACGAGTTTTTTGCCAGACCTTCCGAGAACTTTGGCTCGCCCGGCTTCTCAGCCCATCTCACAGCCTAAACGCTTGATTTGCTGGACCATGCCCTCGAGGTTCTTGGCCCGCCTCGCATACCTCTTGTGCCATATCCCGCGTCGAGGTTCCCACGCGACGTCTCTATTGGCCCACTCATATAGCTCTTGAAGCTTGAGGTTGATCTCATCCAACCGCTTGTCCATCGAAGCTACCTGGTTTCCCACGTCGATGATTTCCTGGCGAAGAACCTCGCCTCCACTCGGCACTCACTTGCCGAGTCGCTCAACGCAGTGCCGGGTATCAACGACACCTCGAGTCACAGCGTCGATGTGATAGACCTCGACCGTGACACTAGCCTTGCCTAGACTTGCCCACTTCCACGCCTAGCTTTTCCAAGCATTGTCCAGCAGCGCTCTTAAACTAGCCGGCATGCACCCGCCCTTCCCTACTCCAGCGCCCAGCGCTTTCCCAAAGCAGCGCCGGTGCCTGCCCAAAGTCACGCCCAGCGCATTATGCCAGGGCCTGCCCATTTAGGCACCCATCCTTGCGCCCAAAGCAGCGCCCGCCTGGCGCTCATCCATGCCCATTTTCATGCCCAAAGTGGCGCCCAGCCTGGCGCCCAAGGCAGCGCCCGTCTGGCGCCCATCCATGCCAAGTAGCTGCCCATCTCAGTGCCTGCTCACACCCATCTCACCCACGCCCACGCCCAAGCGTGACCAGGCTTGGCCAAGACCGAGCCACCTCGAGCCATGCACCCCCAAGATCGAGCCAACCAAGCCAAAAAGGCTAGCCAAGTGGCTAGGGAGCCCATTTTGGGTCAAACTTAGTCAAACTTGGGAAATTAAGCCTTTGAAACCCAAATTGACTCATTTAAAACCAATTAAACCTAGTATAAATGGAGGACTTCTCTCATTTTTCGTTTTTGAAGAATCAACTGCCTACTCAACCCTTGCATGGGTTTGGGATTAAATCTCTCTCTCTCTAGTTTTTAGATCTATTTTCTCTCTCTAGTTCTTAGATTTTAATTTCAAACATTTTCTTGGGTTTGTAAGCCTAATAAGATTTCAAGTACTCCCTTGAATTTTATTTTGTTGCAATTTCATTCAAACTTTTGGATTCTCTTTTTAATTCAAGCAAGCTATCCTTTAATTTCATGCTTTGTCTTCAATATATGCTTTTAGCTTTAGCTCTTAGATTAATTATTAGATCTTATGAATTGGCAATGGAATCTAGGTGAGTGACACATCTAGATCATAGATCGAGTCCTTGATCATTTTTATTTTGAGTATTTCATATGCTTTATTTTTTGTTTTTATTTTCATGCATGATTTTTCGTTAAACCCTAGATCTACTCTTCGTGTCTTGTTATTTTGCATAAAGTTTTTAACTTTCACGTCAACTTTTGTTGCTCTTTACATTGGTCCTTTCGATTTTTGCTAATTTGCATTATTAAAGTTTACATGATCATGCATGCATAGTAGTACTTTAGGCTTTCATGCTTATACTTAGTGAAACTTTGCTTTTACTTGCTTATTTTCATTATTTCTTGCACTTTCAATTGAGAAAAATGCACGAGGCATCCGACCAACTTGCATTTACTTTCATAGAATTAGTTTATTTCCATAGATCTTCATAGTTAGTCATAGTTATTTGCTTTACTTCCTTTAATTGCTTTATTTCCTTTTATTTCCATTTTCCTTTTATTTTCACAAGTTAAAAACACATAGATCTCTATAATCAATCGGATTTTGATAATACCGATCCATAGAACCACTTGATATATTCATCACCATAAAAACTACTCTTTCACTTGGACAAGCTTGGATAGGCCTTGTTGGGACGATCTGAACTGATGACCTTAGAAGACGAGCCTATGGCCTGATCAAGACTGATCTGACCTCATTTGGAGCCTTGGATAAGGTTTCAAGAGATTGGGGGAACTTAGCGGCAAAACTAATCTGTTATTTGAAAGGAAGCTTTCAGGCCAGGTCGTCCTGAGTAATGGCGCAAGATTCACGAATTTTCTATTTCTGAGATCCCGGAAAGGCCCCACTTGGCGAAAATTATAAATATCTTAGCCCCAAGGCTGAGAGAGGTAGGACATTTCTAAGCATTCTTCTACTGATTTTGCTTATTCCTATCTAAAATGCTTAACTGACTTAAGTATCGGAGAGGTTTCCACCAAAAAAACCCTGGTGGTCCTTTCTAACGTGTTTTTGTTGAAACGGGTCGGGATATTTTCAGAGAAAGGAGCAGGTGTTCCTGGCGTAATTTTCAGAGCGAAACAGAAATATAGCATCAACATATACTTCACTTCAAGAGAGCTCCCAGTAGACCCGCACGAAGCCCAAAAACTTAAAATATGTGCAACTCGTTTTGTGATTATTGATGATGAATTATACAAAAGAGGTTTCTCGCAAACTTACTTGAAGTGCCTTTCACCTTGACGGGTGGATTATATATCAAGAGAAATACATGAAGGGGTATGTGGTAACCATTTAGGGGGGAAAGCACTCACCAGGAAGGTGCTAAGGCAAGGTTGTTTTTTTACCGACCATGCTGGAAGATGCAATGAGCTTAGTCCAACGATGCATGGCATGCCAAGAGCATGCGAACATTCCATAAAGGGAGCCCATTCCCTTTGAGAGCCCATTCCCTTTTACTCAGTGGGGGATAGATCTTGTGGGAACTTTTCACAAAGCCAACAAAGGAGATTCCTGATAGTTGTTTTTTATTATTTCACGAAGTGGGTTGAGGCGGAGGCGTTAGCTAAATTTTCTGAAGCTAAAGTCATATGGATTATGTGGAAGAATTTGGTTTGTTAGTTTGGAATCCCTTAGGCTATAGTCTCAAATAATTGAAGACAGTTTCAAGGTGCAAAGGTTTAAAAATGGTGTTAGGATCTTTCGATTAAGTAATTCATCACTTCCATAGGAAATCCCCAAGTTAACGGCCAAACAGATGTTACTAATCGAACTATTCTCCAAAAATCAAAACACACTTGGGGGTTTCAAAGGGAGCTTGGGTGGATGATCTCCTAAATATACTATGGGCATATTACACCATGCCACGAGCATCAGTTGGGGAATCCTCTTTTCATCTTTCATGCGGCAGAGAGGCGATTGCGCCAGCTGAGATAAGAGAGCCTATATGGTGAGCGAAAAAAAATACTCCACTTGACATAATGATGAAGTATTGTGCACAAACCTTGATTAATGGAAAAGCTTAGAGAGAAAGCATCCACTTGGGTTGAGATGTACCGAGCAAGAATGTCGAGAGTATATAACGCTCGAGTGTGGCCTCGAGTTTTCCAAGTTAGAGATTTGGTGATGAAAAAGTTGGAAGTGTCTCTCCCCATTGGAAATCTTGCCCTAGTGGGAAAAACCATAAAAAGTGGTGAAAATTTTAAATGCAGGGGTATACTGCCTCTCACATTTGAATGGTAAAAGTTTACCCCAAACATGGAATGTGGTGAACTTGAAGGCATTTTATTAGCAGCATGAAGACTAAGTAGTTAGGAAGCTTTCCTTATGTTGCCCATACAGGGCCTTTCATTTCAGTAATGGATGTCTAAATAATGTTTTCATTCAGAACTCTCGGGGTGGTTTTAATAAAGACGTTATTTTCTTGTTCTTCATTATTTTCTTTTTGAGTTGTATGAAGTTTCTATTTGAAACATAAAGGAAGACTATCTTTCTTTGAATATGTGCAACATATATTTCTCATTTGTTTTATGAACTACATCGACCCAAAAATGATACTATGTGCTCAAAAGTTTAGGATGGCTTGACCAACTTGACCTCACTACACTAAGTCCCTTCCATTAATTTCAAAGGTAAATTACGTCCTAAAGTTTGGTTATACCTAAACCTGAACGAATTAAGAGAATCTCCTTGAGACAAAAATCTTGAAAGATTGATCACCTTTCAAGTCGTCTTTTAAACAATAAATAAATAAGTTCTCCATTAAATATGGTAAATATAAAAAGAAAATAATTAGGGTACTAAGCAAGAAAATTCTTGCAAGAAATAATAAAAACTACCAACTGCAATGGTGACAACTTAGTCAAACTACTAAAAACATAAAAAATAGAATGAAGAGCGTGAAGTATAAACACTTCTACTCGACAGAGGGATTTTTATGGACTACCATAATATCATCGCCCATAATGTCCACAGGCTTTTCATCAACCTTTATAAGGACTAGCTCTAGAATTTTAAGTTTGATTAACATTACAATATCCTTCAAACCTCTCCTGGAATCTCACAGAATGTTTTGGTAGTGACGAACAATATCGTAATAACATAGCATGCTGGGTAGCAGCTTCCTCAAACTTTGGAGAATCTTGATAAGACAATAAATCTTTCTTTTAAATAGCCATAGTGAATGCCCATGCTACCTCAGAAGCCGAGAATTCATGCCCAATCGACCACTCTATGTCAAACTTTACCTTAAGTAACTTGCACTTGGAAGACACGTACATACGCTCTTTAGACCTTGTCAATATTTAACTTCTCAACCTCATCTTTCAATTTCGTCACTTCATCTCTCAAGTGAAAAATCTCTTCAGTGCTCTTCTTCTCAGAATCTTTGAGTACATTGGTCGCTCTATGAGAAGACTCCTCATGATCGATCAAGATGGGATCCATGTTAACACTTTACAAATAATAGTACAAATAATGAAACGAAAGCAAAGACTGTAATAGCATGGAATAACCCAAGATACACATACCCTATTTAAATATCCAAGCAATGATCGATCAAGATGGGATCCATGTTAACACTTTACAAATAATAGTACAAATAGTGAAATGAAAGCAAAGACTGTAATAGCATGGAATAACCCAAGATACACATACCCTATTTAAATATCCAAGCAGAGACTTGGTAATAACTCGGTCGAGTATTATTTCTAAGCGATTGACATCATCCTCATTTATAAACCCAAGATCCTTCTTAAAACCTAATGCAAGGTCCTGCACATCCCATAAAGACACTACTCCCTCTTATTGGTTCACCCTGTAAGTGAACAAATAATTCCATTTGCACGCGTCTACGGAAGAATCAATGGAGTAATCTCGAGGTATTTTAGTTGTGACCTCTCCAAATTCCTCACCAACCTTGACTCGTTGCTCTCGTATTAGGCAACAAGACTCATCTCGTCCAAGGAATGGAAGACGCTTGTTGATATCTTGGTGGGAAGGAGAACGCAATCTATCGCCTTTTTGCCTAGAAGGAGATGGTGTCTTGGCTCCACTTCATCGGGGGGAAGCTGGTGAATTTCCTCCATATAGGCGGAAGGAATACGGAGGTCGAACGTCTTAGAGACTCACACCTCAACCTCCAACCCTAGTGTCATCATGACCTCCGTGAATGTTGCCTTTCCTGACACCTCTTCCCATTGGGCGTAAGGGCCTAGAATCCTGAAACTTTTGATCACACATAGAGGCAAGACTTAAATTTCTCTCTAAAGAATAAAAAAATAATACATTAGATGCAATAATAGTACATTCTTTGTGCAAGGAAATTAAAAAGAGATTACCAAGGCAACATTATTAGGTGTATACGAGTAAAGATGCATAAGTCTTCTTGATACCAACAGGAACGTAATATTCTGGATTAAAAAATATATCAAATAAACAAGGCTCCTGAAATTGAATATGGAATTCAGAGTAAATGACTTTATATGGTACTTTGGTTGGCAGACTACTCCAGCTAGTAGGAACCTCCAAACCACCATCCCTCGCATAGAAAGAGCATTCCTTAAAAGGACTTAGAGATGAGGGAATCTCATCTAAGAATATACATCTATTATGGGGTTAAAAATAATAGTATGGTTCGCTCACAGTATTATGATTCATGAACAAAGCATGAAAGTTATGTAAAGTAACAACGATGTTCAATTTTCTTAATTAATAGCAAAAACCCGTAAAAGCCAATAATACATTTGGAGTAAGATGTCTGGTACTAATGCCAAAACTTCAAGCTATGTCAAATAAGAGGGGATAAGTTGTAATTGTGAAATCACTAACAAAGTATCAAAGATACACTGTAAAATGTCCAGCAGGATGGCTCACAACTCTATATCCATAGAAGGAAGGATGAAATGATAACATGGAGAAACTCGAGTTTCATTCTAATAATTTTAAGGTCATCATGTTGTAAAATTAAATCACATGATATGATATATGTGGTTTGAACAGATGCCTTCTTAGAATTATTTCTCGAAACGCTCTCTTCGATCGCTAAGGACAACTCACCAGACCGAGACAACTCAATAGCAACAGAAAACTTATTATGTTTAGTTGACCTACTCAATGTATTGAGGTTGAGTTAATCATTCGCCTTGCTTGGATCACTTGATTAAACCTCCCACGACTCGCTTAGGCACTTGAGTATATTGGTAATAACCTTGATAACTTTGGTTGGATCACCTATGAGTTGGTCAAGATTAATAGTATTATGACAAATTAGGGAGATTTTCCTCCTTCCTCACGGAGAGGTTGTAAGTAGGGACGTCGGACTCCGACCAATAAAAGGATGCTTAATAACTCTAGATTGAACCCAATCTATGGAAGTGATGTCGACGGGTTAGTAACGTGACCTGGTACCATTATCATGGGGGAAACGAGCTCAACAGTTATGGGTGGTGCTCTAGAAATGACTCGACCTAGACTATAGAGACGTGGAGCCTCAATCTACGTATACAAGAAAGAAGGATGATTAGGTGAAGAAAATCATCTCGGGATGGAGGGCGTGTTGGGGGGAGACAACCTCGATCTGACACATAGAGAATAAAACCACATAACTAGTGGCACCAAAGGCAGAGGCAGGTAGAACAGTTTCAGGCATAGTGGCTTTGACAACAAAAATGTTTCACACAGACGCAGAAAGGGTAAGAGACAAGCCTTTGAGGTTTTAACTTGCAGGTTTAATTTTACCTAAAGGAGGGCTCATGAAGTTTGATTTGCTCGCTAATGTAAACGAGTCAACTATCATTACAACTATGCAACAGGGTTAATATACAATGAATTCTAAATATATGCAATTAAATAAATATAACATAACACTAACAAAATTATTGGCTATCATGAAGCTGATGCGCCGCCCCCTAGACCCCGACTTGCTAACCGGGTAGCGAAACCCCCGTCTAACACGCCGAAGGTGCATTTGTTGATGATAAACACTCAAACCATTTATAAAAATAACAATTTGGGGAAATATGATAATAAAAAATTAAATTAAAGGCATGCTAGAACAAATCTCAAATGTCTTCCCTACATGTGGACAAATGGAGAGTGGGGGTCTTATGATGGGCTTGGGTCGTAATTGGTCTAAAATAGATCGAGACGAGGTCAGTTTTCCCATTGGGCTAAAAGTGATTAACCTAATAAGTAAGAAGAACATTCAAGTTCAGCCCGTCAAGGCCCAATGATAGAAAAGTCCATGAAACTTCACCTATCATATCTATAAATACCCTCCTCGACTTATTAGACAGAGGTACGTAACATTTTCAGTATGTATTAGTTTCTTGAATAAGGATCTTTACTTTCCAGCTAACTTGAGCGTCAGAGGTTCTTTGTCGGGTAAACCCATGGCTCCTCTAATGTTTGTTTATGATGCAGGGTCCAGTAAATAATTCGTATTTGAAGAGTCCCATACTAGAAGTGATACAGCATTATAGTCCTTATTTCAACCAACGGAGAGCACAAAATTCGCTCCTCTCTCGACAAGTTGACAATGACCTATGCAAGAAAAAAAAATAGTTTTATAATTTTGGTTTTTTAATTCATTTATTTATGGATTTTAGATGCAAATTCAAGTGAGATTTATGGGGTTTTTTAGTTACAAACTTATTTCAATCTCTTAGGCAAAAAGAAGAAGAAGAAGAAGAAGAAGAAGAAGAAGAAGAAGAAGGGAGTAGGAGAGGGAGTATGAGAGGGGAGAAGAAGAAGAAGAAGAAGAAGAAGAAGAAGAAATGTTTTGCATTCTACTTTTAGCTGCGTTCACTAGGAATTTGTCTTCCATTTTGAAATTTTTAATAAGAAAAATATAGATAAAGATTGTTCATATTGTATACTGAGTTTCACCGATGGAGATGGTGGTGCGAATAGCTTTTTGGTGTTTTCATGTGTCTGGAAGAAGAAGAAGAAGAAGAAGAAGAAGAAGAATCATTCATTTTATGAAAAAGATGATGTGTGATTTAGTGAAAATCTAATTCTTGTTTGCCACAAAGCTCTTGGGGATTTTTTACTTCAAATCTCGTCTTTACAGGCTTTTTTTCTTTTTACATCAGGCCTTGATACTTTCTAAATAGATTAAATTGGTTATTTTTCAGTAGTATAATGCAGGTAAACTGTAAAGAATGTAATTATTTCCCTTAAATTTATGAAAAAATCATAGCCACGTAAGCAACCATGTTAAATGGAGATGACAATTTAGCTCTTAATTAGAATTGTAGGTTATGAGAAATTAGTTGAATATTTAGAGCCTCTAATATGTGTGTTCATATGGAAATTATGTGTCTATTTATAGGACTTACGAGTCAATTATTTTTATGATGAAAATGTTCATAATTTTGTATTTGTGAATATGAGTAATCTTAGGTCGCATGGGAATCATACTTGATTTATTGAAGAATAATACTCAAAAAATGTATAGCATTCCAATTAAAATTACATGCACTCAATTAACTTAAAACTTGTATTTTGTTTTGGATTTAACAATCGGAAAAATACAGGGTGGTTAAAATAATATTTATTGTGAACTAAGTCTAATTAATGTAATAAAAGACTTAATTTGTTTGATGAAAGTGGAAAGTTAATGAAAGTTATAGCTGATGAGAAATTGGATGAATACTTATGGTTTATAATATGTGTTTTGTGTTGACAAAGAGTTGTGTATATATTGATATGATATAAGAAAGAGTTTATTTTGTGGTAACTATATGCGCATAATTTTACTTGTTCAGTATAGGTGCTGATTTGTACATATTTGTGAGCTTTTTGTATGTTCTTGTGTCTTGTTTTGTGTATTTTAGTTGGTTATCAGTCATGTTTTGTTTCATTTTTCTTTGTCTTGCATATTCATAACTTGTAATGTTTTTCCTATTTTCTCATATATTTGTAGATATTTGTGTTATTTTGGTTTTTAATGGTTTTAAGATAGTCGAGCAGGCCCTAACGCTTTCACGAAGATCACAACTAGATGGATTCGACGAAAACACGACCTAGACCAATGAAGCACAACCATCAATACATCATTCGATGTGCACTTCCCGCCCGCATCGACGACAAGATTTAATTGATCTTTCGAGGACTTCTCACAACCGTCAATCAATGCACAGTCGACAGGTCATCGACACACGCCATTCTTGCACCATCGGCTGTTACCATTGATCGATGGTAGGTTTGTCAAGTTTATCATTTTACCCCCATTATCCACTCCTATTTATATTCTTACATTTCTCAACTGAGGAAGAACTTTTTGGGTCTTTATTTTGGTACTTAGAACATCTTCTCACAAAAACTTATCCCTTTTCTCTCTCATCTTCTTCAAGCATAAATCTCCCCCTCTCTTGTTTTATTACTTTTTATAACTTTAGCTTATAAACTAGTAGTCGATTTATGTGGAGAAGCTTATCACATTATGGTTGTTTTGTAACTACTTGGATCTTGATATTTGAAGATTATTTCTTACTAGGGTAACTTCTTGTTTTATTTTTATATTTCTCTTGTGTTGTAAAATGTATGAATGTTGAAACTATTGACTCTCCCTTGTGTAATTTTAGCCTTCCATGTATTGTTAATGAAATTTCCCTTTTCCCCTCCATTGTTAAGTTCATGTTCTTGCTTTCAAGCTTCTTTCCTTATTTGGCTTAGTTAGAAAAGTAGGTAGAGAAATGCATATATGGGTTTTTGTAAATTAGTCAGTTTTCATGCATTTTATTATTAATGTAGTCTAGATTCTTGTTAGGGGTTGTTCAAGCCTTGATATAGTTTCCTTGAATCTATTGATGTATTTTAAATGCTCTTTTCCCTCCATGATTCCCTTTATTTTACTTGTGTTTGGGTTATGAATTGATGAATTTCAATAGCTTTATATTTTTCAATTTCTAACTTTCCATATTACTATTATTTGAAAATTTTTGGTATTGTGTCTTGCTTTATGTTTTCAAATCATTTTCTAAGCTTTAATTGTAGTTTTAGAAAACCAACTAAAATTGATCGTGTGTTTAGTGTAGTTTTTTAAAAAAATAAACATCTTTTTTTCGATTGCCATTATACGAGAGATTCGACTTGAGTCACCTCACCGCACTACGATCGACCCCAGTATCTTGCGAGTGATCCTTAAATATATTTGAAAATGTAGTGCATTTGGGAAGAATATTTCAGAATGGGTCCCCAAAAATTGGCATCGTTTTCGGGTAATGAGAAAGGCTTTAAGATGTTTGTTCGTGTGTAGTAGTTAGTTTAGTTCTCTTTCAACTTGATATGCTTAATATTTTTGTTGAGTGTATGCAAGGGAGACGCACTTGGTGAAGATCTTGCTCATTTCATTGAAGACATCAATTGAGTTAATCATACGAGAGCCGCACCCGAAGAAATTCTAGATGGAGTTACTTGACAATAAGCGATATACAAGCCAACGATAGCTCATCCCCAAGTCAATCCAGACTTTCCCGATGATAAACGAGCAAACCCATCATGATGCTCCACCACCATTCATGAATCAAAACCATCTTGACGCAAAAGTTCCTTATGCCATCTCTAATAATCCAAACCTAGATGTTCCTCCCAATGCTCAAGTGATTTATGCTAATCATAACCAAGTTATTCATGATGCCCCGCCTTAAAACCAAGATCCACGAGCACCTCACCCGCATTACCATCATGTTCCTCACAAAACTCAACGACCGTACATCCCACAAGCTCAGCAAGAAGCCTGGGGGCCTTATATGCTTCAAAATAAGAACTACCTCCTCAAGATCCCCAACCGACTTGCATGTGAGGGTTTTATTAGCCCATTCATATTATGCATTCGTCTGGGCCCCACCACCCAAGATTACGAGCTCAAGGAGATTCACTTCAACCAATTTCCTTCATTTTATGGGCTACAAAATGAAGACTCTCTCAACTACATTCGAGAGTTTTATTCAATCGTTCGAACGTTCCCTCTTCAAGGACTTAACGAGGATCAACTCAATATAAAATGCTTTCCCTACACCTTGAAGGATTGAGCCAATACAAGAGGTAAATCTACTATTTTCCAAGTATGATTTTACTCTAGGGCAGCTAGCTCTTTGTTAGCCTCCACTCAATGGTCACTCCAGCTTGCTTGAGCATAGGTGTTAGGTTCCTGTAAGTTAGATACATTTTCTATAAAGGTAATATATATACAGAGAAGTGAGGTGAGACTGTGTAGGGAAGGTGTTGATGGGATAGCTTGGGGTTTGATCAGGGACTGAACTGATTAGTAATTGATCAACACCATAGTAAATTACATATTCCTGAAACCTGATAGGAGGAACAATGTGTCTAGCTTGCTTTCTGAGGGAAATAGGATGTACAAGAGATATATGAGACGTAAGAGGAGTTGGTGTGGTATTGATGTGATTGTTGAAAGATTCTGAATACTCAAGCATGAAACAGTCAGTTGTTGTAGGTAGGGGATTCTCTGTATAGTGAGATTGAACAGAAGGAAATCCATGTTCAATGAAATAGGCCTCTTTGGTTACCAAGAGCTTCCTAATATTCAAATTAAATAGTGTATACCCCTTTTTCAAACTCTCATATCCCAAAACATTTCATTTATCAGCCTTAAAATCAAACTTAGCTTTATGAGGAGCAATATTGGTAGCAAAAGCAATGCAACCAAAAGGTTTGAGGTATGTATAATCAAAAGACTTGATATAAATTATTTCATAAGGTGTTTTCTAGTTGATATGCGAGCTAAGGAGTCTATTTATGAGATGTGTAGTTGTAAGCAAGGAGAAAGGCCAAATATCAAGGTAGCTTGGACCGGAACAACAACAATCTAGCAACCTCAAGAAGGTGTCTATGTTTTCTTTCCACAACTCCATTTTGTTGTCAAGTTTATGCATAAACTTTCTGGTGTATGATCCTAAGGGAATGAAACAATTCATTGTAACATTGATTGATAAATTCACCACCACCACCACCACCTTGTTGTCAGACCTAAACCCCTTGATTTTTTTTAAAGTTGACTTTGAATCATGAGAAGGGATTTTTCAAGAAAATAAGAAACTTGACTTTTATGTGTCATAAGATAAGTCCAGGCAGCCCTACTGTAGTCATCTAAAAGAGTGAGAAAATAAAGAGTGTTATGAAACATATTTCCAGAGCGGAAAGGACCCACGACATTAATGTGTACAAGGTCAAATCAAGAATTTGTACGTGTATTCATAATATTAAAAGTTCCTCTGTAGTGTTTAAACATATCAATAGAATAATCTATTATTATAGTAGCATAGTTTTCATTACAAAATGGTTTCAAAAAATGTGAATGATGTAAAGTAGAGTATGAAGCATGTCCTGAACGCTTGTGCCAGTTCTCAAGCACATTATTGCAATGAAAAGAATTTATTATAGAATTATATGATGGTATATGAATATTAGCTGAGGTGTGAAAGACATGTAGTCTCCCAGCTGCCTGTCCTATAGCAATTATGTGATCAGTCTTCTTGTTCTGCATCATACAATAAGATGAATGAAAAGTGCATTTGATGTTGGTAGTTTGAGCCAGTTAAGAGATAGATAAAAGAATGTATTTGAAAGAGGGACCATCAAAACATCTTTAAGAGTGAAATTTTCAGAAATGTGAACTTCTCTAGAGTGTGTGACTATTTTGGAGGAGCCATCTAGTAAGTAAATAGTGACTATGGTTTTTATTAGTTTTAAGTGAATGAGGAGTGATGGATTGACAAACATATTCCTACTAGCTCGTGTATCTAAAACCCAATAGTTGCTACTAATATGATCAGAAGTACTAAGGGAAAATTGTGGCTTTCTATTACTTGTATATCAAGAAAAATGGGCAAAGTCACCCTTTGGATCAGTGTCATTGGCCATTTACTTTGCTAATTCCCTCTTTATGATGATACTAATGACTGATTGTGTTGAATCAATCATTTGAACCCATGAACCTTATCATACTTGCCTGTGTTAGAATAAGTCATGTTTGCAATGAATTTCTTTGTTTGGTCCTTAGGCACCTTGTGCTAGTTTGGATATCCATGAATCTTAAAACATTCATGCACCTCATGAACACTAAAATGGGAAGATATGAAAGTCAATTTTTCTTTCTCATATTTGATCCTACTCATGTTATTTCTTCCTTTAAGTCCTTGTGAGGCTTTTGATCCTTGAATGATTGTTCCTGAGTGTCTTAGAACACTACCCTATCCATTTACTTGTCCAAAACCTTGACCTCATTTTTTATAGTTGTTTCTAAATCTCCTCGCATTAGCCATCACAGCTGCATTATCTAGAACTTCACCAAAAGTCTGATTCTCACTTCTCTATTTTTCTACCCTCGACATCATAGAATATGCTTTATTAATGTCCAGAAATTGATCCATTAAAAGCACCTAACCCTTCACATGCTCAAAACTCTTATTTAACCCCATCAGAAACTACATAAACTTGGTATGGGCATCATTCTTTATCCATGATTTACGAGCTCCACATGTAAAACTCGGTACAAGAGTTAAATTGGAATATTCATCCCAAAGTCTCTTTAGTTTTGTAAAATACGCCATAACTGAATCATTACCTTTATTTATGCTTGCAATTTTTCTTTGCAGCTGGTAGAGTTATGTACCATTACACTGCCAAATCACTACTCTAATTCTTTCTAGATCTCCCTCACAGATTACACGTAGATGAATGCGTCCATAATGTCATAGGATATACTATTCAACAGCCATCTAGTAACCATAAAACCGATCTTCTACCAGATCTCAAAGTTAGCTAAATTTTTAGCCGACTTTGGGACTTTGCATTCACGAAACCTAATTTTGTTTTTGCTCCCAGTGCTATCACCATCGCTCGACGCCATGGGAAATAATTGTTTCCATTCAGTTAATTGGTGACTAAAACCATTCTTAGACGATCTGATCCATGTAATTGAAGAGAATTGTCTTCTTGAGTCATAACCTGGTTTGCATAAACTGTATTTTGCATACCACCAGAGCTGTAATTATTTGTGAGAGCTTGCTTCCATGGATTGATGCTCATCATCATCATATCTTTGAATTATTTGTCTCTGACTCTAGATACCATATAGAATTTATGATTATAGTTATTTATATAAGTATCTTGAATTAGCCTCCCATGGAGAGAGTAACCATTTTTCTATTACATCACATACAAAATAAAGAAGATGACCCGTATTCGGATCCTACCATATGTAACCCTATTCCTATTTATAGAATCATATGAGGATTATGTTCTCTTTTATCTCCTAAAATGTACACAACTCCTCACATTCACATAGATGCTTTTCTTCTTCTTCTTTTACAAATCAAACCACCAAAATAAGTTATTGCACATTCTGAGCACAATAAGCTTTTAAAAAATGAATCAATGAGATTTATTTAACATTAAGCCATAATTAGATGCATAATTATCTAACGAGTTGGTATATAGCGAACCCATGTGCACCGTGCAGTGTGCACCCAATCCCACATTCATCGTTTTCCTCCACTGATGCGTGCCTTTTCCTCCACTCACACATGCACTCCTTCACATTCAGCCTCTCTCTCTGACCTCAACTTCTAAAAATAACACTTTAGGGTTTTTGCAAAAAATCCTTCATTCTTTCTCTCTGTCGTTTCTATGGTGATCAACACTCATATGTAGGATACTAGTTCATCTTCAGCAATTACTTCATCTTCGATGCTTCCTTATTGTTTTGCTTGTAATTGTAGTGTTTTTTTTCCTGTTTTTAGATAGATTTTTATATTGATTTTACTAGTTTTGAGTCGCTTTTTAGATTTTCAGGTCGTTTTTCTTGTTTTATTGTTTTTCGTGATTCTTGCTAATTTTATATTTTAATGGGTTAATTGATTCAATTACCTTGAGGTTTGGTGAAATTCTTGAGTTTTTATGTTTAAAATTCCTATTTCATAGTTCAAGGCATTAAGGATCAAAATTCAAGCCAAGAGAGGCTCAAACATGCCCAAACATTCTAGAATGGTGGCCGAGGCTCGCCAAAACTCGCACCCTCTCGCCATCCGACGCCCAGCCTCGCCAAAATCCGCGCCAGAACTGCCACACTGGGTAGCGCTGCCGACACTGGGTTACCAAGTGTCCGAGCAGCGCCCGCAAGCCTGCCAGCACCCACGCGCACAACTCCCGCGCATCCACCCAGCGCCTGCGCGCAGCGCTCGCCAGCCCTCGCCTTGCCTCGCGCTCACTCGTGCCACACAGCGCCCAGCGTCGCCAGCCCTTGCCTTGCCTCGCGCCCACTCGCGCCCAGCGCCTGCCGACACTGGGTTACCCAGTGTCCGAGCCATGCACGCCCAGATCAATATTTCCTCGAGCCAACTCGAGCCAAATCGAGTCTAAAGGTGCCAAAAAGCTATCCAAGGGTCTAGGAAGGTGCCTCCAGGTCAAACTTGGTCAAACCCGGGAATTTCAAGCCTCTAAGGCAAATTTGGCCCATTTAAACCCAATTAAATGTAGGAGACTTCTCTCATTTTGTAAGACCCCTCTAATTTTTCTCCCAACCCAAGCATGGGTTTGGGATTAAAAAAAAATCTTCTCTCTAATTTTTAAGATCTAATTTCTCTCTCTTAGGTTTTATATTCAATTTCAAGCTTTGATGTAATTTCTTTTCTAGATTTAGATTTACTTCCATGTAATTTCTCTCTCGTCCCCGATACGTTTTTTTCAATTTTTTATTTTTTTTTTCACAAAAATATTTTTTTAGTATTTTAATTATTGTCATTTATTATTTTACTTTGGATTTTATCAATTATTGTGAATGAGTTTTTAATTATTATAGATGATTAATTGAAAATAAAAATTATTACAATTAAATATTTGCAGGAAATAAAATATATTAATAATTATTTATAATATAAACGTGTTTGAGCCGTGTGGTGTCCTACATTTTTTAAAAATAAGCGTCTCCTCGTGTTCGTGTTGTGTCGTGTCCCGAGTCCGTATCCGTATCGGTGCAACTCAGGTTAAGAGTAATTGTGATCAGACAAACGTACAATTATACATTATTTGGAAAAATTAACATCAAAAGTAGTTGGTTAAATGGTTTATTAATACCTTGTTAGCAATTGATGCTATACATTGTGGGTTCAAATCCCATTGGTTTTGTTTTGCAATTTTACATTTTTATTGAAAATACTTCAATATTTACACATTTTTTATTATAATTAAATTAGACAAAGGTTCAGGAGTCAAAAAATAATTTTTGAGAAACAAAGTATTTGAACCAACAATGTTTAGTATTGATACCTAGCCTCAACCACTTTTTGCATGGTCCTTATGTTATATTTTATAAACAACGAAACATACATTCAAAAATAAGTTTAATATTTCTTTTAACCCTACAGAACATACCAGAAATTTATTTTTTAAGCTTAATACAAAAGTTAATGCTTCTCATAAATATAAAATAAATTCTAAATAACTATTTAATAAATAAAAAAAATAAGAAAAATAAAATTAAAACCAAAATATAAAATGTTATGATATAATACTAAATAAACCTCAAAATTTAAAATCAGAAAAAATAACAAAAAGTATTTTAAATTTATATATTTATAAGATAAATTTGTAAAATAAAAAACTAAAAAGTATTCTATAAAGCAAKTTAAATAAATATTTAATCATAAATAATTAATTGATATATTTTAAAAATGAAAAACATAATTGAGATACTATAAAATAAATATCAAAATAAATTACATAAGAATATAATAAAAATRTGATTAACTTCTAAATAAATATTTCACACACAAAAGAAAGGTGTTCACAAAAAGAGATGAAAAGAATATGTGGTAGTTTTGATTTATATAAGGTTAAGAGTAATTGTCATAAGACAAGCGTATAATTATATATTATTTATAAAAATTAACATCAAATAGTAGTTGGTTAAATGGTTAGAATCATGGGCAATTTTATCTGCAGTTGTAGTCATACCTTATACACCACTATATTCTATTATTATTCAATCTCATCCTTCCGTATTGAGTACAACGTGGTACAAATGGGTTTTTCAGTTGTACTGTGTAGTACTTTTTTAATTTAATGATTAAAAATATTATTATTATTATATTAGCAAAATAACCTTCTGATAATAATAATAATATTAAAAAGGTAAAATTATTATTATAAATTTAATTAATTTATAATCTAATCCTTCAACTTTATTTAATTAATTTATTATAATTCCTGCACTTGGGCCGTATTCTGCTTGTGCAGTTTCGAACCCTGGTGGTTTGTTTCACATTCCCCGCCTTCCACCACTGGACTGCTTATATTACTTGTGCAACTTGTCCGCATACTATTAATTTATATTCTATTTATTAATTAATACAATTAGCAAATAATTTGTATATTAATATTTAGATTAAATTCATTAATAATTTTATTTACATACTACGAAACATTCACAAGATGTCACATTCTAAACCCGTGTCTAATTTCTATTTATTAATTAATATTATTAAATTATTTTATATTTCAAATTTTAGATTAAATTCGTTAAAAAATATTAGTTACGTATTTTGAAAAATTCAAAATATGACATACTCTCAACCTTTGTTGCATTGTATAGTTTCTTATCAATATTAATTAATTAATATAATAATAATTAAAGTAGTTTCCAGCGTAAGCTTGGGTCAATATGACGCTGCAAAAATATTAGGGCATTGGATTTATTTTTATCGGACGGTTCTTTGTCTGTTGGAACGGTGGATGGTATGATCGTGGATATGAAATTCTTTTCCATTAAAGTAGTTTTCATATCAGAAACCCAACGATGGTACTTAATTCCTTCTGAGTCTAACATTTCAAATTCGGGACGAGTGGGTTCAACCATCTGTAATAAAACAAGATTGGAGATACTTGAATTACGTAATTGTAATGATTTACAAATTTTTTTCAAGAACACGAATTAGATTATAAGATCGTAGACCATATATCACGTTTTTCGATGCTTTGTGAAATCACTTTTATCACATGACAAGTTTATATTATTTTGCATTACTCATCAATTTTCATTATCACAAGAATACGCATATAAATATGATTAAATTATGCACCAGAAAAAAAAAAAAATATATATATATATATATATATATATAATCACATATGATGCATTGAAAAGATTTTAATTAGTAATTAAATGTAGCAGATAACAAACTGATATTAAAAGAAGTAAAATACAAACAAAGAATACAAGCAGTGTATTGGTAGTAGACTAGGTGTATGAAACAAAAGTTTTAAAAAGAGAATAAACAAAATGATATTAAGAGTATAAGTTGCACAAGTAATATAAGCATTCTAGTGATGAAAGGTGGGGAACGTGAAACAAACCACCGGGGTTCGAAACTACGTAAGTGCAAAATTTTATATATTTTTTTTAACAAAGGCAATATCTTACAAAACCAATACGCAGTCTGCCCAAGTGCAGAAATTATATCTCMAACAGAAATTAGAATAAATCGACGGGTGGGAATAAATAAAGTTGAAGGATTAGATTATAAATTAATTAAGCTWATTTTATAATAATTTTAAGATATTAGTTGAGTTTTATGATTAGTTAGGGTTTTTTTTTAATATATTTATAATTTGGTGGGTGTTTTGTGATTAATAAACTTTTTGGGTGTTTTGTTATAAATTGAAAATATTTATTTTTTAATTTAAATAATTAAACATACAAAAGGGCATTGTAAAAAATAACAAATTAATATTGATTTTTTAATTAATAATATTATAATTAGATAGGACACGTGACATTCATTGGAGGTGTGACTATATTTAGTCAGGTACAACGGCTGACTACAGCTAGAATCGCCCTAAAATCATACCTTATTAGCATGCGGTGCAATACATTGTGGGTTCAAATCCCAGTGGTTTTATTTTGCGATTTACTTTTTTATTGACATTGTTCAACATTTACACATTTTTTAGGGAGCAAAAAGAATAATATTCAAGAGACATGAGGTTTGAACCCGCAATGTTTTAATTTTGTACCTAGCCCCAACCACTCCACCACATGATCCTGATATTATAATCTATAAACAAAGTAATATACATTCAGATATTAGAAGGAAAAATAATAATCTATTAATTAAATTTATAAACTTATTTAATCAATTTAAAAATAAGAAACTTAAGAAATATTATCTAATAATAATATAGTCGTTAAAAACTATAAAGTAAACATAGAAAAATAAATATTTAATGATGAATAATAAGTTGAATAATAATTATATTAAAAAATATTGTGATACCAAATGTCATCACCAATTATTATCAAGTTGTTATGGAAAAAGTCTCATCCTAAGTCTTGATGTGAATGAAAAACTTATATTTGTTATCATTAAATAGGACTTTAGTGTCAAAATAATGTTGTCACTATTTCTCTTAAAGCACTGACAAAATATGGTGTTGTCATAAAAAGAAACTTATTGTGACAATGGATGTTGTCACCATTTTTCATGGAATATAGATTAGGTTCAAGCATAAATAAATGTCTCAATCAAATATATTATTATTAATATTGTTATTTTAATTGTGTAAAACACATAATTTAGCTATTTACTTTAATTAATATATTTCTTTAACGTTGATTTTTATTATTTTTATATTATTGATTACTTCAAATATTATACAATATATATTAATTAAAATTAATTAACATTACATTTAGAGAAATTAATGAGAAATATGATGCTTTTTAATAACATAAATATGCAGTGATACCAAAAATCATCTCTAATTATTATCAATTTGTTATCGGAAGAGTCTCCTAAATCTGGTGTGAATTTGTAGCAAAAATAAAATTATTATGACAAATTCATATTTGACATCACCAAAGAACTATTTCGTGTCAAAATAATGTTGTCGTCATTTTTCTAGAACTGATGACAAATTGTAGCGTTGTCATGAAAAGAAACTTGTTGTGACAACAAATATCGTCACCATTCTTCAAGAGAACATTAGTGACAAAAATGATTCCGTCACAACTAGAAACTTATAGTGACACCCAAATCTCGTCACACTTTATTATATGTTTGTCATAAAATGGGTTTTCCGAACTATTTTTTTTTTGTCATCCCAAAATTGTGACAAAATACATTTAAACGTCATCAAATATAAGTATTCGTGATGAAATCGGTAAACAATTATGACAACAATAAATGTTGTCATAAAAGGGTGTTTTTCTATGACGAAATCAGAAAACGTCACTATTGTTTAACATATTATGACGAATTTTTATGCGTGGAAAAAAATCATCACTAAACGTCAGATTTCTTGTAGTGTGGATTAATTGGTTCAAACAATTACCTTGAGGTTTGGTGAAATTATTGGGTTTTTATGTTCAAAATTCCTATTTTATAGTTCAAGGCACTAAGGATCAAAATTCAAGTCAAGAGAGGCTCAAAAATGCTCAAACATTCTGGAATGGTGGCCGTGGCTCGCCAAAACTCGCGCCCGCGCGCACCCACTCGCCCTGCCTCGCCCGGCATCCCCCGGAAGCACTCACATGCACCCGTGCACGCCCCTCGCGCCCTCTCGCCAAGCAGCGCCGAGGATCGCCCAGGATGTCGCGTCAGCGCTCGCAATGCCTCGCGCCTCCTCGCACCAACTCTCGCCTGCCAGCGCCCACACCCCAGTCGGCCAACGCCCATGCGCGCCCGGGCTCGGCCATGGCCGAGCCACGTCGAGTCATGGTCGAGCCAAATTGAGCCAAATTGAGCCAAATCGAGCCAAAATGTGCCAAAAGGCTAGCCAAGTGGCTGGGAAGGTCAACACGGGTCAATTTTGGTCAAACCCGGAAATTTCAAGCCTTTTTGGCTAATTTAGCCCATTTAAACCCAATTAAATTAGTATAAATAGACCACAACTCTCATTTTTGTAAAACACCTCTCATTTTCTCCCAACCCAAGCATGGGTTTGGGATTAAAAAAAATCCTCTCTCTAGTTTTTAAGATCTAAATTTCTCTCTCTTAGGTTTTAGATTCAATTTCAAGTTTTGATGTAATTTCTTTTCTAGATTTAGATTTACTTTCATACTTGGCCTTGGATTTGTAAGCCTAAGAAGAATCCAAATACTCCTTTGGATTGTTACTTTTGATGCAATTACATTCGAGCTTTGTTTTATTTCTTAATTCAAGTAAGTTTCCTTTCAATCTCATGTTTTATACTTCATTTTCATGCTTTGTTTTTCATTTACATGCTTGTTCTTCATATTATGCTTTTTGCCTTAGCACCTTGATTTCTTGATAGATCTTAAGAATTGGATATGGAATCTAGATGAGCGACACATCTAGATCATAGATCGAGCATTAGATCGTCTTGATTTTGAGTTGTTCTTGTGCTTTATTTGCATTTTTATTTTCATGCATAATTTTAGGTTGAATCTTAGATCTAGGCTTTGTTGCTTGTCATTTCCCTTAAAGTTTTGAACTTTGACGTTAATTTCCATTGCTCTTTACATTCATACTTTCAATTTTCGCTAATTTTCATTATTTGAGTTTTTATGCATAGTTGTACCTTGTGCGTGCATGCTTGTACTTGGTGAAACATTGCATTTTCTTGCTTATTTTCATTATTGCTTGCATTTACATATTGAGGCATATGACGAGGCATCCGACCAACTTTAAATTTAATTTCCTAGTTTAGTTTAGTTAGCTTATTGTTTTATTTTCATTTTCTCTTTATTTCCAAAGCTTGAAACACATTGATCCTTCAATTGACTCGATTGCCGAAAACACCAAGCCAAATGAACCTTTAATTTCTAAAACCAAGAAAATCTACACTTCACTTATTTTCAGTTTCATCAAAAATCTCTTTACTCTTTCTCTCTCTCGTGTCTATGGCCATTTTAAAAACTCATATCTAGCTACTAGTTCATCTCCAGTTACTAATTCATCTTTGGAATAATCCATGGTCAATATCTTGAGTAAGTCTTCAATTTTTTCAAACTTTCATTAGTTCACACATTCATTGATGATGTTTCATCATCGATTGAGTTTATTTAAAATTTTTGGGTTGCGTGTGTGTTGAGATATGATCTACTTATGTGATGAATATTATATTATGAGTGTGATGAGATATGAGCTTTGTATTTATTGGATTGATGTTCACTCTGTATTTTTGAATTGCATGTTTTTCATATGTATTTTGTGTTTGATGGTATATGAATTCAGTGTTGGATGATATATGTTCTTCGTAAGTGTTGGATGAATGTGCACTTTGTATTTCGAAATTGAATAGTTTTTCAAATGTATTTTATGTGTGATGGTATGTAGACCTTCTGTGTGACTGTATATGAACTCAGTGTTGGATGATATATGTGCTATGTATGTAATGAATGTGCACTCTGTATTTTTGAATTGAGTATTATTTTCATATGTATTTTGTGTGTGATGGTATATAAACTCTTTGTGTATGGTATAAGAATTCAGTGTTGGATGTTATATGGATATACACTATCTATGTGATCAGATGTGAAAACAGAATACTTAGGGTTTTTTTAAACATCGACTATTTTTATATTTTTATTTTTTTGTGAGTGAAGAGCATGAAGTATATGTTGTGTGATGGGTATGCAAGATTTATGTGATGAGTGTAAATGTGATGAGTATGTGACGTATATGAGTATTACATATGTGATGAGTATGGTATATTGAATTTTAAAAGGTTTGTTATTTTTATTTTGTTCATTTTATGTTATTTTTCGTGTGTGTGTGTGTGATTATGGGAATGGAGAAGAATCGAAAGCTATTGTACCATATGGGTAGTAACTAGATGTACCAATAGTTGTTGGTATAGGTCTTGTTGGGTTCGCTATGATCGTACGGGGCCTACGCAATGGATTTTAAAAAATTTAATTGATTAAAACAAATATATATATTAAACCTCGTTGATTTCATTAGCGATTTTAAAGATCGTCATATTTCATTATTATGTATCGAATACAAATATTTTGATTCTTATAAAAATAAATTAATACCTCGGTTTCGATATCTTCAAGCGACGATTGAGAGGGAATCAATTCTCGGATATGTGGCTAACACCGAAACTTCTCGGTGTAGAGATCCAAGCGTATCCCCTCAAATCGAGTCCACCTTTTGAATGCGATACCGGAAAAATTCTTCGCTAGTAGAATCGTTCCGTTTTCAAATTGATTAAAGGAATAACAATTAGTCCAACAATCAACAATTGATTGAAGATTAATTATTGTAGATGAAAAATTATCAATTAATTTTCATCTATAAATTGAAGACTAAAAAAATATAAAAGAATAATTTTTATTTTTTTTTGATCTTGAAAGACGCCTGCTTTCAAAGTAAAAAAGAAAACTTTTGTTTTGTTTTAAAAAGATGATAAGAGCGGCCGCGTCTCTTGTCTTTCTTATATATATATATATATATACTATATATATATATATATATTATATATATATATAATTAGGTTAATTAGATTAGGTCTAATCTTAATTTAATTAATTAATTAAGAAAAGAATTCTTCCCAAGTCATCCGTCCCCTTTAAATAAAGAGTATGACTTGTTCCCAATTACCTTATATATATATATATATTATATATATATATATATATATATATATATATATATATATTATATACAAATATATAATATAAATTAATTTTACTTTAAAGTTTTCAATTATTCTAGTGGGCTTCTACAATTAGGGCCTACTAGAAAATTACATGGACTTGGATTTAAAATTCAACTAATTAATTAATTCAATTAATTAACTAATCCCATAAATTTAAATTAATCAATCCAATTGACTAATTTAATATATTCCTTTAATTGAAATTTCTAATCAAATTAGGTTTAATTACATAATCAAATATATAATTAAATATTTAACCCAACAATTGAATTAAATTAAAATCTCATTTAATTAATCCAAATTAATTAATTATTCCAACCATTGGAGTTATCAATCTTGAAATGTCACCAACCAAAATTATGTGTAACCCTTTTAGTTTCACGACCAACACCAGCAATAGGCTTATAACTTTTATAAGTTTATAAATAAAAAAATTATTATATTAATTAATCTAATTAATTAATTCTCTTGAGATTAAATCTTTATTTTTAAGAACCTACAAATCATGACAACATCTAGCAAGTTGCAGGATTACCCAGTGTTAGGTGAAATACCGAGTAAACCTATTTCAATTGCAAGTCCATACATGTACGATCCTTTCGACAACTAGTTTCCCGATTAAATTTTGGGCATGGATTTATAAGTCGAGACCCAATTGATTTAATAACTGTTATTTCATTTCAAGTTTAAGTAATTCATTTATGAATCAATATTCATTGTGCCCTGGACAAGGTCTTTGAATCACAAACTATGAAGATTCACAAGATACTCTCTTGTCCATAGACAAGTGTCGAATTCTATGTTAGCTACAGACAAATCTCCATGCACATCGATACAATACCCAAAATACCCCTTTTACGATTGTCAGGCAATCAAAAGATAAATCTAAGTATTGCACAATGTGCACAAGGCTACCATCGTACCTCAAGTCAAGGACTAATCATGTACTATTGCAATATGTAAATTCTTATTCGACAGACAAATCTTCTAGTTAAGAATTTCCATCGGGTCATGTTCAATGAACTTGTTCTCCAACAAGCACCCACATATATGCACTCGCGTCACAACGCTTATGTTAATGGAATGCAACATCCTTGTCTTACAAGCATGCATCATATGTGCAAGTCTAACCGGGCTATTCAATGTCCTATCTCGAAAAGCCCATTGACTTGGAATAGGTTTAAGACCGAATCCTTGGAGACATGTTCCATGATTGCCATCGTATGCGCAACCATATCCCATAGTTTAAATTGGTCTAAGGACTTTATCATACGTGCAATTATAATAAAAGCGAAGACAAAATATAAAGAAAGTTGCCTTTATTAATATAATTCCAATAAAATCATTATACAAGTAGAATGAAATCCAATCTAATTTGAACGTCGGGCACTCTACTCTAACAATCTCCCACTTGCCCTAGTGCCAATTGCCCATGTATTTTAGGCCCATCTTCTCAAGATGCCCGTCAAATACCTTTTGTGCTAAGGGCTTAGTCATAGGGTCTGCTACATTTTCTACCGAAGAGACTCGATCCACAACGACGTCGCCTCTACCAATGATCTCTCTCACCAGGTGGTATCGTCTCAAGATGTGTTTGGATCTTGGATGAGATCTCGGTTCTTTTGCTTGCGCTATAGCTCTGTTGTTGTCACAATAAATTATTGTTGGATCAACAGCGGACGGAACTACATCCAACCCTTGGATAAAGTTCCGCATCCAAACAGCCTCTTTTGCTGCATCTGATGCAGCAATATATTCAGCCTCTGTAACAGAGTCTGTAGTCGTCTCTTTTTTGGAACTTTTCCAATTGACTGCTTCTCCATTCAAGGTGAATATATATCCAGACATTGACTTTGAGTCATCTACATTGGATTGAAAACTAGAGTCAGTGTATCCCTCTAGTTTTAATTCTCCATTGACGTATATCAAGAACATATCATTAGTTCTTCTTAAGTACTTAAGGATCTTCTTAACGGTGTTCCAGTGTTCAATACCTGGATTCGACTGATATCTGCTCGTGATGCTCACATCATGTACGACATCAGGTCTAGTACATAGAATTGCATACATAATGCTCCCAATCGCGGATGCATAAGGTACACGAGCCATCTTTCCTCTTTCTTCAGGTGTCTTTGGAGACATAGCCCTAGAAAGTGGATCAGTGCTTATTGGCAGGTATCCACGCTTGGATTCCTCCATGCTAAACCGTTTTAGCCCTTTGTCTATGTACATGGATTGGGATAGTCCGATCATTATTCGTGATCTATCTCGATAGATCTTTATTCCAAAGATAAAAGATGCTTCTCCCAAGTCCTTCATGGAGAACTCCTTAGACAACCAAGATCTAGTTGATTGCAACATCCCTACATCATTCCCAATGAGTAGAATGTCATCAACATAGAGTACAACAAAAGTACCCTCCCATTAACCTTTTTATAGACACATGGTTCATCCGGATTCTTATGAAAATCAAACATTTTGATTGTTTCATCAAATCGGATGTTCTAAATCCTCGAAGCCTGTTTGAGACCATAAATGGATCTTTGGAGCTTGCAAACCTGTTGCTCACTCCCACTGGATATGAAGCCCTCTGGCTGCTTCATATATATCTCTTCCTTAATGTTTCCATTAAGGAAAGCAGTCTTCACATCCATTTGCCATATCTTGTAGTCATAATACGTAGCTATGGCTAACAGGATCCGAATGGACTTAAGCATCACTACTGGTGAAAAAGTTTCCTCATAATCAATGCCTTGCTTCTGAGTATAACCTTTTGCAACCAAACTTGATTTAAAGGTACTTACCTCTCCATCTACTCCAAGCTTTCACTTGTAGACCCATTTGCAGCCAATGGGAATAATTCCCTGTGGTGGGTCCACCAAGGTCCACACCTTGTTGGAGTACATGGAGTCCATCTCGGACTGCATTGCTTCTTACCATTTTATCGATTCAATGTCAGACATTGCCTCTTTATAGATTCTTGGATCACTATCCAAAAGGAGTCCCTCTTCTTTGTTCTCTAACAAAAGGTTCATCCTTTCAGGAGCCCTTGAAACCCTTATGGATTTTTGAAGAAGTTGTGCTATGGATGGTCCAGCCTCAGCTGGGGTGCTATTTGCGGTAACCTATGGGATACTTTGTGGTTCTTGAACTTGATCAAGTTTTACAACTCCGCCACCCCTTTCATATAGAAACTCTTCTTCAAGGAAAGTAGCATTTCTCGAAACAAACACCTTTTGTTTCGAAGGTTATAGAAATAGTATCATATAGACTCTCTTGGATACCCCACAAACTTACATAAGATGGATCTCGTGTCCAACTTATCTCCCACTTGACACTTCACGTAAGCATCACACCCCCATGCTCTTAGGTATTTGTAGGAAGGTGACTTTTCATACCATATTTCATAGGGTGTATCGGGTACGGATTTACTTGGAACCCTATTTAATAAGTATGCCACCGTCTCTAAGGCATAACCCCAGAATGAAAGAGGTAAGGAAGTGCAACTCATCATTGATCGAACCATATCCAACAAAGTTCGAGTTCTACGCTCTGAAACTCCATTCAATTGTGGTATTCCGGGAGGAGTCCACTGTGAGAGAATAACATTCTCTCTTAGATAATCAAGAAACTCAGTTGATAAGTATTCACCTCCTCGATCTGATCGAAGAGTCTTAATACTACGATCACTTTGTTTCTCTACTTCACATCTGAATTCCTTGAACTTTTTAAAGGCCTCAGATTTATGACTCATAAAGTATACATAACCAAACCTAGAATAATCATCGGTAAAGGTTATGAACTAGTGATAGTTCCCTCTCGCACTAACACTTAGCGGACCACATATATCTGTATGGATCAAATCCAATAGACCTTTGGCTCGTTCCACTTGTCCAACAAATGGTGATTTTAGTCATCTTTCCTTTAAGGCATGACTCACATGTTGGCAACTTTTGCTCTCCCTTAAGGTCGAGTTTTTGTCCCAACTTGTGTATCCTTTTTTCGGAAATGTGACCTAATCTAGCATGCCAAAGTGTGAAAGAACTCTGATTATCTAACTTCCTTTTATTTTATTGAATTGTGAGAATGGGTTCACTTGGGGAAATGGTGCATAAAGAACTCGTCAAATAATCGGAATATATAAAAGAAGAGTCTTTGAAAATGGAACAACTTCCATTCTCAATAACAAGTCTAAAACCCTCTCTGTCCAAAACAGGTACAGAGATAATGTTTCTGATAATATCCGGAATATAAAGACAATTATTCAAATATAATTTAAAACCATTATCCAAAGATAAATAAATAGTCCCTATTGCTAATGCAGCAACTCTTGCTCCATTCCCCATTCTAAGGACCGTTTCCATTCTGTCCAACTGCCTACTTCTTGACATTATCTGCAAATTATTGCAAATGTGTGAGCCACAACCGGTATCCAATACCCAAGAAGCATCATTAATAGATAGATTAACTTCAAAAAAATATATACCTAAACTTTTCAGGCTTGCAAGATATTCCTTGCAATTCCTCTTCCAGTGCCCTATTTTTCCGCATTGAAAGCACTTGTCATCAACTTGTGAATTAACCTTTTTCTTACCATTGTCCTTTGTCTTCTTGTTGGGTTTAGAGGAACTCTTTACTGTCCACTTCCTTTTCTTTGGCTTTCCAGCCTTCGATTTGGGAGAGGATCCAACAAGCATGACCGCCTTATCCTTTTTGATGGTGGACTCAGCCGTCTTCAACATGTTCAACAATTCAGGGAGACTATTCTCCATGTTGTGCATGTTAAAGTTGACAACAAATGTGTCAAATGAGGGAGGCAAAGACTGCAATAAAAGGTCAACATAGAGTTCACTATCCATAATGACTCCAAGGGACTTGAGCCTTTCAATAAGAGCTATCACCTTCAGCCCATGGTCTTGGACTGAAGAGCCCTCAGTCATACGACACCTGAAAAGCTCCTTAGATATTTGATATCTTTCTTGCCTTTTTCTCTCACCATACAACTCTTGCAGGTGGATAAGGATCTCAGAAGTATTATCTAAAGCTTCATTCTGCCTTTGCAACTCATTTGACATCGATGCCAGCATGTAGCATCGAGCATGAAGATTGTCATCACTATGACGAACATATTCTGCATACTCATCTGATATCTTATCCTCGGGCTCTGGAGGAGGAAATTTGTCAAGTACATATGCCCTTTTTTCCAAGCTTAGGATAAGCTTAAGGTTTCTCATCCAATCGACAAAGTTCGGATCAGTTAGTTTGTTTTGATCAAATATGGATGCAATTGGATTCTTAGCCATTTTAGTAGAGTTATCTACAAAAATAAACGAAGCATAAAATGTGTGAGTTATTGAAAATTATATTAATTTAACTTAAGGTCTGTAATATGTCTCCCACTATTTTATTCAAAATTTATTAACCCCATAATAAAAAATACGGAAGATCAAATTTTCTTAGTGGGCTTGAAGTCCAATATAAATGTTTCATACCCCAATAATATGAGCCCATGAAAAATTCATATTGGTAGTCAACTCTTTGACAATTGTATCAATATACAACCTTCAAGAATATTTTGCCTCACTATTTCTCATACACCCCAATATTATGAGCCCATATGGTACTAAGTGTCAAACATAACCCATCAAACATTCGTGTAGATGGAGCATCAAGATGTCCCACGACTTGTGGCCAACATAAAGACGAGTCCACTCCACGAGCATCTCAATTCTTGGTAGAAATCACAGCTTTCCAACATAAAACCACTCCACGACTCATGGCCAGTGACCAAGTGCGGTAGCATCGTCATGTCTTCTACCTTTGATGGAAGGCATGGAACGATATGTCTAACATAACTTGTCCATTTTATTTGATATAGAATTAATCAAAATTAATTTTTTTTAAGTTTCAAAAAATTGGGGTTTACTTTGTAAGACCTCATCAACCTTAATTATTAGGTGGATTTTTATTTAATGCATTATTTATCATATGAAGCGCAAGCATAAAACATTAAATAAATCTAGCATGCATCCTATTCAAAAAGCGGTGGGATGGTCATGGGCAGCCTATGCAACCCATTTGAGCCAAAAATGGGTTTAGGTTAATCTGAGGGGTAAAACGAATAGAACTACTTCTAGTACATTTCATATATCAAACCCATACAAGCATGGGCCTTGAATCATCTATTCTATTACAACTTGTAAAATTACCCACACAAGCGTGGGCCTTTGGCATCGAACGTCCTCCAATCAAAATTAGAAAACCTTACCACCTAGTCTACTCTCGATGCAAAATTTAAAACTTTTACAAATAATAGAATA
>BMAC01000602.1:249137-329301 GCA_014905375.1 Phtheirospermum japonicum | reverse complement strand
AAGAACCTACAAATCATGACAACATCTAGCAAGTTGCAGGATTACCCAGTGTTAGGTGAAATACCGAGTAAACCTATTTCAATTGCAAGTCCATACATGTACGATCCTTTCGACAACTAGTTTCCCGATTAAATTTTGGGCATGGATTTATAAGTCGAGACCCAATTGATTTAATAACTGTGATTTCATTTCAAGTTTAAGTAATTCATTTATAAATCAATATTCATTGTACCCTGGCCAAGGTCTTTGAATCACAAACTATGAAAATTCACAGGATACTCTATTGTCCATAGACAAGTGTCAAATTCTATGTTGGCTACAGACAAATCTCCATGCACATCGATACAATACCCAAAATACCCCTTTTATGATTGTCAGGCAATCAAAAGATTAATCTAAGTATTGCACAATGTGCACAAGGCTACCATCGTACCTCAAGTCAAGGACTAATCATGTACTGTTGCAATATGTAAATTCTTATTCCACAGACAAATCTTCCAGTTAAGAATTTCCATCGGGTCATGTTCAATGAACTTGTTCTCCAACAAGCACCCACATATATGCACTCGCGTCACAACGCTTATGTTAATGGAATGCAACATCCTTGTCTTACAAGCATGCATCATATGCGCAAGTCTAACCGGGCTATTCAATGTCCTATCTCGAAAAGCCCATTGACTTGGAATAGGTTTAAGACCGAATCCTTGGAGACATGTTCCATGATTGCCATCGTATGCGCAACCATATCCCATAGTTTAAATTGGTCTAAGGACTTTATCATACGTGCAATTATAATAAAAGCTAAAACATAAGATAAAGAAAGTTGCCTTTATTAATATAATTCCAATAAAACCATTATACAAGTAGAATGAAATCCAATCTAATTGGAACGTCGGGCACTCTACTCTAACACGTCTAACTAGTACAACACTAACACTCAAAGAAGATCACGAACAATGCAAAGTTTGTGAATGTAAAATGAACTATGTGTTGACGGAGAAGAAACAAAAGCGCACACCTGAACAAACTGATGCTCAGGTTTGTAGACTCATATTACAAATATGTTTAGTTTGTCATCTTTTTCCATTTTAAAGTATTTATTTTTAAAATGTAACTACTTTTCCAGGTTGAAACGCATGTAGTAAAAACAAGTACAACAACACAACAACAACAACAACAACAACAACAACAACAACAACAACAACAACAGTTGCTCAGAAGAAGGATAATAAAAGTGAGATCGGCATACCTACTTCTCATGTAGAGAAATTGGTTGTAGAGTAACCAGCCTTAGAGCATCCAGTAGATGCTGCAAACTAGTTGGATGGGGAGAATGAAGCTGTGACTATGAATTCTGGCAAAATACAGTTGTCAAAGCAGAAGAAAATAAAAGAGGTTTGCACATTTCATTTTTATTATTCTATTTTTTTGTAGTAATGAATTCTAAAAGATTACAATAATATTGAAACCCAAATTCCAACTAAACAATATACCGTTAATTTACATGTTGCAATGGATAAATCACCAATAGATGAAGCAATGGTGGACCAACCAAAAGAGCATGAAGAAAGAACCCAACTAGCCAAGGTTTTACCTTTTTATCCCTAATTATAATAGATATTATTATCACTGTCATATGTCATTACAAATAACTATTATATGTGATCATAAATTACTATCACATGTCATCAAAATCTATCATATATCATCACATATAATTCGCATATATCATCAAACATATATATCATATATTATCACATATAACTGCAATATTTATCATCACATATATCATCACATATAACAGGCATACTCATCAGCAAAAATGAAAGATCAAACCTTAAACCCCTAATCTTAAATTTCGGCCATATATCATCACATATAACTATAATATATCATCACGCATATCTATCATATTACAGATCTACTCATATTAATATTCTTTGGTTACTTTATTTCATTTCCATCTTATGCTAGAGCAAATTCGTAAGTGGAAGGACATAATGACTCATGAAACTAATCCTTGAATGAAGAAAAGATTTACAAAATACAACCAGAACAAGAAAAATCTCAAGTAGAGGACGTCTCCCAATCACCTCTTCAAGCTCATTCAGAAGCTTTTTGAGGAACTGCCAAGGGGAAAGAGATTGGGTACAGTAGCATGATACAACTAACAACTAAAGAGGGAGAGTCATCTTAAGGAAAATATTTTCTAGTACAAATCTTTGATTGATATCGATGTTCAATTAGACAAGGCCAATAACAACCTGTAACTAGAGGAGGATGATATAGTTTATGTGTTTGACTCAATTATTTAAAAATTGACCGGTTCAACTGGTTAAACCAAAAACCGGCCATTGATCCGGTCCGATCACACTTATAAACCGTTTTAGCGATTAAACTGGTCACAACCGGTTAAACCGCTGAAAATCGGCAAAAAAACCAGTTGAACCGGTTAAATCATTTTTTATGTGCAAAATAATGTGTATGATTCAACTAAACTGGCATAATTATATTAATGATCCATGGAACTCAATTAAGCGATATGAAAAAAAATAAATTATTTTCGGTCAATTCCATTTTTCTATTTTTATCTCTCTTAATAATCTAGACTAATAATTAAGATAGTGGTCTATGACTAATATATCATATAACAATAATTATATTAATATATTTAATAGAGTATAAATAATTTAAGCATGTTTATATAATAAATTAATTACTTTTTCCAAATACGAATCAAATCAATATCTATATTAATACATTACATAATATTTCATACTATATAATTAGGAATATTATATTTTTATTAATACTGGTTGGACCAGCGGTTGAACCGGTCCGACCGGATGAACCGTGAACCGGTGGGGAGACCGTTCGTTCACCGGTCCAGTTTTTAAAATATTATTTGACTCACCAAGGGGGGAAATCGAACACAGAAGTTGTGGATAGAGAAGTTACTCCTATAATTACATTAATTATGTTCGTTTCCCTTCATAACGATATTATACTCGTGTATAATGAATGATTTCATCTCGAAATGCAAATTCTAACAACGAGAAGTACAACGCTTTGGTCTCATAATGGAAAGGACGGTGGGAAGTTCAATGCGATAAGTCGCTTAAAGCTACAATAGGCAAAGCACTGCAGGCAAAGAGATATTGTGGTGATGATTTCAAACGAGACATTATCGTGTGTATTGTCACTACAATGTTCAAGTCGCAACAAGATCAAAATGTAATCTATAGGATTATGAAATCTCTTGAAAACGTGAATGAGATTAAGAATCTGAATTGGTGCAACTTCATGATCCAATGCCTAGTTTCTTCATTTAAGTATTAGAGGAGAATCAAAGATGTGAACTAGTTTTATGCAGTCCCCATGATTTTTTTTTTTTTTGCTGGTGAGCATATTTGAATTGATATCATATAATAAGAGATATAAAATACTCCAAAATAAAATTCTCCAACATCAAGTTCTTTTATGCAACTATGCTACCTTTATAGGATAGAGTTCAAGGTGAGTGGAAAGAATTCATGCATATTCCTAATTTACTTAAATTCGGATTCAGGTCAGGCGAATACAAGAGTAGAGTAGGAGAAAATAATGGGAAGATTCGGAAGGGGCAAGGTTGTGGAGAGTTCGCAAAAGCCAGGAGAGAAAATGACAAACTGTCTGATTCTAAAAAAAGACCCTAAACCCTTAAGTTCTAACATATATCAACACAATTAACTGGAATATATCATCACATATTAAATGGCATGTATATCATATGTACTTATCAGATATCATCACATATAACTGCAATATTTATCATCACATATATCTTGCATATATCATCACATATAACTGACATAATCATCATTAAAAATGAAAGACCAAACCCTGAACCCTAAAATAGAAAATCTTAACCCGTAAACCCTAAATTTCTGCCATATAGCATCGCATATAACTGTTACATATCATCACTTATAACTATCATATATCATCATATATTTTTTTAATTTCATATATCATTACATAATACTGATATATATCATGACATATAACTAACATATTCATAAAATGGAAAAAACTAAACCCCTAAAACCTAAACCTTAAATATTTTCATATATCATCACATATAATAGTCATATATTATCACACATATCGGTCGTATATCATCACATGTAAATGACATATATCATGACATATTACTATCATATATTATCACATATAGTTGGTATATATCATCACATATAATTGGAAAATCTCATAAAAGCACAAACCAAAATCATCACACAATTTCATCACTCCAATATTTAGTGATTATATTTAACTTATATATTCTTCTTTTCTTTATTAAAGGATTTTGATACTGACCATGATGAGGAGGCATCAAAAAGATGGCAATTATTTTGAAGATGATGATCGAGATAGTGGTTGGGTTCATAGATATCATGTCTGAAATAGCTAAAGTAGAATCAACAACTCACATCATGAAGAAGCCATTTGTGTAGTTAGTGAGCTCTGAAGACAAAGTGCCACTGAAGATAAAAAAACCATCCTTGCCAAAATCTTGTAATGCAACTAAGTAAGAAACCACCAATAAAGAAATCACCAACCCAAATTGTATTTGTGATGTTTCTTTCCTCAATCAGCCAAATGCTGCTAAGGTAATTTTTGGAGTTTAGAATGCGTCTTCTGAACCCAATAAGGTGTAAAAGACAAAACCTAAATAGGTTCCAATGGGAATATTGACACCCATATTCTCTTTAGAAATAAGTGATACAGAGCTTACGGGTGATGATTATGGTGGTGGTGGTGGTGGTGGTGGTGGTGGTGGTGATGATGATGATTGGTGGTGGTGGTAATGTTGATGATGATAATGATGACGATGATCATGATCATGGTGATGTAGAACCTATTGTGTTTGGTGAAATTATTAAGGAGACTGATAAAGAGGATAGTGATGATGATGTCAAGGTGACCCCAATTGGTGATGATGAATTCAGAAAGTATTTGTCGTAATACTTTTTTCAAATAAATATGTTACTTTTTAAATATTAAATAATGCACTATTTTCATTGTTGAACTCACTAACAATTATTTATTATCACATTCTTTAAAACAACCTGCTTCAGGAGTCAGAGGATGACCTTGTTGATGTACTCCACTGAAAGAACCTGATGAAGAAATGCAAAAATCTACCATTCAGACTGAGATATCCCTTTTGGACTAAAAAGGGGATAAATTTGAATAAGCCTGTTACTACAAAGGAGAAGTATAATTCAAAATATGCATTCTTGAAATCGACTACAGAAACAAAAAGTAAGGAATTCTTAAAAAAAAATTAGGATTCTATATGTAAATTGTGATGATATGTGCATGTTGTGTGTGATGATATATGATGTTATGTGCGATGATATAGGCATGTCCTGTGTGATAATATGTGCATGTTCTATGTGATGATATATGCATATATTGTGTGAAGATATATGCATATTTTGTGTGATTGTATATGAATATTTTGTGGTGAATGTTATAAATATGAATGTGTTATACGATAAACTTTTGTGTATTATGTGATGGATATATGTGATAGAACTTATATGATGAATAAATATCAGAAAAAAAGTATTATGTAGATGAGGTTCAATTGTAACCAAGAAGGATATCTGCACACTCTTGGTAGATGAGTGGGTCATCCAAAACATCATTGACATCTAGTGCTTGAAGCTGAATGTTCATAATATGAGGAGAGCACCTCGAGAACTCAAATTAGTGATTTCTCAACATTGTTGCATGTAAGCACTCAATTGATTTACTTCGTCCAATCTTATTGATAAAAATAATATTTATTAAGTGTTAATTTAATAAATATCAACTTGATATAGACCAATAAATTAAAGAGAAGATGGAAAGAGGATTAAATAATATGATTCATGTTGAGTTGAGCATAACAAGGAATATCAACATTGATGACGCAGACCTCGTAAGTGTGTGTGTGTGTGTGTGTGTGTGTGTGTATGTGTGTGTGTGTGTGTTTATTGTATATATACATAATCATATGTTAGTGAAGTATAGATTTTCGTGGTGTTGAAATGAATCAACGGGTTCATGGCTTGGTGTTATTGGAGATCGATTCAATTGAAGTATTCAATGTGTTTCAAGCTTGAAAAATAAAGGAAAAATAAAAATAAAATATTTAAAATAGCTAACTAAGCTAGGAATTGAAAGTGCAAGTTGGTAGGATGCCTCGGTCGTATGCCTTCAATGAAAATGCAAGCAAGTAATGAAAATAAGCAAGAAAATGCAATGTTTCACCGAGTACAAGCATGCAAGCACAAGGTACAACTATGCATAAAAACTCAAATAAAGCAAATTGACTAAAATTGAAAGCATGAATGGATAAAGCAATAAAAATAGACGGGAAAGTTTAATACTTTAAAGAAAATAACAAGCAACGAAGTCTAGATCTAGGATTTAAGCTAAAACTATGCACGAAAATAAAAACCAAAATAAAGTATAGGAAAAACTCAAAATCAAGATGATCCAAGAGCCGATCTATGATCTAGATGTGTCACTCATCTAGATTCCATAGCCAATTCATAAGTTTCATCATGAATTCAAGGTGCTAAGACAAAAGGCGTGAAATGAAGAAAAATGCATGAAACATGTAAAATAACGTGAAATTAAACGATCTAGGACTCAATCTATGATCTAATTGTGTCACTCAACTAGATTCCATGGATGATTCACAAGATCAAGCACAAATTCTAATACCTAAGGCAAAAAGCATAAAACAAATGAAGAACAAAGCATGAAATTAAAAGAAAAGCTTACTAAAATTAAATGGAGAATCCAAAAGCTTGATTGAAATTGCAAGGAATTAAAAATTCAAGGGAGTACTTGAATCCTTCTTGAGCTTACAAACCCAAGGCAAAGCTTGAAAATTAAATCTAGAGAGAGAAATTAAGTCTCAAACCCAAGCTTGGGTTGGGAGGAGGTGTTTTTTACAAAAATGAGAGTTGTGGGCTATTTATACTAATTTTTATTGGGTTTAAAATGGGTCGATTTGGGCTTTTTAGGCTTAATTTCACGAATTTGACCAAAATTGACCAGTTTTGACCAAGATGGCTCAAGGTGGCTCGGTCTGGGGGCCGTCGGGTGTGGCTGGGGCTGGCTGGGGCGTGGCTGGAGGTGCTGGGCACGATTCTGGGCGAGAATTCGGGCGCAGAAGTGGGCTAAACTGGGCGCTGGCTGGGCAAGCCTGGGGCTGGAGTCTGGGCGCGAAATTGGGCAAGCCTGGGCTGGAATCTGGGCGCGAAACTGGGCAAGCCTGAGCTGGAATCTGGGCGCGAAACTGGGCAAGCCTGGGCAAGGCTAGGCCACCATTCCAGAATGTTTGCTCCCTTTCAAGCTTGGTCTTGGCACCAACTTGGGCATGCATATAGGCAAGGTTGAGCTTGAATTTTTGGTCTCCATGCCTTAGTTTGATTTTAAAATCATTAAGCCACCTATTAAATGAGAATTTTAATTATTAAAACCCAAGAATTACACCAAACCTTAAGGTGATTGAATCAATTAACCCATTAAAATATAAAATTAACAAGTCAAGTGAAAAACAATAAAACAAGAAAAACCACATAAAAACTTAATAAAATTCTATTAAAAACTACTAAAATCAACATAAAACTCTAACTAAAAATACTAGGAAAAACACAACAATTACATGCAAAACAGTTAGTCATATGTAAAATGAACATGGAGAACAGGTCTTTTTACCTTGTTTAAAGATAAGCATTATTGGAATAGTGTGCTTTAGTTTCAGAAAAATCACAATCGATGTAATTGATAAAAGACCACTTGAACATATAACTAAACATTAAGAAAACATCACAATATAGATTGTGAGTACTTAAATGAAAAGTGATTACACATTCATCTCACATTTAAATATTTTTTTTTGGTATTGATTGTATACAATTGTCTCAGGCAACAGTGTTCTTTGGGTATTTGAATCTCAATAATATTAAGAATAATCTCTAGTTTAAAAATTTTACGTAATCATTGATCAAAGTTCCATGGACATCAGAGAAGAATTATGTTGATTGTGAGGTTTATTGCATGAGGTATTTAGAAACCTACAAGAGGGAGTTGGATGGTGGGGAAGTATGTTTCGAGACAAGATAAAGTGAGTGATTCTCATTAAAGTTTTATACATTTTTCATTAAATTTATTTATATTTATTTGTTTTCCTTGTATGTTTTATAATATGTTGAAACACATTGCAAGCAAAGTACTATTCCACAATTCTCATGATCAAGCAGAATGAGAAGAAGCAACAAGTGTTGAAAGATTCAAGGAGTGTAGTTTGTCTTCTTTAGTGTGTACTTGGAATTCTACTTGATGCATGGTTATTTAGGTATTATGAATAAAATCCTGAGTTTTGTATGTGATGTAGGATTTTATGTATAAAATTTGTTTTTGTTGGATGGTTTAGATGTTTGGCGTAAAAGATGTTGTTGTTGTTGTTAGATGGTTTGGAAGAGAAAGTTTAGGTTAAAAGGAAGATATTAAAAACTTTGTTTATGTGATTTTATGTGCTTCATTATCAAACAATCGATGGTATTTACGAAAAAAATTTACACTAAAATGACTGATATATATTTGTAAGTTGTAGCTTATAATGACACTGTCTTCATGTGAATATAACATTGTAATTTCATTTGATTTCATTTATCCATTGATCTAACCTCTCGATTAAGTAGAATATGATGTATACATTAGTTTTAGTCACTTAGCTTTTTCTTTTTTTAACAATACAATATATGTGGAAGGAGAAGAAATGTATCCAAGGAGAAATTTTGAGTATATGACCATACTCAAATTAACTTTGAAATGAAATATCATTATCTTTCTGTTGGTAAAACCAATCTTATTATCGACCCAGCATTTCAAATTAACTCTTAACAACCACAACTTCACCCTTATTACAGTCGATTTGAATCAGTTTATCAATCATACAATAATAAAAAAGTAGATACACGTACATGAGAAAGTAAAATAAGCACTAATAATCAACATAAACATATATATGTCTCAATAAAGAGAGTTAAGCAACAAATCAAGGAAATATTATTAAACACACTCCTCGATATACTAGCAGAACATCATTAAATTTGTGAAAGGGTGGCAACAATCCCAGCTGAAGAATCTCAAAATGAAAATGGTCATATCTCATATTCATCTCATGTATCTCTCATATATCATCACATCTGATTAGATATCTAATATTGCATACAAATTTCACATATCATCACATCTATTTGTTCATGTTCATCAACCGAAAAATGCAGAAATCGCAGAAAAAACACAAATGCTTATAAACTATCATATAAACTTATGAAATAGTCAAAATCATTCCGTAATTCAAGTGAAACTTATAAAATAGTCAAGATCATGTGTTGATATTTTACATATAAAAAATTCGTGCAACATCAAAAAAACTTGACTATCAACTAACTTTGAACTTAAAGAACTACAACTTAAAGAATGTGGCAATGGTGAAAACTTCGAACTCGTATTGAGAATCATGAATAGTAAGTTCAAACTCATAGTTAGACCAACACTAACATAACCATATCCAGAACCATCCTGGGAAAAACACAAAAGAGCATATTAGCTTCCTAATATTGTTATTTAGATATAAAAAAGTATTGATAGTGCATGTGATGAACGAAAACCGAGAGAAGAATATCTGTAGACCTTCTATAGCCTTTTTAATTTGTGACTCGGCAAATTGCGCTCTTTTTCTTTGCCCTTTCACTTGGTTACACTTCTTTTCAAGCAAACTCTTCTCCGCCATATTCGCTTACCTCTCTCATGACTACCTTGAAGATTTGAACAATATCACTCAATGAGGGATCGCTAAGATCTTCAAAGTAATGGGGCCAACTTCACTTATAACACTGCATTTAGCAGTTTTAAAATCTTCTTCACACTTCAACCGAGTTTGAATATTGTTTTCACTAGCTAAGATTATTTGAAATTTTTTGTTCATTTGATACCTCCATAACGAGCTAACCATATAATATTTATAAGAACCAAAGCAAGGAACATCATCCAAGATACACTCACTAACAACATCATTACATCACATCTTCTTAATATATCTCTCAGGAATAAAACACACATTGTGAATATTCATCATACGCAAACAATGATGACATAAAACCCCTACATCAAAAAATAACTTGCACGTGCAAGATATCAAAAAATTGCCAACATTGAAAATAACTTCATGTTTTATCATATCAACACCTCAACCCATACATAAATTTAATATTGGACTCATCTAAACAAAGAAATGACTGAAGATTTTTAGCCCCTTTCATAAATTTCTACTCAAATAAAGAGTAAACCTCAGTTGTATACACTTCTCTACCATGCAATATCAACTTCGAATCATTCAAGGCCGTAGATGGGTTACCTTTCATGCAACGTACATTTCATTTTTCTCTTTACTCCTCCACTCAGACACAACTCCGTTGAACGTGTTATAGAAGTCACAAAGCCTGTCCGTCTTAAATAATATCTTAGAAATAAAAGTATTTTGTGCTCTCACTTCTTTGAAAATAGAAGGGGTCGATGGAAACCAGACCTTGTTATAAGAACCACACCATTTCTCTTACATCATAAAGCTTTGGTAACTAAGAATTATTTTGGCATCCATAGTCTTTAAATCTCAAGAATAAAAAAAAATCACATAATATTATAACTGTCATATATTAGGAAACATAATTATTATATATCAACACATGTATATGGCATATATTATCACATGTCAGCAAATATGAAAAGTCAAACCCTAAAATGAAAACCTTAAACTCTAAACCCTAAGACCTAAAATAGAAAAAATAAATCCTAAGTTACTGATTAGCACGGATTTTTCTTGATTTTTAGTAGTATTTTATTTTATTTTTCATATTATTTTTTGTATAAGTTGGATAGTTTGAGCTTGAATTCGTATATTTGTATTTCCAGCTTATTTTACCATGTTTTGATCTAGATTGATGCAAATAAGTGATTATTTATGGTTTTTCACTTTATAGCTAAGTAACCGGAAGAAATCAGCACGTAAAATAAGAAGTATGATGATCGAGAGGCAAAGATCGAGCTTTCCAATGAAGAAGTAGCAAGAATTTGAAGCTGCCAGTTTTCTATAACGGTTATTCTGCTGGAACCGTTATAGTATCCTTGAAGGACAGAGGCGCTGAATTGAAGAACTAACGGTAGCTTCTATAACGGTTATTACCGCTACCTTACCGTTAACGCTTCCGTTAAAAGGGCCTAGAACAGAGAAGGTTGTGGGTTGCCGGGGAAAACAAAAGGTTGTGATATTTGTATTTGTTCGTCGTATCCTTGTTTGTGTTCTTATTTCGTTTCGTTTATCGGTAGTATTTATTTGTGATTTTTTGTTTATTCATTTTTATTATTTTCCACCAGTGCGTTTAATCTTGTGCGTTGAGTGTTTTGTTTGCATGAAACGTCGACAAACAAAACTCGAGATTTATCAAACTGTTTTTCTTAAATTAAAAAAAATTAATAATTAAAAAAAACTTTAAAAATAAAAAAAAATCAAAAATATTATTTTTATTTTTCGAAATTAAAAATAAAAAATAATAATAATTTTTTGAAAAAAATAATATATAATTAAATAAATAAAAAAAATTGTAAATTTTATTTTTAATTTAGAATTTATTATTCTTCGAATTTCAAAAAAAAATCAAAAATTGTTTTTAAAGATTTTTAGTTATTTAAAGTTTTTAAAATAAAAAAAATGTATTACGCGTACGATGAACCACCGTTCGATTGGCGTCGTGAGCTTCGACCGGCTATTCCATTGAGCGACGCAGTGAAGAATTACTTTCCTGACGAGTACGACCAATTGAGTCTCCCAATCTTTTATGGACGTCCGAACGAAGATGCGCTTCAATTCATGCAAAAATTCGAGTTCATCACCGATAGTTCTCCGCTTCTCGAGATTACAAGGGAACAAGTGCGGTTGCGACTCTTCACCTTTTCACTTGAGGAACGAGCAATGCAATGGTACAAAAAGTTAGAACCCAATTCTTTGCAAACGTGGTATGACGTAATCGACAAGTTCATGAGAAAGTTCTACGTGCCTAATATAATATGTAATCGTTGTGGATACCGAGGATATATGGCGAATGAATGTTTAGTGTTATTTGACGGTGGGCCACAAGAGGAAATTGTCGCCGTCCAAGATTATACGAGTTATGATTCTTATGCCCCTCCCAATATAATTCCTTCCTATCCGAGCTATGAAGATTCCCAACCATATGGTCAATTAGTGGTGGAGCAGCAAGATCAAGAAACTGAGATCGTTAGTTTTCAAGACGACATTGTTCCGTTGCCCATGCATGAAGATGATCCTGTTGAGTCTATGGCCCTAATTTCGGAGTCCATGCGTCAATGTCATGAGTCTATGCGTCAGAGTGTGGCATATATAGAGAAGATGTGTGGTGAAATGATGGCTAATTTAGCCATATTATTAAACAAGGAGGATGAGCTGCCACTTTGTGATGTGATTGAGCCCACCATGGATGTTGAGGATTTAAGCTTGAAGGATCGTTTGGGCAATACTTGTGAGGACGATATTAATGAAGATTTGGTTGAGGTCATTCCCCCTACGCTAATCAATAACGATCTGGAAAAGAATGTTGGGGTATTGCCATTGGAGCTTAATGTGGATCTTACGAATTTGAATTTCCTCGAGTTTTATGCGGATGATGAGATGGAGCCAATTTTGGGAGAGATGCATATGGAAGATGAATTTAGTGATATGGTGGAGTTCGCCCCTCTTGCGCTTATCGAGGATTTAATAGATGGTGATGAGGAGTTGTTGCCACTGGAGAACTTAATTGACGATGGAGATTCATGCCCAATCGAGCTCAATGAGAATGGAGATGTTGCGTTGCCAAATGTAGAAAAGGCGGTGGAT
This sequence comes from Phtheirospermum japonicum, assembly GCA_014905375.1. Taxonomy (NCBI): domain Eukaryota; kingdom Viridiplantae; phylum Streptophyta; class Magnoliopsida; order Lamiales; family Orobanchaceae; genus Phtheirospermum; species Phtheirospermum japonicum. The sequence goes on along the minus strand of BMAC01000602.1, from coordinate 316,295 downwards.
GAATTCTTAGAAAAGGTAGTGATGATCGAGCCTCATGTCATTCCACCTGAACCATTGCTGAATCTTACTTGTGAAATGGTGGATAGATTGTTAGAAAACGGAGAGATTATTGAGCGTCATACTGTGCAACCCGATGCTTTAATTAATGTTGCAATTGAGGTGGTGGGCGGATTTTTGGAGAAAGATGTGTTTATTGAACCCCTTACCGAGCCACCCGAAGCATTGATAGAGGTTAAGAATGAGGTTGTGGTGGAGGTAGTCGAGGAAAAATTCCCTTCCCTTATGCCCGTTTATAGATGTTGAGGGGGATGCTAAAAACGTAAAGGAGTTTGGATTATTTAAGGGATTTGGAGTTTGTTCAACGGATTCCCTAGTTTTTAAGAAAGTAGAGGATCACCCTATCCCGCAATTTACTTTTGATATATTCGTGGTGATCAATTATTCGCTTTTTGACCTCCGAAGCGAATTGGATCTGTGTCTACGACTTGTTGTCCGTGCCCGCTTTGAGGATTTTAATCGCCCATTCCTACTCTTAGAGAACACTAAGGCTTGGCACGATCGTCATTTTTTTTGGATCAAGGATAACATTGTTCGTAGGAGGCGTCTAGCTTTCGACGGTAAACAAGCGCTTCTTGAGAGGCAACCCAAGTGTTTGATTTCTTTTCTACTTTTCTTTCGCTTTTATTTTGATTTTTCTTTATTTTCTTTTATTTATTAGTTGTGTCTATGCTTGGGTAAGTTTATGCGGTGTTGATGTGCAAGAATTTTTGAGGACAATCAAGCTGATATTTTTGGACATTGATCAAGTCATTCCCAATCACGGGATTAAAGACGAAGAATGATTGCACATAGTTGTTTGGAGAAACTCGACCATTAATTTTCAGGGACGTTTTCTTACTCCTTTCCTCGTTTGATTTGTTTCTCTTTATATTTATGGAAGTCAGGAGTTTGCCACATTTTTAGGGAGGGGGATGGTTGAGTATGATTTATATTTGAAAATGTGCAAATTTTAAATTTTTTACGTGATTGATTACTATTCCTACGCCAAATTGTGTTTGTATGGCTTGCCTGTCGAAGTTAACTAAGTATGATTTGATGCTCATGTCTTTTGAGCGTGCATAAGTGCATAAGTTTTTCAAAATTATATTTATATATTGTAAAATGGTACTTGAACGCAATTGATTTCGTAAAACCTTAAAAGCAGCGTCAATCAAAACTTTTTCATGCAAAAAGCCTGTGAGTAGCCTGAGTGATTATCATCTTTGCATGTGATTGAATAAGTTTCAGTTTTGATATCTCTTTGAAACCGTTGTCTGTATTTGACTTTGAAAATGAGGTTAAGGCAAAGAAAAAACCCTATTCCGGCCATATCCGTAAATTTTTAGCCACTATAAATTCTGAATGAGCCAATCATAGCCAAATTATCCATGCCAATAACCCTGAGTGATTGAGTACTAAACAATTAAAAGCGTGGGGTAGGAGTTCTTTATTTTTATTGGTTATTAGTGTTTTGGAAAATTTTATTAGGAATTTATGAATAATTGTAAGTATTAAGGACCACCACCCTAAAAAAAATCCCATAAAAAATAATAAAAGGGGGATAAGAAAAAGAAAAGAAGAGGAAAACAAAAGGAAAGGATGGTGAGTCTTGTTGAATAGTGTTGATTAATTGCCTACGCGCTAATAAAGGCTTGTGTTTAATGTTGAATTTCTTATGAAGCCTAATGTTTAAGAGGCAAAGAGTTGTGATGTAAATTAGATGGAGCATATAATACGCTTCAATTGTGATTAAGTGGTTTGAGCAAAAGTCAGTTTTAGAGTATCGAGTTGAGAAATAACCTAAGTATAAAGGCTACGTTGTGAGTGTTTAGTGAGGTTTTCTTTTGTATGAGGTGAAGCGCATTCTTCTTGATTAGGATAGTCTGGTGAGTTATTAATCATGTTAAATCGTGAGTTAGCCACACGACTTATATATTCCATACCCATCCATAGAGCCTTACATTACAACCCAAAAAGACCTTTTCCGATTCTTAGTTCGATAACGCGCTTAATTTGTGATTGAGAAGAGATTGATTTTCAGTTCTTGTTTATTGTGCTTGTATTTGTATGATTTGAGTGTATACACGTCGTATGCAGCAATGCTTGAGTGCTTTTGAGTGAACACCCCTATATATTACCCTTTTGAGAGGATGCATGAATTTGATATTGGAGCGACAATGTAATAAGGGTGGAGTGTTTGAAGTTGCGTGGCATATATCTATATTTTCAAAATTATGTATGTAGCACGACACGACTCTTTGCTTGAGCTGATTTTCATTCTTGTTATACTTTGAAACTATCGTTTGTTCGAGGACGAACAATCCAATAAAGTGTGGGGTAGTTGATTAGCACGGATTTGTCTTGATTTTTAGTAGTATTTTATTTTATTTTTCTTATTATTTTTGTTATAAGTTGGATAGTTTGAGCTTGAATTCGTATATTTGTATTTCCAGCTTATTTTATCATGTTTTGATCAAGATTGATGCAAATAAGTGATTATTTGTGGTTTTTCACTTTATAGCTAAGTAACCGGAAGAGTTCAGCACATAAAAGATGAAGTATGATGATCGAGAGGCAAAGATCGAGCTTTCCGGTGAAGAAGTAGCAAAAATTTGAAGCTGCCAGTTTTCTATAACGGTTATTATGATGGAACCGTTATAGTATCCTTGAAGGACAGAGGCGCTGAATTGAAGAACTAAAGGTAGCTTTCTATAACGGTTATTACCGCTACCTTACCGTTAATGCTTCCGTTAAAAGGGCCCAGAACCGACATAAAAGCCTGATTTCGGCCCAAAATCATCCCACAACTATAAATACCCCCATAATTTGGATTTCAAGCATACTTTAGCATAGTTTAGGTCACTTTTCCTACTTTTTACTTTTCATAGGGTTTTTAAGGCCTCTCAGGGGCTGACAACCCCGACGAGTGCCGAGTTATTTTCTTAGTTTCTCTTCATAATTTTAGTTTTAAATCTCTAGTTTTTAGGATTAGTTTAGATTAGCTCCTAGTTAGTTTAGATTAATATTAATTCGTGGATTTCTACACCAAAACGCTGCGGATCTTCTTGGTTTAATTAGTAAGTAATTATTTCTTTCGCTTTCAATTTAGTTGCATGCATTTAGTTTAATTAATAATTATTTCTTGCATGACGAATCGATATTTTGATTGTGTTGCGATTGGGATTGTGATTATGTTGAAAATTATAGGCGTCTAGAGCTTAGACTCGTTGTGAACCATCAATTGGGGATACCCAAAGGATCGTGGAGACGAATCAAAGCTCTAGAACCCTAGTTTTCTTAATTGTTTTAAAAATCAATTAATTTATAAATAAATTCTAGATCCAGTTTCTCTTAGTTAAATTAATCTTAGGTTTTTAGATAATTAATTCTTAGTTTAAATAATCTCTAGATTTAATTTATTAGGCTAATATTTAGATTTAATTTATTGCTCTTAATTTAATTAATTTTTAGTTCTTAAAATTCTCAAACAAAACCCCAACCGTGTGATATTTTTCTTATTTTCTTATTCGTGAACAACAAACACAAAACGAACTTTCGAGCCTAGTTTTCCTTGAGAGACGATTCGGTTCAACTTACCAACCTACACGCGATCCCGTTCTCTTGCGGGCGAACTTTTAAATTTTTGACAAATCTTTATAAGTAGGTACACAAAAGTTCGAATAAGTTACTGTCATATATCATCACATATAGCTGGAGTGTATTTATCAGCATAAATAACAAAAATTGAACCCTAAACCCTGAATGGAAAAACTAAACCCTAAACCCTGCACCTCTAAAACCTAAATACTATTATATATTCATCACATATAGCTATCATATATCATCATATATGTTTGGAATATATCATCACATAAAGCTAGCATATTCATATGCAAAAATGAAAAATCAAATTAAAACCTAAACCTTAAAATCAAAACCATAAACCCTGAAATGGGAAAACTGATACATAACAGTCATATTTCTAATTGAACATCACAATCATTAGTAAAAAAACCATATGAGTCACATATAACTATCACATTTATACACAACATCCATATTCATTGAAAAAGAGAAAATGGAATTTGCGCTTACTTATCCCAGTAGAACTGGAATTTAGCCCATGTTTCCACATATTTAAAAATAACCGAATAGGTCTACAAAGCCATTTTTATCCCTCAATGACTTGATATTTTTATTTGGATTTTATCCAATATGCCATGCGCACTTTCGATGACACGACATTAAAGAAATCTTGGAAATTGTAGTCACCATTGCAATGGATTGGTCAATCATAATCATAGTCGGATGCTTGCAAACCATAAATCTCAAAAAAAAGCAACAAATAACCAGTTGAATGACTCCATTATCTCATTCATTATAAACATACAACCAAACATCAGATTTTTACCATGATGGTTCATGCCGAAAATTGGACCACAAAAAATATCATATTTTCTAGTGCGATACGTAATATCTTGGACCAACACATCATCAAATAACTCGTAGTCCTGCTATATATGTCCATCTCTCCAAAAAAAAACTACACAACCTAGACCCACTATCAACCTCAGAATGAATGAAAAGTCTTTCTCATTGGCTTGCCTATTTTTACATATTTGAATTTATATGTTTGAGTCGGTATCATCGAATACATTCGAGTCACTCAACACATTATAAGCATCTCTAGTGCTACAACCTATAAATGGTGAACCACCAGACTGTTTTCAATACTCTAACACCATTGGCCACTCCAAAACCACTTCTTAACTCCTTAAGATAATTAAGTTGAGTCGAAGATTTTCCTATGGGATCGAAGATGATGACTAGAGTTGGGTGGACATAAGTCTTAATTGTTCCTGTTTATATGATCATAAAAAACCCACAAACCACTGATCTCAACATCAAACTGAAATAAAGCTCGACAATTTATTCTTAAATATTCTTTGGTATAACAATTGGGTTTATTGAAACTACTTTCTTACCAACCTTCGATCAAAGAAAGCGTTTCATCGAAAGTGAGTCATCAACCCTACGCATGTCCTTAACCTTCTTAACACTAAATCCTACCTTAAACACATGGTCATTATACAAATCAAAAGCTTCTCCAGAAGAATTTACAATAATACTAACCAAATCATCATCCCGCAAATTCACTACTTCGTCAACTGACTCAATCACCAACAATAGAACCCACTGCATAAAATGGACAACCAAGGGAAAATCACACAATGTTCATCACATGTAACCAACTACTCATATATAATTGCATATAAATTTCATATACCATCACATATAGCTATCATATATCATCACCATCTCAACCTTAGTTGGAATGGGGATTGTCGAGTTTTGTCAGCGGGACATGTGAATCAGAGGCTGTGTCATTGAAGAGAATAGTTTTGGTGGGTGTAGTATAGATAAGGTTCGTGTGGCTTGGTATTATCGAAATTCAATTGTTCGTAGGGATCAATGGGTTTTTAGCTTGAGAGATTGGAGGAAAGCAAAAACAAATGGAAATAAATAATTAATATGAAGATCTATGAAAGGTAACGCAAGTATTTAGGATACCTCGTGCGTATGCCATATTGAAATTGCAAGCAATAGTCAAAATAAGCAATAAAAAGCAAAAAAAAATATAAAATACAAGCATGAAAGCATAAGGTGCAACTATGCATGCATGATCATAAAATTTAAATAATGCAAATTAACAAAAACTGGATGCACCAATAGAAAGAGCAATAAAAGTTGACGTGAAAGTTAAAAAAAAAACTTTTCAAAAAACAACTAGAAACGAAGAGTGGATCTAGGATTCAACATAAAACCATGCATGAAGATAAGTTCCAAAATAAAGCATACGACATACTTAAAATAAAAATGATCAAGGACCCGATCTATGATCAAGGTGTGTCACTAATCCAAACTTTTGTGCACCCTTTTTAAGATATTTAATATTTAAACACGCAAGCTTGCTCGCAAGAGTACGAGGAACTTTTAGGGTGGTGAGTTTGACTCAAGTCGATTCTCTCGAGGACAATTGTTCGGTCTCTTAGATATTTTTCTCAATCACGAGTGATCAAATAATACATACAAATTGGGGGGTTTTGAAGCTTTGATTTGATCATTTAAAACTAAGCAATATTTAAAACTAAATTATCTTAAACTAGATTACCAACTAAGATCAGTATTTAAACTACTTAAACCTAAGAACTAAGAAATGATTAAACTAGCAATAGAACGACGTGATGGTTTAAACCTAATCGATTCTAGTAACGATTCTAAGAACATGAATATAAGAAACTATCATGAATCAATTGAATCATAAGAATCTAAGACAGAAAATCAAGCATAAACTAGTTCGCATAAATAACTTGATGAATCCAATATCCAAAATATCAAGCATAAAGCAAATCGGAAACTAATTATCTATCTAGAATTAACTAGGAAATTAACTAAGAATTAACTAAGAAAGCAATTAAGAGTTTAGGAGACTTATTAGAACTAGTAAAAGCGATAAAAAATCTCCATCGAATCCGGAGTTGGAACAGAGATCTTGATTTAAAGTGAATCTTGAATGTACCGGTCTTGAATCTTCAATCTCGATCTCTATCTTCATAACGGAGTGTGTAAATGTGTTGTTTCTGTGCTCTCTAACCCTAGGTAGTCGTCTCTCTCTTCGAAATCCGAAATATGAATGGTATTTATAGATATAGCATGTCTTGGCGCACAAGAAAACCTAAAAATACATTTCTGGGCAGCCACGTCGACTTCGCGTCGACCGACGCGTGCTGGAGTTCAGCGTCGACGTTGCATGTGCGCTCGCATCGATTGGGCGGGGGCGTCGACTGACGCGGTCATGGATCGATGCTACAGTAAGTTGCGTCGACTTAGCGTCGACAGACGCACCCTTGGACCGATGCTTCAGAGAGTTACATCGGCTTAGCTTCGACTGAGTGTCGACCGTCGTTGGCAAGATCCGCGTCGACCGACGCTACTGAGAGTATGTCTCATTTTCTCGATCTTTCTGCTACTTGTTCACCGGAAAGCTCGTTCTCCACTTTTGAACATTGAACTTCATCTATTTACGCGCTGAACTCTTCCGGTTACTTAGCTGTAAGGTGAAAAATAATGAATAATCACCTATTCTCATCAATTATGATCAAAATACGGTAAAATAAGCTGGAAGTATAAAAATACGGAATTAGGCTTAAATCATCCAACTTATACCAAAAACAAATAGAAAAAAGAACTGAAATACTAATAAAAATAAGGACAAATCTGCGCTAATCAACTACCCCACGCTTAATTGGTTTGTTCGTCCTCGAACAAATAAGTTCAAAGTATAACAAGAAAGAAAATATGCTCAAGCAATGAGTCGTGCTATGCTACATACATAATTTTGAAAATATAGGTACAAGTCACGCAACGTCAATCACTCCACGTTTATTACATTGTCGCTTCAAAATCAAAATCATGCATCCTCTCAAAAGGGAAATAAATATGCGGGTGTACGCTCAAAAGCACTCAAGCTTTGCTGCGTAGGACGTGTATACACTCAAATCATACGAATACAAGTACAATAAACAAGAACGGAAAATCAATCTCTTTTCAATTGCAAATTAAGTGTGTTGTCGAAACTAAGAATCGGAAAAGGTCTTTTCGGGTTGTAATGTAAGGCTTATTGGACGGGTGTGGAATATGAGTCGTGTGGATAACTCATGATCTAACATGATCAATAACTCACCTAACCTATTCTAATCACAAAGCAAATTGCTTCACCTCATTCAAGAAAAACCTCAGTAAACACTCATAACGTAGCCTTTATACATAGGCTATTTCTCAACTCGTAAACCGTAAAACCGACTTGTCGCTCAAACCACTTAAACACAATTGAAGCTTATAATGTGCTTCTTATTCAACACAACTCTTTTGCCTCTTAAACATTAGGCTTCATAAAATAAACAATAAACTCAAACCTTAAATTAAGCGCGTAGGCAATTACTCAACAAGACTCTTCAATTTTTTTTTCAAGGATGGTGGTCCTTAATATTATTATAAAATCATAAACCCCTTATAAAAATTCTAAAACACTAATAACCAATAAAAATTAACTAACTCCTACCCCACGCTTTTAATGGGTTAGTAGGGGTCAACTCAATAAAACCACTCAGGGCTATAGGCATAGATAATTTGGCTATGATTGGCTCATTCGCAATTTATAGTGGCTAAAATTTATGGATATGGCCGGAATAGGATTTTTTCTGTGCCTTAACCTCATTTTTAAAAACAACTACACAAAATGGTTTCAAAGAGATATCAAATCAAAACTCATTCAAGTACATGCAATGATGATAATCACTCAGGCTACTCACAGGCTTTTTGCATGAAAAAGTTTTGCAATTGACGCTTCTTTTAAGGTTTTGCGAAATCAATTGCGTCCAAGTACCTATTTACAATATATAAATAATGATTTGAAATATTTTATGCACTTATACACGCTCGAAAGATAAGAACGTCAAATCAAACATAGTCAACTTTGACAGGCAAGCCATACAAACACAATTTAGCGTAGAAATAGCAATTAATCACGTTTAAGGATTTAATTATTATAGGCCAAATATTAAAAGTTACACAATTTAGCAATAAAAACCACACTCGACCACCCCCCTATCTAAAAATCCCGGCAATCTCTTGATTGCCACAAATACATTCAAAAATCAAAAAGAGGAAGGAAAAGGAAACATCCCTGAAAATAGAAGGTCGAGCCGCTACTCATTGATTTGTGCAATTTGGACACCGCTTCAACGTACGTGAAATGAGATGTCCTAAAAAACGAAACAAATAAAAACAAAGAAAATAACAATATTTTTGAATTTTTGTATTTTTTATTTTTATTATTTTTTTCTTATTTGTTTTTCTTATTTTTTTTATTAAAGCAGAAAATAAAGATACAAAGATTTCAGAACTCGCGGGATCCATCATCCTCGGGAGTATCATCGACGTCCATGCCGGGCTGGGGAAACGATGCCTCAACCGCTCTTCGAGTCTCAAAATACGAGCTCACATCTTCCTTAATCTCTGTCGGTTTTTCTCGTGGTTTGTGTCTATCTTGTCGTCGATCATTTGTAGCTTGTCGAACATCTTCAATTGGAATGCTCGTTTATTTTCAAAAAATTCGCCCTAATCAGGACTCGGGCCCGAATTAGTACGTGGGGCCGGCTCCATAGTCGTATCGCCATCCTCATCGCTCGGTCGAGACGAGGATCCTCCATGAGTAGCAGACCTCACTCGGGGTGCAGGGGCACGTGTCAAAGAAAGAGATGATGTCCCGAGTTGTTGAAGTCCATTTTCGGACGGAACGAACCCGAAGTGACGGGCTAGGCCGGTGATGTATGGTGCGAAAGAGAGGAGAGGCGATTTACTACCCGGCGTGCCCTTTGTAACGTTGTAGAGTCTGCTCAAAATCAACGGGTAAAGTCAGGGTTATCGACCGTCAATAAGATAGAGACCAATTTCTCGGCAGGTGCGTTGACGTCGCGTCGACCGATGCGAGCAGTCTCGGCGTCGATGTGGGCGGGATTCCTGGGTCGATATTCCCTCGCTTATCGATCAATTCACCTTGTTCGAGTCTTCTATCTGTTCTAAAAAGATAAAAACCAAAATAAAACATTAAATAAACTGAAAATAAAATACAAAAGGATACAAAAAGCTCGGGTTGCCTCCCGAGAAGCGCAAATTTTAATGTCGCTTGCTCGACGCTATATGCTTGATCAATCTCTTACTCGTGGTGGGCCCACGAACTCTCTCTTGCTACTATTTCAACTCTTCACATAGTTCTCGTAATAAGGCTTAAGTCGATTCTTGTGAACTTGGAAATATATCTTGTCACGCTCATTGTATAGAGTGGCTACTCCATATTCATCCAATTCTTTTACTAAAAACGGTCCACTCCATTCGGCCTTGAGATTGGTTGAATCAAACTTACGGTTGTGATTTTCCAGCACTAATTGACCAACCTCATACTGCAAGTTTTTAACTTCCTTGGTGCGAACCTCTTTCGATTTATTCTTATTTGGCATCCAAGTGTTGTCGTATGCCTCGCCCTTATTCCTTGCATAGTCAAAAATTTTGTTGGGGTCGAGGGAATCGTATATGGAATGATTTTTTGGTGGTTTCAACTCCACCTTTCCCTCGAATTTAGGTGCTTTGCTCTCCATATCTAATTCATCTTGAAATTCTTTAATAATATCGTTTATGTCAATACCTAGTAACTCGATCAAATATTCTCCACTCAAATTCTTCTCTTCGTCAAACTCATCAAACTCCTCGCTTAAATCAACTTCTAGCGTATCCCCCTCCTTCCTTGGAAATCCGGCGTCGTCCGCGGTTTTTGAATATGGAATTGTGAAAAATTGGAACCCAAAGCATCCCAAAATCTCAACCAAACAATCAAACAACGAATCAAGGCGTAGGTTCTAGCGAATTACCTCAAGAAATGGTTCGGATTAAGAGTCAAAAGCCGAAGTGCAAAAACCCCCAACCTTTGTTGTAGAAAAAATGAAGGAGATTGGAAAAAAAAATCCCGCGCACAATGAATCCAGTCGATCGACTATCCTTCCTCTGTCTTCCACTTTTTTGTTTTGTTTTGTTTTTTTAATTTTTTTTTTGTTTTTCTCTTTTTTTTTCGTCGTTCCTTTTTTTTTCTTTCTTGTCTGGTTGCTGCAGTCGAAATGAGTGGAAGGGGTGAAATCGACTGGTTTTAATACCCTTTATGCCCGGTCTGCGCAAGTGGGGCAGTCGATCGACTGACCGACAGTCGATCGACTGCTCCTTGAAAACCTTGAGTCTCTGTCCGTCAGTCTATTCGGGGGGGTTTGTAGTCGATAGTCAATCGATCGACTTCTCACCAGTCGATTCGACTGGAAGCTGTCGATCGACTGCAACAGTGCAGCTGATTCGCGTTTTCGATCCCCTTCCTTCCAAAACATCCAAGATTGCACTTACACCAACTCAAAAATATTAGTTAAAGTAAAGAAAGAAGGGGTATACGCAAAATCACAAGAGGAAATAAGAAAAATAGAATAAAATAGAAATAAAAATAAAAATAAGAAAAGGTTAGAAAAACTCATGGGTTGCCTCCCAAGAAGCTCTTATTTTACGTTACTAGATTGACAGTTCCCTTTTATAATTATGAAGAGGATGAGACGGGAGGGTCAACCAAGGCTACAACCTCCTCGTCGGGCGGTAAGAGGAAACCATGACATAGGGTTTAACTCAGTGGCCATTTACTTGGAAACGATCTTGAGTTGTAGGGTCGACCAACTTGACCGCCCCACTCGAATTAACAAACTCGATGGTGTAAGGACCCGTCCATTTAGACTTCAATTTTCCGGTATGGAGGGCTAAGCGGGAATTGTAGAGTAAAACGGGCATCCCAACCTCAAGCTTCTTCGGGATTAGCCTCTTGTCGTGGATACATTTCGTCCTCTCCTTGTAAATTCGAGCATTGTTATATTGATTATCTCTAAGCTAGTCCAACTCCTCTAGTTGCAACATCCTCTCAAGGCCGGCTTCTTTCAAGTCCAAATTAATGGCTTTCATCGCCCAAAATGCCTTGTGCTCAATCTCCACGGGCAAGTGGCAAGATTTCCCAAATATAAAATAGTAAGGGCTCGTGCCTAAAACCATTTTATACGCCGTCCGGAGGGCCCACAATGCGTCACTCAACTTCCTCGACCAATCTTTTTGATTCGGTTGCACCGTTTTCTCTAGCACACTTTTCACTTGCCTATTGCTCATTTCGACTTGCCCCGAAGTTTGGGGATGATATGGCGTCGCTATTTTGTTCTTGATCCCGTAGATCTTCATAAGTTTCTCGAAGAGCTTGTTACAAAAATGGCTCCCACCATCACTTATTATGACTTTAGGAAAGCCAAAACGAGCACATATATTCTCCTTCACGAACTTCACAACTATCTCGGCATTATTCTTGGTTGTAGGTATGGCCTCCACCCATTTTGAAACGTAGTCCACCCCCACAAGAACGTATTCATTCCAGTCGATAGACTTAGGGAATGGTCCCATGAAGTCGATCCCGCACACCTCGAAAATCTTGACCGCCAAATTTCCCACTAAGGGCATCTCGTTCCTCTTCGAGATGCTTCCCGTCCTTTGACATCTATCACAAGTTTGAACATGGACGTGAGCATCATAATGGAGGGACAGCCAATAGAAGCCCGAGCTTAGAATTTTAAGGGCCATCTTCCTCCCTCCAAAGTGGCCTCCGGCTTGATGATCGTGACAAAAAGTTAAAAGCTCTTGCATCTCCTCCTCGGGCACACACCTCCTTATCATCCCGTCCTTCCCCACTTTGTACATGAATGGATCATCCCAATAAAATCTTTGGCACTTAGCTAGGAAGCGTTTCTTTTCTTGCTCTCCATATCCAGCCGAAGTTCGCCATTTGCCAAGTAATTTGCATAGTCGGTGTACCAAGGCTCTTGGCGTACTTCCATCAAGTTCTCGTGTGGAAAATTCTAGCCAATTACTACCCTTTCTCCTCCCTCTGTGACCAACCTCGAGAGATGATCGGCTACTGCATTCTCACACCCCTTCCGATCCTCGAGAGACGGAGTTTTGCTTGAGGCTTAGAGAACAAATATCGCAATGCGGCATGGTCGCTATCCACCATGACTCGTGATCCAACAATGTAAGCCCGAAACTTCTCTAGAGCAAAGATCACGGCCAAAAGCTCTCTCTCGGTCGTCGTATAGTTCTTTTGTGCATCGTTGAGCATCAAGCTTTCATAATACACCACCCTCAATAGCTTGTCAACTTGTTGGCCAAGGGCGGCCCCCACCGCTTCACTCGATGCGTCGCACATAAATTCGAAAAGCAAGCTCCAATCGGGAACTACGATGATGGGGGCGGACACGAGGCTCTTCTTTATTTCCAAGAAAGCATCCTCACAAGCTTCGTTAAATTCGAAAGGGACTTCATTACTGAACAACCGACACAAGGGGCGGGCAATTTTTGAAAAATCTTTAATAAACCGTCGATAGAAACCGGCATGCCCGAGGAAACTCCTTACATCTTTCACATTGAGGGGAGGGGGTGAATTTTCGATCACTTACACTTTGGCTTTGTCCACCTCAATCCCCTTCTCTAAAATCACATGCCCAATCACAAGGCCACTTCGAACCATGAAGTGGCTCTTCTCCCAACTCAAGGTTAAGCTTGTCTCTTCACAACGGGCTAGCACTTCCTCAAGATTTCTCAAGCATCCTTCAAGCGAGTCCCTGTATATGGAAAAGTCATCCATGAAGACTTCAAGATATTTGTCGATCATGTCTGAGAATATTGATAGCATGCATCTTTGGAACGTTCCCGGGGCATTACATAGCCCAAACGGCATCCGTCGAAAAGCCAAAGTCCCAAACGGGCATGTGAACGTCATTTTTGCTTGGTCTTCGGGCGTGATGGCAATTTGATAATAGCCCGACAATCCATCTAGGAAGTAATATGAGTGGTGGACGGCTAGTTTGTCCAACATTTGATCAATGAAAGGTAGAGGAAAATGATCCTTCTTCGTGGCCGCATTCAACTTTCTAAAATCGATGCACATCCTCCACCCCGTCGTTGCCCATGTAGCTAATAACTCACCCCTTTCGTTCTCCATAACGGTAATGCCGCTCTTTTTAGGAACCATGTGCACGGGACTCGTCCACTCACTCTCGGCTATAGCAAAGATCAAGCCCTCCTTCAACAATTTTCATATCTCGTCCTTCACGATCACTTTAAGGTTCGGGTTCAATCGCCTTTGGAATTCTCGAGAGGGTTTGGCGTCATCTTCCAAAGACGATTCAATGCATGCATGTTGAAGGGCTAATTCCTTTTATATCACCGAGGCTCCACCCGATAGCACCTTTGTGAGCCTTAGGCACCTTGATCAACCTCTCTTCTTCCTCTTCATTTAAATTGGCAAAGATAATCACCGACTTTCTTTCCTCCTCCTCTAAAAAGACATATTTGAGGTGAGATGGGAGAGGCTTTAGCTCGGGCTTGTGCCTCCTCTCACCCGCATCGGTGGATAGCTCGAATTTCCGGCGAAGTACTCATCAACTTTTTCAATCGGCTCAAAGACTTGTTTCTCATCAACATGCTCCACCTCCCCCTCCAAAAATGTGTCGTTGGCCTCAACGACATTTATGCAAGCACTCTCAAAGAGACCCATCTCAATACATGATTCGTTGCCAAGCTCAAAAGGTCCATCATTCTCAAAATGATCATTATCATCATCCTCCGAATCAATGAACCCACCATACTCGTCCGCCAAGAAAACTTGCTCAACCACATCTTGAATCTCGTCAACAAGGAGATAATCCGCATGATAGATGCTTGAAGGAATCGACGGCAAGTTGGTCATAGAAAAGGTAACTGACTCACCCGTAACGGATAAGGTGAGGTTCTTCTTTCCAACGTCAATTAGGCATTGAGTGGTTGACATAACGGGATGCCCAAGTAAAAAGTGGTATGCTCGGCCCCATCATTCGAAACCATACCCACGTCAAGAACAACAAATTCCACCGGGACCACAAGCCCTCCAACTTTGATGAGAACATCTTTAACAACGCCCTTCAGATATTGAATTGACCGATCGGCCAATTGTAGGCAAATTCGTGTTTCTTACAAGGTTGCTAGCTCCAATTGCTCATAGATCAAAGATGGCGTCAAGTTTATCCCCGCCCCAGAATCGAGCATACCGGTTATGACCTTTCCATTACCGAGCGTTATATAAATACAAAAGGAGTCGGGGTTGATCTTTTTGAGGGCCAAAACCGAAGGATCACACACCACACTCGCCTCCTTAGATAGAACCACTCGTTCATTCGTAGCACTCATGAGCTTCTTGGAAGAGAGATCCTTAAAGAACTTAGAGTAAGCAGGCATATCACGGATAGCATCCAACAACGGGAGAGTGATGTTTACATTGGACAAAGTATTGTAGAGATTTTGGAATTGATCGTCCTTCTTGGTGTTGTGGAGCCTCGACGGATAAGGCGGGGAAGCCTTTGGAATCGGTGGCCTATAGGCGTTTGAGGATTTGTGTAAGCCATCGGGGATATCCTTTGTCAGGACGGGGACCACGGGGGTAGAATCGGGAGTAGTGACACAAGGTGGAGTAACAACCTCCTTACCCTCGGACGGTGGAGCCACATTGTTATCGATGACCCGGCCACTCCTAAGAGATGTGATCGCATGGGCGTGTGATGGTTGGCTCGGTAACTTCCCCTTTTCATTGGCTTGCTTAAGCATATTAACATCGGTAGCTAATTGTCCAGACTTCGTGTTTAACCCATTCGTCGTGGCCTCAAGAGCGGTGAACCGAGCCTCAAAAATGGTAAACCGAGCCTCAAATGATGTCGACATATATTGCAATTGTTGCATGATCATGGTAAGATTCGGATCCGGTGGTGGAGCACTTGTTGGGGGAGTTGGTCGAGAAGGGCCCATATAAGGGTTCGAATGTCCAAAGCCCGGATGCGTGCGGTTGCTCGGGTGGTACGGGGGATTTTGATTTGATGGCCGAGCAAAGGGTGGTCTAGCAACACCATGACCCATTTGGTAACCTTGAATCCCACAAACATCCTCCGATTGAGGCACCGACATATAATGTGAAGGATTCGACGGACAATAAATTGTTTTATGCCCAACCATACAACAAGACAAACAAGACGGTTCCATACTCGGGGGGGGGGGGGGGGGGGGGGGGAGACATCTTAGCCATTTGAGCTTTCATAGCGGCCAACTCTTTTTCCATCTCAAGCTCTCTTGGGGTAAGAGGATCATTCACATTTTTGACTTCATTGGCGCTTGAATACAAAGCACGGGAAGATTTTTGTTTAGAATTCTTGGCTAAAGTGTTGAAAACACGTAGAAGCGCATTTGGAGGATGAATCGTCATATTACCCCCCACCGTCGTGTCCACCATGTATTGAAATTGTGGGTCCAATGCCTCATAGAAGGTTTGAATTAAAAGCTCCTTGGGTAAACAATGATGCGGGCAACTATCAAGAAGATCCTTGAACCGAAACCAAGCGGAGTGAAACGGCTCATTTTTCATTTGTTTGAACAACATAATCTTAACCCTCATATTGGTTGTTTTTTCCATAGAATAGTAATGATCGAGGAAAACCTTCGCGAGCTCGTCCCACGTGCGAATTGAGTTAGGAAGAAGACCCATAAACCACGATAATGCCTTATCTTGAAGAGCATACGAGAAACATCGGAGTTGAAGATGCTCCAAACTCATCATATTCGGGTGGTGGAAACTCGAGACATGCCATAGAAATTGCTTGATGAATTGGAGCGGATCCTCCTTTGCAAACCCGTGAAAAATAGGAAGGCGGTCAAAATTGAGCGAACGGATATCAATAGCCATTACCTAGGGGGGAAGAGATATACAAGATGAAATATGATCCCCCCACGAAGGCTTGGATTACCTCCTTCATAGTACGGACGGGCAGAGTAAGCGGAGCATTCGGATCGAAACCACCAAACAAAGCATACTCATCGGGCTCTTCCTCTTGAATCCCACGATTGTTACCATATCCGGGACCACCACCATAACCATTCGGATTCACATTCAGTGTCGGATTAAAAGCATGCACGGGTAGAGTACCATACGGACCAGGAGTCGGATTTGGTACATTCGGAGAACTGTGAGGAGCACCATAGCCAAACGGAACATAATTCGGGGCTCCATAATCGCCAAAGGAATCATTTGCCTCCGAGAGAACATTAGACCCGACATGGTTTGCACCATGCCCTCCCATGCCGGGTTGACCAAAGCTTTCAGAACCGGGGACAACGTGGTTTGCACCTTGCCCTACCACGTGTCCCATTCCAACCGAACCACCACCATTCCCAACATGGTTTGCACCATGCCCTCCCATGTTGGGAACAAAACCTCCAGTAAATGAATTAGGGAAATAAGTAATACCTTGGTGTTGGCCCGTGGCGTGCCCATGAGTGGTAACACCACTCCCTTGAAATCCAAGCGTTCGCTCATGAGGTGGCGGGGGAATGGGGTTGGAAGGCCAGGTTATTGTACGTGGAACGGGGTCCTCAAGAACTCCGAGCTCGGTCGAATTAGAACTTTGAGGATCGTCCCGAGGAGATTTCCCGTAAGGGTCGAGAAATGGGCTCGTATTAGGAAGATCGTTAGCCATATTAAAATCAAGAATCAAGGGATGTCGAAGACGTCGTAATCGTTCGGGTTAGAAGTATAAGGGACTAAATCGTGGCCGAGCGAATGACGACCTTGCATAAACTCAAAGAAATTGTCAAATAAAAAGGAAATCCAAAGGTTCATGGCTCGATTTTATCAGAAATTGATTCAATTGAAGGATCTATGTGTTTCAAGCTTTGGAAATAAAGGAAAAAAAAAAGAAAATAAAGCAATTAAACTAACTAATCTAAACTAAAAATTGAAAGTGCATATTGGTCTAATGCCTCGGTCGTATGCCTTAATTGAAGATGCAAGCAAATCAAGGAAATAAGCAAAAACAAGCATTATTTCACCAAATACAAGCATGCATGCACAAGGTACAACCAAGCTTGCATGTACATAAAAAGTTGAAAAATGCAAATTTACTAAACTTGAAAGCACAAATAGCAAGAGAAATGGAAATTAATGTCAAAGTTCAAAACTTTACGTGAAATAACAAAGATCAAGCAATAGATCTAGGACTTAAGCATGAAACAGAGCATGAAAATTAACTTGCAAATAAAGAACAAGAGCAACTTAGAATTTAAACAACCTAAGACCCGATCTACAATCTAGATGTGTCACTCATCTAGAATCCATAGCCAAATCATAAGTTTCAACATGAATTCAAAGGGTAAGACAAAAAGCATAAAATGAAGAACAAGGCATGAAATTAAAGAACAAGCTTGAATTTAAAGGAAAGCTTACTATATAATAAAAGATGAGGATTCAATAGATTGAATTACAATCAAAAGTACTAATCCAAAGGAGTATTTGGATTCTTCTTGAGCTAACAAACCCAAGGCAAAACTTGAAGATTAAATCAAAACCTAAGAGAGAGAAAGTAAATCTAGAATCTGAAGAGAGAATTAAGCCCAATACTCATGCAAGAGTTGGGGGTTGAGTGGATAATGCCTCAAGTACTCGATCCTCAGCAACTTAGAGCCAGTCCTATTCCTCGTGCCACCTACAACATAAGAATTTTGAATTCAAAACCCACGAATCGTCATCGAGAAATGCATATACCAAGTTTCAATCCTAAAACGAGGAAATGACCGAAAAACCTAATGAGAAATGACTCAAAACTATTAGAAACAAAGCTAAACCCTAATAAAAAGGTACATGAAAAATACAACAATTACATGCAAAATAGCCATGAACAAAAAATATGCCAACTTCATCAACAAAATAGTTCAGAAATGCCAAAGGGTCTTCATGGGCTCCTCCGTGGAAGGTCGAGAGTAAATTAAGTTGATGTGGTTTAATCTCCACTTCCCTTGCAGTTGGTCCAAGAACAATAGGGGACCTAAAAGGTACAACCTTCGGACGTGCCAAATCGCGCTGTCTCGGTGCACGATCTCCCCTTGGTTCTCTAACTTGGTCATGAGCTCTTTCATAGTGGTTGTCATATGCGTTTCTCTCGTAAATATCCTCGCGATCGTTTTTTCCGAAATTGTTTCGTTCGTAGCCTTGGTTTTGATTTTCCAACCAATCATCTACGCGTCTATGATTGTTAGCATACTCGTTATGCCGAAGAAAATCTTCATTCCTTAATGCCACGTTCTCGATGTTGTGCTGACGATTGGGATCGTCGTTTCTCTCTTCATTTTGCCTCATATTTACCACGTTGGGTAGATGATAGACTACGTTATTAAGTTGGCGATTTAGTTCGTCGTTATGCTGTTGGTTAACTCCTCTGTTTCTCCCCTCGTCTTGTCTCATGTTCTCCACGTTTTGCTGATAATTAGCCCAATAAGCTCAGGGTTGTCCTTGCATAACGATTGGTTCACTACCATACCCATTTCGAATATGGCATGGAGGTGATATTTTTGGGGAATCACCATTTTGAATTGATTGTGCTCCTAACATCGTGTCGGGAGCTTGGTCTTGATCAAAGGTAGTAGCAATGGATGAATTAAATGTATTGATGGGGATAGGCCTTGATCGTGCTTGTGTTGGATGATGAGTATTGTCGAGTAATGGCGCAAGTTTGGGTCTAAGAGATCGCCTCCCCTGCATGCACTCAACAACAACTCAACGTAGTAATGGCAGAAATCCAAGCCAATCGAAAAATAAAAAGAAAATAATAACTCAAAAAGAAAATAAAACGAAAAACATCCTTAATTCCTACTCTTTGTTCCCCGGCAACGCCACCAAATTTTTGATCCAAACTTTTGTGCACCCCTTTTTAAGATATTTAATTTTTAAACACGCAAGCTTGCTCGCAAGAGTACGAGGAACTTGTAGGGTGGTGAGTTTGACTCGAGTCGATTCTCTCGAGGACAACTGTTCAGTCTCTTAGATGTTTTTCTCAATCACGAGTGATCAAATAATACATAGAAATTGGGGGGTTTTGAAGATTTGATTTGATCATTTAAAACTAAGCAATATTTAAAACTAAATTATCTTAAACTAGATTACCAACTAAGATCAGTATTTAAACTACTTAAACCTAAGAACTAAGAAATGATTAAACTAGCAATAGAACGACGTGATGGTTTAAACCTAATCGATTCTAGTAACGAATCTAGGAACATAAATATAAGAAACTATCATGAAGCAATTGAATCATAAGAATCTAAGACAGAAAATTAAGCATAAACTAGTTCACATAAATAAAGTCGCATAAATAACTTGATGAATCCAAAATATCAAGCATAAAGCAAATCAAAAACTAATTATCTACCTAGAATTAACTAGAAAATTAACTAAGAATTAACTAAGAAAGCAATTAAGAGTTTAGGAGACTTATTGGAACTAGTAAAAGTGATAAAAAATCTTCAGCGAATACGGAGTTCGAACAGAGATCTTGATTTGAAATGAATCTTGAACGTACCGGTCTTGAATCTTCAAGTTCAATCTCTATCTTCATAACGGAGTGTGTAAATGTGTTGTTTCTGTGCTCTCTAACCCTAGGTAGTCGTCTCTCTCTTCAAAATCCGAAATATGAAGGGTATTTATGGATATAACATGTCTTGGCGCACAAGAAAACCTAAAAATGCATTTCTGGGCAGCCACGTCGACTTCGCGTTGACCGACGCGTGCTGGAATTCGGCGTCGACGCTGCCTATGCACTCGCGTCGATTGAGCGGGGGCGTTGACTGAAGTGATCATGGATCGACGCTACAGCAAGTTGCGTCGACTTAGCGTCAACAGACACACCCTTGGATCGATGCTTCAGAGAGTTACATCGGCTTAGCATCGATTGAGTGTCGGCCGTCGTGGGCAGGATCCGCGTCGACGCTCGCGTCAACCGACGCTACTGAGAGTACGTCTCATTTTCTCGATCTTTCTGCTACTTGTTCACCGGAAAGCTTGTTATCCACTTTTGAACATCGGACTTCATCTATTTACGCGCTAAACTCTTCCAGTTACTTAGCTGTAAGGTGGAAAATAACGAATAATCACCTATTCTTTTCAATTATGATTAAAATACGGTAAAATAAGCTGGAAGTATAAAAATACAGAATTAGGCTTAAATCATCCAACTTATACCAAAAACAAATAGAAATAAGAACTAAAATACTAATAAAAATAAGGACAAATCTGCGCGAATCAGTCACTCACCTAGATTCCATAAACCAAATCACAAATCTAACAATAAATCTAAGAGCTAAGGCAAAATTCATAAATTGAAGAACAAGCTTGAACTTGAAGAACAATAAAGAAAATAATGAAAAAATTACTTGAATTAAGAAAGAGAATCCAAAAGTTTGAATGAAATTATAATCAAAATAAAACCCAAGTGATGACTTGAATTCTTCTTGAGCTTACAAACCAAAAGAAAAGCTTGAGAATTGAATCTAAGATCTAGAGAGAGAAATTAAATCAAAGAACTAGAGAGAGAGAGTAAATACCAAACCCATGCAAAAGTTGGGAGGAGAGTTGATGCCTTTGTTGGGGAAAGATATAGGGTTTATATAGATGTTCGCAGGGGCAAAATCATCAAAATGCCAAAAATCCTAAAATTTCCTGAGAAGCAGTCGATTGACTGCCTGTTGATCGACTGGAAGGCAGTCGATCGACAGCCATGTTGCTCCAACGTTCCATCCTTTGTCGAGCAGTCAATTTGGTTTGCTTTCAGTCGAACGACTGGCATGTCAGTCGATCGACTGGTTGGCAGTTGATTGACTGCCTTGCTGTCGATACGGGTCAGCCTCTGTTGTTCAGTCAATTTGGCTGTTCTCAGTCGATTTGGCAGTCGATTCGGGCTGCTTTTGGCTCGGTTTTTTCGTTTTGGCACGGATTTTGGGCCTCAACGCCTTGGCTCGAACCTAGGCGCGTGCTGGCACGTCATGACATGAATCTAATTCATTAAACCACCTACGAAATAAGAATTTTGAACTTAAAAACCCAAGAACCACACAAACATCACCAATGTCGTATACATAAGGCTCAAAATAATAAAATAAGAAAATAAACTAACAACCTAACAAAAATCGACTCAAAGCTACTATAAAAAACATTAAACTCTAATTAAAAACACAAGAAAAATACCACAATTACATGCAAAACAACCACCCCACACTTATCGGTTTGTTCGTTCTCGAACAACAAAATGAACCGAGAATGTACGTGCAATAAACATTATGCAAAAAGAAAAATCCTTGTGCTTATCATAATTAAGATGATAAAAGTATCAACATAAACTCATTATCACCAAGCATTGCTCGTATTACTCTTTCCCAAATGAAAACCAAATTGATGACTTCCTCTCAAATGGAATTTTGAGGGTGTTTGCTCAATTCGCTCAAGTGTTTGTTTTATATGGGACGTGTATAGGCTCAAATCGGACAATGCATGCATCTTGTCAAGATTTCACAAATCAGAAACTCAAAATTGCCCATTGTAAATGACCAAACAAGAATCGAAAGAGGTCTTTATTTTGAGTTGTAATGTTGGCTCTTTGGTAAGGTATGGAATATTAGGATATAGTGGCTAACACACGATCAAACGTGATCAAAAACACACGAAATCCTGATTTCTAAAATCTGAAGCTTATGATCGCTTCACCCCTCCCAAATTACCAAACTTTCATTCGAAACCCTTCGTATACTCACACACTTTTACGACTCTTGTTTCACAACACATAGAAGTTTTTTGAATTCCCTTCTTTTTACTAACTTAACCTTTTACATTAGGCTTTTCACTTAAACGCACGCTTTATCACTTTTCGTGACTTGTGTTGAAGTTTATTTGTTGTTCTCCTTCTTTTTATATTTTATATATATATATATATATATATATATATATATATATATATATATATATATATATATAAGTAACTCATAACCCGAAACCCACAATTGATTTCCCACACATTTCTAGTCAACTACCAACATACATTCTCCCCTCACAGTTTATGTAGATATAAGAGCTAAAACTGAGCTCGACTAACAAGAAACGGGACATAGGCTCAAGGGGGCTCATTTGGGATATTTAAGTAGCTTATATATTTGGATATGGTCGTAATAAAGGTGATATATGTGCCTCGAGGTCATTTCTAAATTCAATCATGTACGAGCAAAATCAAGACACCTCAATGCAATTTCTATAAAAATGCAAGCAAAACTGATAATTCACACAAGGCTACTCACTAGTTTGCACCGGGTTTTGGAGACAAAATCAAAAGAGCTTTTAGAGCTTTGCAATATTTTCACGAGTGAATATTGAGTGTGTATATATATATATATATATATATATATATATAGGCGATTTTTGGACGAAGCACAAAAATCAACTCCTTACACAAGAGGGCATAAACATGTAAAACCCCGACAAGTAAACTATTCAAACTTCAGAGTACGTAGTGCTTGTTCAACAATGTAATAAACACACAAGACATAAAAATAATTCAACCATATAAATGCGTAATTAGTAAGCGTCACTTCGCCAAGAATGCGTCTCTTCGCCAAGGCTCGAGTTAAGAAAGACAAGTCATGCTTTGTAAAACCCGGACCCTAACCACTTACCCACCCCACACTTAGACCATTCAATGCCCTTATTGCATTTTAATGAAAATCAAGTAAAAGGAGGGTGAGATAGGAGCTTCCTTAACCGAGCGAGTTTGGATCGAGCTCGGAGGGGTCCACTTAAGCATCCAAGCAATCCAAGAGAAAATCGAGCATGGCTTGTTTCTCTCGGCTCCATGAACGCTACCAACTTATCAAATAAACCAAGGTTGAAGTCGGAAAACAAAACACTATAAAAGAAAATCACACAAAACCAAAACCACAAGAAAATATGCACATAAATCAAAACAAAGCAAAACCAATGTAACGCCCCGATTTCACTTTAGTCGAAAAAGGTTTTATATTTTTAAACAATCAAATGGAGAAACCTTGGCGTCACAAAAAATGTCTAATTTTCACAATTTTAACATAAAAATCAAAAGAGAATAGAAAATTTTCAAAAGGTTCAACTTTTACGCAGCGGAAAATAATAATATAAATAACCCAAAGACTATCAATTAAAATTTGATAGTTAATGTAGCATTTGTTTGAAGTACGACTTTTATTTAAAATATAAAACAAATTTAGAAGGACATAAATCCAACATCAAGAGTTTTATTCCCCTCCTCGTTTCCCTTTCATTCGATATCTTCATTTGTACCTGAAAAACACGTCGTTGATTTGGGATGAGCTCAACGTACTCAATAGTTACACTGACATATTTCAACTAAATCATAGAACTCAAAAATAGCACATTGAACCATATAATTCATTGAATAGCATGTTGGAAATACATACACATTGACTACAGCTAGAAACGCAATAAAAACTTGTACGGCTACCGGTTCTAATTCATTGTTTTAGAAGAACGTTGACTTTGACTGCGCAGCTAGAAACGCGATGACAACTTGTACGGTCACCGGTTCTAATTCATGATTATTTTAGAAATTACCTTGACTGCAGCTAGAAACGCGATAACAACTTGTACGGTTACCGGTTAGAAATCATAGTTTTAGAAGAACGTCGACTTTGACTACGCAGCTAGAAACGCGATGACAACTTGTACGGCCACCGGTTCTAATTCATGATTGGTTTTAGAAAATACTTTGACTGCAGCTAAAAYGCGATAACAACTTTTATGGTTACCGGTTTTAATTTGTGGATAGCACATTRGGAAAGACCCTTGGCTATAAAATTCGATTTTTGAATTAAGTCGTACTCTAGATTACATGATACACATTGCACAATATTGAGAAGCAAAATTTAGCATAAAATAGGTCAGTGGTCCCTACCTCGAAATAGAGTTGAGAAAAATTCGATTGAATGCACGTAGTTGATTCCTATGTCCCGATTTCCTCGTCACCTAATCATTTTAAAAAATATACTTCATTAGTATATATAATTAAATCATTTTTAAAATATTAATATATAATATATTTATTTATTGAAAATACAAAATATAATTTTAAAAATAAATAATAATGGACTCACTTGAAATTTACTAAGTTTTATTGGCTTGGATCGAAGTTTAGAAAAGTCGGAGGGTCGGAATTGAGGGTTTGGATCAATTGGGGGCTCAATTGGGGTTTTGGATAAATTGGGGATTCAATTGAACTAGGACAAAAGCTTTTGGGGTCAATTGAACATGGAACAAAGTTGTTGGGATCAATGTGGAGTTTCTAGTGAACTAGGGGTTCAATTGCAAAGGAGCTAAAACTGTTGGGGGTCAACTGGAAATTTGGGAAAAATGCTGGGGTCGAATTGTAGTATTTGGAGAATTTTGGATTAAAAAGGGTTTTCAGCCCTATAACCCTTCAAACCCGTCTGCCCCATTTCCTTCTTTCTTTCCCCCAATTCAGAAAAGGCGCATCCGGCAAAATGGTGGTCGCCAAGGCAAGGCCGCACGGCGACGACATTGGCGAAAGGGCGGCGGMGCTCAAGCGTCGCTCCCTCTCTCTCTCTCTTGGGCTCGGGCGATTTTCCTTCTCCGTCTTTCTGAAGTTCAGAAATCGGCCGGCAATGGCGAGCGGCGAGCGGCGCCTCTCCCTTCCTCAATCCTTGTCGGTGGTTAAAGAACTGACTGCCGGCAACCATTTTCTGGCGACATCGCCACGCGGTGGGGCCAGGTCCAAAATGGAGGGTGCGACGCCTTCTCTGTCCAAAACACGAAATTCGACGGCGCAGGCCGGGCAGAGAAATGGCGGCAGCGACTCGACCGTGGGTCAGTGGCAGTTTGGATGGTTCGACGTGGGGGCTACTGGGTTTTTGGTTTGTTTTGGTTGGTTTGGGTTTGGCGATATGGTGATGGGTTTGGTTGGAATGGCCTGGAGTTTGAGTTTTGCGGTCCGATAAGGGGCTGTGACGGCAACGGTTTGCTTTGGAGTGGTTCACGGTGGTGTTGGCAGGGGTTCCAGCGATTTTGGGTGGTGATGGTGATGTGGATTTTGGYGATGGTTTGGATTTGGAAAGTTGTAGATTAGAGATGAAAAATAAAATCTTTTACCTGCTTGCTTTGAGTTTTTGTTTCCTTCAACCTTGTTGCTATTTGCTTGCTGCAGAAAAGAATGAATAAAAGTTGGTAGGCTTTGATAGTTGTTTGTGAAGGGAGTAGAGATGTGGCTGTAGACGTGAAGACAAGGAGAAAATGGGGTGGATAAGGTTGGACTACCTTTTTAAACCAAGATCAAACATTTTGGAAAGGTTAGGGTTTCGGTTCATGGTGGGCTTGGGTCTAGATTATGACATTGGGCCTTATTGGGTTTGGTTGAAGTCCAAAAATCGAAAATAATTAAAAACGGCCCAATAGATTAATTTAAATAAATATTTGAATAAATTTCTAATAATTATAATAGTTTCTTAAAAGTTGAGAATTATAATTTAGGTAAATAAATAAATAATTTACTAAATAATTATAATAGTTTCTTAAAAGTTGAGAATTATAATTTAGGTAAATAAATAAATAATTTACTAAATAATTATAATAGTTTCTTAAAAGTTTTTAATATAATYTTATTTGAAAACGAACTATAAATTCGTTTTAAATAGAATTCTTAGATAATATAAAACTAAAATAGGAAATTCGTTTATGGCGACGAGCTTGGGACTAAGATCATATTTCTAATGCACAATGATAAATAAAAATAAAAAAAATTATGGAAATATGGAAATATGAAATTGGTGCATGGGCGTTACAACCTACCCTCCTTAGAAAAATTTTGTCCTCAAAATTCTGCACTTACCCGGAATGCCGAAATTTGGGTACTTCGCCTTAAATTCTTTATCTTGTTCCCAAGTGGCCTCATTCATCCCATGACGTCTCCATTGCACCTTGATCAAAGCTATTTCCTTGTTCCTCAATAGGTGTATCTTGCGATCCAAAATTGCTTCTGGAGCTTCTTCATAAGTTAAATCCTTATTAAACTCCAACTCTTCGTAGCTCGCAATGTGATGTGGATCGTAGACATACTTTCTTAACATCGACACATGAAAAGCGTTATGAATGCTCGATAAACTTGGTTGTAGTGCAAGCTCGTAGGCCAATTCTCCAATTCTCTTGAGAATTTCAAACGGCCCTATGAATCTTGGTTTCAACTTCCCTTCTGACCAAATCTCACTACACCTCGGATTGGTGCTACCTTCAGAAACACTTTATCGCCCACTTCAAAATGCAGATCCTTTCTTCGACGGTCCATATAAGACTTCTGTCGATCCTGCGCAATTTTAATTCGATCTCGGATCACGGAAATGTGTTTAACCATCTCTTGTACCAGTTCGGGGCCCAAAATCTTTCTCTCCCCTACTTCCTCCCAGTACAAAGGAGATCTACACTTTCTCCCGTACAGAGCCTCGTAGGGAGCCATACCAATAGTAGATTGATAACTGTTATTGTAAGCAAATTCCACCAACGGTAGTAAAGCTTCCCACTGACTTCCCAAGTCGAGTATGCAAGTCCTCAACATATCCTCCATGATTTGGTTAGTCATTTCAGTTTGACCGTCTGTTTGTGGGTGATAAGTTGTGCTGAACTTCAGTTTAGTGCCCAAAGCATTTTGCAAACTCTTCCAAAAGTTCGAAGTGAACCTCGTATCTCTATCTGACACAATCAAGACCGGTACTCCATGCAACTTAACAATTTCTCGAATGTAGATTTGGGCATATTGTTCCATGTTGAATGTCATCTTGACCGGTAAAAAGTGGGCCGACTTGGTTAAACGATCTACTATCACCCACACCGCCTTGTTACCTCTCGTCGATGGCGGTAAACCTACTACGAAATCCATAGAGATATGCTACCACTTCCATTCTGGAATCTCTAGTGGTCTCAACAAACCTGACGGTCGTTGATGTTCGGCCTTAACTTGCTGACAAACTAGACACTTTCCCACAAAAGTGGCAATGTATCTCTTCATGCTCCTCCACCAAAACACTGTCTTTAAATCTTTATACATCTTAGTACCACCAGGATGTGCAGTGTAAGGAGTACAATGGGCTTCTTCCAAAATTTATTTCCTTAGACTCTCGTCCTTTGGAACACAAATCCTCCTTTCGTAAAACAAAACTCCATCGTCTGCTAAAACAAAACCTTTGATGGTCCCTTTTCGCACTTTCTCCTTCATTTTGTTTATGAAACCATCCTGGGTTTAAATTTCCTTGATCCTTTCCCTCAAGGTTGGTTGCACCACTAAGGATGCTAAAATCCCCTTTGTGTTCCTTGGAGGTATCACCATCTCGATTTTCAACTTGGCGAACTCCCCAACCAACTTATCTTGTTCAGAAGGTAAACTCATCAGCCCTCCTTTACGACTCAACGCATCAGCTACCACGTTTGCCTTCCCTGGATGGTAGTTAATGGTGCAGTCATAGTCTTTAACCAAWTCYAACCATCTTCTTTGACGCATATTCAACTCCTTYTGAGTGAACAAATAYTTCAARCTCTTATKGTCGGTAAAGATCTCACACTTGCCTCCATACAAGTAGTGTCTCCAAATTTTCAAAGCATGAACTACAGCTGCAAGTTCTAAATCATGCGTAGGGTAGTTCGTCTCATGGGTTTTGAGTTGTCGCGAGGCATACGCCACTACTTTCCAATGTTGCATCAAGACACAACCTAAACCTTGTTTCGACGCATCGCTATAAATAACGAAGTCCTTCGTTGGGTCGGGAATTGTCAAGACAGGTGCGGAAGTGAGCTTTTTCTTTAGTTCTTGAAAACTCTCCTCGCACTTCAAGCTCCAAACGAACTTCTCCCCTTTTTTTCGTAAGTCGAGTCATCGGCACAGCTATCTTAGAAAATCCTTCGATAAATCTTCGATAGTAGCCTGCTAGACCCAGAAAATTGCGAACCTCACTCACATTCATGGGGGTGGCCCATCTATTTATAGCTTCAACCTTAGATGGATCCACTTCTATCCCTTGAGCAGTGGTGATATGACCAAGGAACACTACTCGGTCCATCCAAAACTCACACTTACTAAACTTCGCATACAACTTCTCCTCGTGAAGTGTTCCCTACACTATTCGTAAGTGTTCTTCATGCTCTTCTCGATTCTTCGAATAAATCAAGATTTCGTCGATGAAAACTATGACGAACTTATCCAAGTGGGGGTGGAAAACCCTATTCATCAAATCCATGAACATTGCTGGAGCATTGCTTAGCCCAAAAGGCATCACCACGGACTCGTAGTGTCCATATCTCATTCTGAAAGCAGTCTTTGGAATGTCACTCTCTTTGATCTTCAACTGATGATACCCCGACCTTAAGTCGATCTTGGAGAAAACGCTTGCTCCTTTCAATTGGTCGAATAAGTCTTCTATTCGAGGTAATGGGTACTTGTTCTTTATGGTGAGTCGATTAAGTTCTTTATAATCGATACACATTCTCATTGACCTATCTTTCTTTTTAACAAAGAGGGCTGGTGCTCCCCACGGTGACACACTCGGTCGGACAAAACCTATATCCAACAACTCTTGGATTTGTGCCTTTAGTTCTTGTAGTTCCTTCGGGGCCCTCCTGTATGGTGCCTTTGAGATTGGTGCTGCCCCTGGTGTCAAATCAATTGTGAACTCGACTTGACGACTGGGCGGTAATCCTGGTAACTCTTCCGGAAAGATATCCTGAAAATCTCGAACAATGGGCAATTCGAGCGGCGTCACCTCTACCGCTGGATTGCTAACCAAATTCAACAAGAAACCCTGGCATCTCTCTTTCTTCAACAACTTCATGGCCTTCATTACTGTTATTACTTGTGGCACCGTCTTAGTCTTGGATCCATAGAACTTGATCTCTTCACCTTCTGTGAGTTTGAAAGTTATTTCTCTTTCTTGACATTGTATCTTCGCTTGATATTTCGTGAGCCAATCCATTCCTAATATCAAGTCAAAATCTTTCATTTCGATCACATATAAGTCAGCCTCGAGACTCTTTCCTCCTACACCAATCTTCACTCCCTTATCCATCAAGTTCGTGATCAACACATTCCCGGATGGTAAACCAACTTCTAAGGGTCCCCCTACTCTAGTGCTCTTGACTTCAGTTAAATCATGAAATTTCTTCGACACAAAAGAATGCGAAGCACCCGTATCAAAAGCACAAAAGCAGGAATTCCTGAGACGGTTAACATACCTGTTATAACTCCAGGATTCTCTTCAGCCTCATTGCGTGCCATGGCATACATTCGGACATTTCCTCCAATAGCTGGTCCTAGCCTTGGCACTCCACCGCCTTGTTGCCGTTGACGAACATGGTGCAGAAAGGCGCTGTATGCCCACTCTGAATGGCAGCGGTAACACTTTCCTTGCCTCAGAAGGTATTCTCCAAAATGTCTCTTGCCGCAACTTTGGCACGTGGGTTTTTCATCGCCCGTCTTCTGTTGCTTGCCTTGGTTGGAACTTCCTCCTACCCACTTCCTCTTGTCCACCAAGGTTGTGGGTCTAGACTTCACTTCAAAGACGACTAGGAACYATAYRRAAACTGAGAACATAGACTATTCCTTCCATAATAGTAATATCTCTTTTCGTGCAATAAGTCGAAGATAGCCACTAAACCAAAACCACGTCCAAAATAGAAAACAAATGTACGAGGAAAAGAAAGATACTAAAAGTCAACAACGAGAAGGTAGAAAGACTATCAATCTATGATGAGGATCGCCTTTCCTTTCTTTGAAGAACTTCCTTCCATCGAGGGGTCATCACTAGGTGCTTTACGTCTAGGACAATAAGGAGCAGTGTGAACTAGAGTGTAACACCGGTAACATGCCACTACGTACTCCCCCTTCTCCTTCCCTTTGGAAACCTCTTCATGGTTTTCCTTCGGAGTTTCTTCTTTGGCTAAGCGCCGCAACAATGTTTGATCAACAAAATGAACCCATTGTATCTACTTTTGAAAAGTCGTAACTAATGGAAGTCTCCATTCCTTGGAGAGTAGTCATACCCAAGATCAACAAATACCCAATAGAATGCAATCATGAAATAACATGGAATTAAATGAGCAATTGAATACTTGTAATGAATTTTGTACCTTGAGGATATCGACGAATGTTCAACGAGGAGGATTGGAAACCATTAAATAATTAAAATCTTTATTTTATAAACTTTTTTTTTCCGAAACGGGTCGAGTCTAAAGAACCAAACAAAACTCTGGCTCTGATACCACCTTTGTAACGCCCCGATTTCACTTTAGTCGAAAAAGGTTTTATATTTTTAAACAATCAAATGGAGAAACCTTGGCGTCACAATAAATGTCTAATTTTCACAATTTCAACATAAAAATCAAAAGAGAATAGAAAATTTTCAAAAGGTTCAACTTTTACGCAGCGGAAAATAATAATATAAATAACCCAAAGACTATCAATTAAAATTTGATAGTTAATGTAGCATTTATTTGAAGTACGACTTTTATTTAAAATATAAAACAAATTTAGAAGGACATAAATCCAACATCAAGAGTTTTATTCCCCTCCTCGTTTCCCTTTCATTCGATATCTTCATTTGTACCTGAAAAACACGTCGTTGATTTGGGATGAGCTCAACGTACTCAATAGTTACACTGACATATTTCAACTAAATCATAGAACTCAAAAATAGCACATTGAACCATATAATTCATTGAATAGCATGTTGGAAATACATAGACATTGACTACAGCTAGAAACGCAATAAAAACTTGTACGGCTACCGGTTCTAATTCATTGTTTTAGAAGAACGTCGACTTTGACTGCGCAGCTAGAAACGTGATGACAACTTGTACGGTCACCGGTTCTAATTCATGATTATTTTAGAAATTACCTTGACTGCAGCTAGAAACGCGATAACAACTTGTACGGTTACCGGTTAGAAATCATAGTTTTAGAAGAACGTCGACTTTGACTACGCAGCTAGAAACGCGATGACAACTTGTACGGCCACCGGTTCTAATTCATGATTGGTTTTAGAAAATACTTTGACTGCAGCTAAAAYGCGATAACAACTTTTATGGTTACCGGTTTTAATTTGTGGATAGCACATTRGGAAAGACCCTTGGCTATAAAATTCGATTTTTGAATTAAGTCGTACTCTAGATTACATGATACACATTGCACAATATTGAGAAGCAAAATTTAGCATAAAATAGGTCAGTGGTCCCTACCTCGAAATAGAGTTGAGAAAAATTCGATTGAATGCACGTAGTTGATTCCTATGTCCCGATTTCCTCGTCACCTAATCATTTTAAAAAATATACTTCATTAGTATATATAATTAAATCATTTTTAAAATATTAATATATAATATATTTATTTATTGAAAATACAAAATATAATTTTAAAAATAAATAATAATGGACTCACTTGAAATTTACTAAGTTTTATTGGCTTGGATCGAAGTTTAGAAAAGTCGGAGGGTCGGAATTGAGGGTTTGGATCAATTGGGGGCTCAATTGGGGTTTTGGATAAATTGGGGATTCAATTGAACTAGGACAAAAGCTTTTGGGGTCAATTGAACATGGAACAAAGTTGTTGGGATCAATGTGGAGTTTCTAGTGAACTAGGGGTTCAATTGCAAAGGAGCTAAAACTGTTGGGGGTCAACTGGAAATTTGGGAAAAATGCTGGGGTCGAATTGTAGTATTTGGAGAATTTTGGATTAAAAAGGGTTTTCAGCCCTATAACCCTTCAAACCCGTCTGCCCCATTTCCTTCTTTCTTTCCCCCAATTCAGAAAAGGCGCATCCGGCAAAATGGTGGTCGCCAAGGCAAGGCCGCACGGCGACGACATTGGCGAAAGGGCGGCGGMGCTCAAGCGTCGCTCCCTCTCTCTCTCTCTTGGGCTCGGGCGATTTTCCTTCTCCGTCTTTCTGAAGTTCAGAAATCGGCCGGCAATGGCGAGCGGCGAGCGGCGCCTCTCCCTTCCTCAATCCTTGTCGGTGGTTAAAGAACTGACTGCCGGCAACCATTTTCTGGCGACATCGCCACGCGGTGGGGCCAGGTCCAAAATGGAGGGTGCGACGCCTTCTCTGTCCAAAACACGAAATTCGACGGCGCAGGCCGGGCAGAGAAATGGCGGCAGCGACTCGACCGTGGGTCAGTGGCAGTTTGGATGGTTCGACGTGGGGGCTACTGGGTTTTTGGTTTGTTTTGGTTGGTTTGGGTTTGGCGATATGGTGATGGGTTTGGTTGGAATGGCCTGGAGTTTGAGTTTTGCGGTCCGATAAGGGGCTGTGACGGCAACGGTTTGCTTTGGAGTGGTTCACGGTGGTGTTGGCAGGGGTTCCAGCGATTTTGGGTGGTGATGGTGATGTGGATTTTGGTGATGGTTTGGATTTGGAAAGTTGTAGATTAGAGATGAAAAATAAAATCTTTTACCTGCTTGCTTTGAGTTTTTGTTTCCTTCAACCTTGTTGCTATTTGCTTGCTGCAGAAAAGAATGAATAAAAGTTGGTAGGCTTTGATAGTTGTTTGTGAAGGGAGTAGAGWTGTGGCTGTAGACGTGAAGACAAGGAGAAAATGGGGTGGATAAGGTTGGACTACCTTTTTAAACCAAGATCAAACATTTTGGAAAGGTTAGGGTTTCGGTTCATGGTGGGCTTGGGTCTAGATTATGACATTGGGCCTTATTGGGTTTGGTTGAAGTCCAAAAATCGAAAATAATTAAAAACGGCCCAATAGATTAATTTAAATAAATATTTGAATAAATTTCTAATAATTATAATAGTTTCTTAAAAGTTGAGAATTATAATTTAGGTAAATAAATAAATAATTTACTAAATAATTATAATAGTTTCTTAAAAGTTGAGAATTATAATTTAGGTAAATAAATAAATAATTTACTAAATAATTATAATAGTTTCTTAAAAGTTTTTAATATAATYTTATTTGAAAACGAACTATAAATTCGTTTTAAATAGAATTCTTAGATAATATAAAACTAAAATAGGAAATTCGTTTATGGCGACGAGCTTGGGACTAAGATCATATTTCTAATGCACAATGATAAATAAAAAAAAAAAATTATGGAAATATGGAAATATGAAATTGGTGCATGGGCGTTACAACCAAGGGCTAAAAGAACCAAATGACAACACAAATTTTTTTAATTTTATGATTTTTCGAATGTTTTTGAATTTTTATATAATAAGAAAGTAAGAAAGAAAGAAATGTAAAAATAAAAGAAATAAATGAAAAGAACATGGGTTGTCTCCTAAGAAGCGCTTGTTTAACGTCATTAGTTTGACGAACTCCCTTCTTTGTCATGCTGAAGCCCAGACGGGAGGATCCACCAAAGCAATAACCTCTTTTTCGGGAGGATCAAATCTTTGAAATGTTTCCGGGGCATTACATAGCACATATGGCATTCGTCGAAATGCAGACATTCCAAAAGGGCAAGTAAAAGTCACCTTGGGTAGATCTTCGGGGGGAATTGTGGTTTTAAAGTGACCCGAAAACTCATCTAAGAAACGATAGGAATAATGACCGGCTAGCTTGTCCAACATCTGGTTGGTAAACAGGGAGGGAAATGATCTTTCTTGGTGGCCGCATTTAACTTTCTAAAATTGATAAAAAAAATCCTCCATCCCGTTGTAGCCCTCGTGGACAACAACTCCCCTTTTTCGTTTTTAAAAACGGATATGCCGCTCTTCTTTGGTACATGTGAACGGGACTCACCCACTCACTATCGACAATCGCAAAAATCAAGCCTTCCTCCAACAATCTTGATATCTCGGCTTTCCCTATCTCCTTAAGACTTGGATTCAAATGCATCTAAAATTCTCTAGAAGGTTTGGCATCATCCTCCAAAATGATCTTATGCATGCAAGCCGAAGGGATAATTCCCTCAATATCTCCGAGACTCCAACCAATAACATCCTTATGAACTTTAAGCACTTCAATCGACCTCTCCTCTTCTTCTCGATTTGAATTGGCCAAGATAATAACCGGTTTGCTCTCCTCTTCCTCCAAATAAACATAATTGAGGTGAGATGGGAGAGGCTTAAGCTCGGGCTTGTGCCTCCTCTCGTCTTCATTGGGGTCTAATTCGAACAATTCAGTGATCTCCTCATGATAATCATCAATAATCTCCACCTCCCCCTCTAAAATTTCATTGTTGCCCTCAACGACACATAAACAATCTTTCTCACGCAAACCTTGGGCACATTGAAACACAATTGAATCGTCGTGATGAACAATGGTTTCATTTACCTCACCACAACCTTTAACACAAGCCCTCGGGTCAAACTCTTCCTCAATACTCTTTTCCTCCATCTAAACTTGTTCAACCAACTCTTGGATCACGTCCATATATAAGCAATCCTCATAAGATATGCTTTATGTATAGGGCATTGGGGCTTTAGATGTTGGTGCCTTGTATAGGTTCAAAGACTTGTGTAAGCCATCGGGAAGTTCCTTTGCCAAAGTGGGACCCACGGGGGTGGAATCGGGAGGAGTAAGAACACCCGGAATAGAAACCACCTCCCCTTGGGCGGCGGGACAACCTTATTATGAACCACACCACCACTTCTAAGGACCGTGACAGCATGAGTAAGCGAAGGTTGGCTTGGAAATTTTTATTTCTCATTAGCTTGATTTGGCATATTGACATCGCTTTCTAGTTGTCCCATGTTAGTGTTTAACCCATTGGTCATAGCCTCAAGAGCATTGAATTTAGCATCGAACGAGGCCGACGTAATGGGAGAAGGTTACATTTGCCGCATAATGACCAAGAGATTCGAATCTGAAGGTGGAGTAGGAGAACTCACTAGAATCGGCAGACGAGATGGACCCACGTGAGGAGTAACACCCGCATTTGTATTGGCATAACTAAGATATGGATGCATGCGGTTGCTAGGATGAGAAGGAGGATTATGAGTCGGCAGGTGAGCAAAACATGGTCTAGCACAACCGGGTCCCGCTTGATACCCATGACCCCCATACACTTCCTCCGAATGAGGCATCGACATATTGAACAAAGGATTTGAAGGACAAGACGTGATATCATGACCAAATATTCCACCCGATGCACAACGGAGGACCTGGGTTTGGGCTAGATAACTTAGCAATTCGAGCCTCCATAGCCGCTATTTTCTTTTCCAACTCAAGCTCCCTAGAGGAAGAAGACCCACTCACTTCATTAGCACTAGAATACATCGCTCGAGAAGAATTTTGCTTGGGAGGAAGGGATATGCAAGATGAAATAGTCGCCCCCACAAAGGCTTTGTTAATCTCTCATAGTGAAGATGGGGGGTGTATTTTGGGCATTGGGGGCTCACAGCTCCAAAAAATACATACGGATCGGGATTCTGAGCATTATTGTCAACACCAATTGGGGCATGATTATTATAATAGATTTCGTGGTGTTGAAATAAATCAACGGGTTCATGGCTTGGTATTATCGGAGATCGATTCGCTTGTAGAATTCAATGTGTTTCAAGCTCGAAAAATAAAAAGAAAATGAAAATTAAGCAATTAACCTATCTAAACTATTATAGGAATTGAAATTTCAAGTCGGTAGAATGCCTCGTCGGATGCCTCAATATGGAAATGCAAAGCAATAATGAAAACAAGCAAGAAAATGCAATGTTTCACCAAGTACAAGCATGTAAGCACAAGGTACAACTATGCATAAAAACTCAAATAATGCAAATTAGCAAAAATTGAAAGAATGGATGTAAAGAGCAATGGAAATTAACAAGAAAGTTCAAAACTTAAAGGAAAATAACAAGCAGCAAAGAGTAGATCTAAGATTTATCCTAAAACTATGCATAAAAATAAAATTGCAAATAAAGCATAGCAAAATCTCAAAATCAAGATGATCCAAGAGCCGATCTATGATCTAGATGTGTGACTCATGTAGATTCCATAGCCAATTCATAAGTTTCATCATGATATCAAGGTGCTAAGGTAAAAAGCATAAAATAAAGAACAAAGCATGGAAATGAAGAACAAGCATGTAATTAAAGCATAAAACATGAAATTGAAAGGAAACTTACTTGAATTAGGAAATGAAACAAAGCTTGAATGTAAATGCATCAAAAGTAACAGTCCAAAGGAGTATTTGGATTCTTCTTAGGCTTACAAACCCAAGGCCAAGCATGAAAGTAAATCTAAATCTAGAAAAGAAATTACATCAAACCTTGAAATTGAATCTAAAACCTAAGAGAGAGAAAATAGATCTTAAAAACTAGAGAGAGGATTTTTAATCCCCAAACCCATGCTTGGGTTGGGAGAATATGAGAGGTCTCTTACAAAATGAAAGAGAGGTTCTATTTATACAAGTTAAATAGGGGTAAATGGGTCAATTATGCAATATGAGCTTGGATTTCCATGTATTGACCAAATTTGACCTAAAATGGTCAAAATAGACCTTTTGGGTCGAGTTTGGCTCAATTCGCTCGTGAAATTTGCAAGGTGGCTCGGCGCTGGGCGGGCTGGATCGGCAGGACTAGGAACTGGTCGGCAAGCGCTCAGCGGGAGTGGCCGACAGCACTCGGTAGCTGCACGCGGGACTCGGCGGGAGTGGCGCGCAGGCAGGTGGTGCTCAGCTGCTCGGCAGTCGATCGACATGTGCTCGGCAATCGACCCACTACGCTCGGCAGTCTCGGCAGCTATGGCTCGGCAGTTCTCGGCAGGCATGTGCGGGCATGGCCGGCCGCGCTCGGCAGCTGCCGGCAGGTCTCGGCAGCTGCGCGCGGGAGCGCTTGGTTCGGGCCGACTCGGTTCGATTTTTGGGCCTCGATGCCTTCACCTATAAAATGTGAATTTAAAACATAAAAAACCATGATTTACCACAAACCTCAAGTTAACCAGACCATTTAACAAAATTAAATATAAATTTAACAAGAAACACGAAAAATAATAAAACGAGAAAACAAACGAAAAACCTAACGAGTTAGATGGGGTTAAATTACCGCGAGCTTGGAACTTATCGAACTTACGGAGATATTTATGTATGAAAAATGAAGCCTAATGTTTATAATAGATCTCATTCGCATGTCTTTGCTTTATACAGGTTTTAAGGCCAGGATTAGCTGAGGGAGGATGCCCATAAAATTCCTGACCTGATTGTCAGTTTAAAATTTTAACGCCAGGATTGGCTGAGGGCGAATGCCCATAAAATTCATGACCTGATTGTCGATATAAGATTTTAACGCTAGGATTGGCTAAGGGCGGATGCTCATAAAGTTCCTGACCTGATTGTCAATTTAAAGTTTTAACGCCAGGATTGGCTAAGGGCAGATGCCCATAAAATTCCTGACCTGATTTTCAGTTTAAAATTTTAACGTCAGGATTGGCAAAGGGCGGATGCCCATGAAATTCCTGACCTGATTGTCAATTTAAAATTTTAACGCTAAGATTGGCTAAGGGCAGATGCCCATAAAATTCCTGACCTGATTGACATTTTGAGATTTTAATGCCAGGATTGGCTAATGGCAGATGCCTATAAAATTCCTGACCTGATTGTCAGTTTGAAAAGCCAGGTTTGGATAAGAACGGCTACCCATATATTTCTTGACCTGATTGTCAACTAAAAGGCAGGTGCTAAAAGGCATTCCTGACTTGATCATCCAAAGACTTTCAAAGCACAAGGCCAAATGGATCAAAAATAGATATTTTCGTAAAGGAGGGCATGAATCATCGAGAATATGGAAAATTTTATTAACTCCACAACTTTGATTACATATACATAACATTTTGGAGAAGATTTCCAGAAAAGCGAGAATTGCATCAAGGTGCTAAAACATCACGAATGAGAAGAGATCTTCTTATCAGAAGATAAAATTCGCTTGAGACGCTAGAGCTCGCGCTAAGTGGCATGGACACGCTGACGGTACTTGCTTGCCCGGTCGGACGCAGAGTGCGCTTCACCGGCGGCGGTGGTTAAGTGGTTTACCGATTCAAGGAGATCATCTTTCTCCTCCCGGAGTTGACAATTAAGCAAAAGAAGCTCCGACCATTCCCGTTTGTAAAATCATTTCTTCTGCCTCTTCTAATCCAGCAGTTTGTGCATCTGCAGAAGTTTTTCCTGAAGTTGAGTATTTTCTTCAGAGAGTTGAGAATTCTCGTTGAAGAAGGAAAGGTTTTTCTTTTTGAGAGTTTCAATCTCAAATGACGTCGAAGAGGCCATAATGTCGTACAAAAAAAAGCAAGTGAAAGTGCACATATATAAAGGCGGCACAGCAAAGAATATATATAAAGGAGGCATTCATAAAAACTTTAGGGTTTCCATGAATTATGGAAACCCTAAAAAGGTATAAGAATATTGTTCTGGAAAACAACAAAAAAAAGTACAGATCAGGAGATAAAAATCAGACAGGAGCAGACTAATCTACACTACATCTAAGCCTCCGCGTCTAGCTCTGCCGCTAGTTGGTCCACAGCCTCCTCCGCTGGTAGGTCCCTCGGGGAGGCCCCACCAGGCAGCTCGCCCAGACCGGCGAAGGTGGGGGAAGGAGTAGATGCAAGAAGAGCAAGGGTGAAGGTCTGGTCTGGCCGAGGCTGCTCTGGTTCGGGAACATAAAGTGTAGCGAAGACCTGCTCTGCAAACTCAGCCGATCCAAGTTTATGCAGACGATCTTGCTCCGGGGAATAGCTGAAAGAGGTCAGCTCGGGAGGCGTCTTGAGGGGCAGGTTCCGGTCAAAAGAAAGGTCAGGGTGATCCGCGGCCCATTTAGTCTGCACATCTAGACCAAAGTGATAATAAGCCACCGCTTCTGGAACCAGCAATCTGTAGAGCTCCTCGGATCCCAGGAAAGCTTTGCAAGTCATTTCCCGGGTATGCTGGATCAGTTTCAACCCCTTTTTAGAGTTCAGGAACTCCGTCTTTATCCAAAATCCCATCATCCAAGCTCCTAGCCTCCGTCGTGGCCTCGTCCTTTACCTCACTACGAGCCATCTCTACAACTTTCGCCTCCGCTTTGAGATTTTTCAGCTGAGACCCTCGCTCCTTGGCTAAAGCATGCAAGCGCTTCTCCTTCTCCTGCAGTGCCTTATGCTCCCGGATCAGATCAGAGTTCATCATGGAGCTCATATCTCGAGCGGCTAGGACAGCCTTCTTGGCAGCCGCCTAATCGCAAGAAAAGTGAAAACCAAAAAATAAAAAAATAATAATATAAAGGGGAAAGAGGTGAAAGAGTAGGAATCTACCCGAGCTTCATCCTGGCACCACGATTCCAGGAGCTCGCGGTCCGACATCTTCTCCAGGGTACGTCGGTCATAGGAGGGACATTGCCCGCGGATAAATTAGAGAGTTATGTCCCAGGACACTTCAAAACCAAAGTATTGATGAAAAGGTTAGCATTGGGATTGGATGGTGCGGACACTGGAGGAGTAGTTCTGTCCTAAGCAATCCTGTCCCTCTTGGCCGCTGGAGGAGCTCTGTCTTCTCCGGAATCAGAGGGAATGATCATCTCCACCTCAGGATGGAGAAGCTCCTAGGGAGAGCTAGAGGCCCTCCCTGCTGAGGAAGAAGGGCCGGTTTCCTGAGGTCTTTGCTCTGGAGCTGCCTCTGCTCCTTGCTGACGGGCGGCTATCATCCTTTGCATCATGTTTGCTGAAAAGAAAAGAGAACCAGTTGACTACAAAAGACAAATGAAAGACAAGATAAAGATGTCTGAGCAGGAAAACTTTTTACCAATCTCGCGAGACAGAGGACCTATATCTTCTCGCTCATTGAAGAAATCTAAAACGAAGGGAAGTAGAAGTTGGGAGAGATGTAAAACATTTTCGTTAAGGGTAAGGATTATTTTTTGCAGCCGAGGAGATCTGTCTCCCACAGACAGATGTGGCTGGATTGGTAGCTGCACGATAGGCTTCGAGGGAAAGCCCCAGTCCTCCAAGCAGTGTATGAAGAGGGATTTCTTCCTCCAAACTTTGTTGGAGGAAGGGATGCCGCTCAAGAAGTGAACGCCAGGCCTGGCGCATAAATAAAAGAAACCCGGAGGAGAGCTTTTGGCCTGGAAGAGCTGATAAAAGGTCTGAGATGTAGGATCCAGGCCAGCATACCGCATGGCCAGGTTGTAACCGATGATGATTCTGAAAGAGTTGGGAACAAATTGGTGAATGGGGATTTTGTACAGTATGGCAATTTCTAGTATCAAAAGGTTCACGGGGAGGTGCAACCCCGCCTGAAATTGATCGGCAAAGAAAGTTAGGTGGCCGTCAGGCGGGCGCCTGGTACGCCAAAACGCCGGGGCGGGGGTTGACTAGAGAAAACTCCTCGGGGATCTTATACTTATAGCATAGTTCCTCGACGGTTTTATCTCTGAGAATGGAGCAGATATTAGGGTGGCCAGCGGTAGGAGGCGGATATTCGAAGGAAGATAGCGAGGAGGGAGAAGGCGTCGCGACGGGGGAATTGGACGACGTGTTAGAAGACGCCGTCGTGGCCGAAGTAGAAAGAGGAGAAGAGGATGGCGCTGACATTATTGGAAAGTAAAAGGGATCGGAGAAGTACCTAGTAGGGAAGATGACCGGAAAATGTTGAATAGAGAAAGAGAATTACGCCGCTGCTCTAAGAGAGAATAAAGGAAGCGAGAGTAATTGAATAAGCAAAAGTATGAAAAGTGAGGAAGAGAGGGAAAAGCGGCGGGGATAAAAGAAAAGGAGGATTTCAAAAAAAACGGGAATCAAGGAAAAAGTGGGATCTTGATGGGATCCCCGCATTTAATTCCTGTCAGATAAACGGTACCTTAGGTGGTGAGCTAGAACGTCAACCGATGCTGAGTATGGTAACTGTCGCTGACCCATCAGCGGTACAGTACTCGAGGAGGCGTATTGGTATGGTAACCGTTTCTTGATATGGATCGTCGCCAATAATTGTCAAAGGGTAGATTTCTCAGAATTTGTACAGATACAGAAATTTGGAGAGGCGCGTGGAACCCTAATCACTCCTAAAAGAAGCCTTAGGGTTTTTACAGATCTACCCCAACCATTTTGATGGGGACGAGTTGATATGGCTTGAATAGAGAGACTTGGATTGGGGTAGACCTGGAGAAGGTCAGGATAAAAAAAGTGGGCAAGAGCTGGAGTGATTATCCTGATTGGGGATCCTGACCTGATCTGAACTCTCGGATGAGATTTCAGAGGGTCAGAATCTTCCCGGGTCATGAGAATCATCCTGATCTGATCTGAATCCTCATAGAAGGATCGTAGGAGGTCAGGCTTATGGGAGGCCAGGCAATCTGATTTCCCAGGAGGGAACATGTGGGTCTCCTTGTCGTGATTATTTGCATAACGGCCCTAGATTCGCGGATTCTGTTTCTGAAATCTCGGAAAGGGTCCCCGCCAGAGAAAGTTATAAATATCTTAGCCCCAATACTGAGAAAGATATGACATTCTTGCGCATTCCTTTCATTGCCCACTAAAATACGCGACACGCTTAACTGACTTAAGTATCGGAGAGGTTTCTACCGGAAATCTTCCGGTGGTCCTTTCTAACGTATTTTTGGGAGCAGGTCAGGTTTATTTTCAGCAAGATCGGAGTATTTGCGAAGGGGAGTATTTGGTTTGGTTTGGTTATTTT
Source organism: Phtheirospermum japonicum (assembly GCA_014905375.1). Lineage (NCBI taxonomy): Eukaryota > Viridiplantae > Streptophyta > Magnoliopsida > Lamiales > Orobanchaceae > Phtheirospermum > Phtheirospermum japonicum. The sequence continues at coordinate 274,051 of BMAC01000602.1, read as the reverse complement.
TTGGGTGAAACAATAAATAAAAAAAATCCGCCTAGGAGCGTCTATGTCCGATTAATCACCGATTAGGCACCCGGCCGAGTTTTTATGGCGATTAGTTATATTTTTGGGTCGGCAGGGGCCGTCAACATTGATATATTATAATATAAAATATATTAACAATAGACAATAATTTAGGATGCAAACTTCAAAGTGGTATATTTATGGTTAAGAGTGCACTTTTCAATAAGAAATTTATTGGTATTATTTAAGATTAAAATTAGCACTTTTAGAGCAAGATGAGATAATATTAAATGAAAACGTAATTCTATTATCTTTTAGTTAAATGTTTAATTAATATGCATCAAACCCACGAAATTCATTTTATATTTTTTAAAACAAGGTTAAAAGTCAATAATTCTCTTCAAATAAAAAATATCACTAGCAATTTCAAATATTATAGTTTTCTAAATAAAATATAATAAAAATAATAAATATACACAACTAAATATTATGTGGAAAATAAGAAATATTAATAACATTTTTTTATAATATATAATATATTATGATTATATTTATAACTCATCTCTTGTATATTCATCAAGACCTTATGATAATACATGAGAAAAGTACCTCTATTAATAAGACTCCGAAATTCCCCCGCCATTTTATTTCTTCTTATGTTATTCTATACTTATAATTTTGTTAAAGATTGACTAATGATTAATTACTTGAATTCCATAATAATAACGTTTTAGACTCCAAAATTTTCCCGCCATTTTATTTTTTCTTATATTATTCTATATTTATAATTTTGTTAAAGATTGACTAATGGTTAATTACTTGAATTCCATAATAATAACGTTTATTGAATTCCATAATAATAACGTTTATTTCTGACAGCTTTGGATTCACCAAAAATAACATAAACTTGAGCGAGATCTTTTAAATTTTGTATGTGTTAAAATGGAAATGGTGACATTTACTTATTACCAAATTTGGAAATACATGAAATTATAATATATAATCAAAATAAAATTGATAAACTTTTAGATTCATAATTACATAAGAAATCAATTATGGACAAAAATAAATAAATTTAATTAATTAATTGTATATTGATAATTATAAATCTAGATTCAAAATTCTAATTAAACTGCATACAACATTCTGAAAATAAATAACTAGGAATTTAGCTGAATTCCCAAAAAAGTGGGGGGGCGGGGGGTGGGGGGGTGGAGAGGATCTAAATGGACATGATTCTAATGAATTTGCGTACACCATACTTGCCTTTACAATATATTATATGCATATTTAAATTTAAATTACATTGAAATTGGAATATATACAATTAAAAAGTTGAGAAATAAAAATTTGAAATGAATAAATTAAATTTAATACTAGCAGAAATCATTAACTGGCAAAACTTACCAAAGGACAGAAGACAAGCAAATCTAAACTAAAATTAAATATATATTTAGTCCAAAATATACAAGCTTAATACAACAATTTCATATTTCTTATTTTTGATAAATGTTAAAATAAATAAAAAGACAAGACATTTATAATCAATACTTGGTATCTCTATGAAATATTTTCACATTCAAGTTTTATACTATGCGTATTCTGATATGTATATATAAATGTCATTCAACAATGTGTCACTATGTATTGCCTTTCACTTGAGTCACTAATCTTGAAAATATCAATCACACGGAATGCGATGTCAAATTAATCAAAAAACAAACAGAATAATATTGTATATAAAAAAATAAAAAATAACAAAACAAACTTTAAATTTGCAAAGAATTATGTAATTTTGATCAATCCAATGCACATGATGCAATACAACAACTACAAGAACATATCATATTTATGAAACACGTGTTAAAATATATTTATTTAATTAGTCTAATTTTATTGTCCACGATTAAAGTCGTTTTTACATGGACCCTCGTTCTAAGGACAAGACAATTCTGAGTCTTTAGACCTGTCCTACATATATACATTATCATTTAGGGGACTTCTACGGTACCATTCTCCACTTAATCATAACCATTATATCCAAAGTTGGTTATGAATAATAGTAAGATCAAGGGATGTAAATGCAGGAGTCTGGGAAGTATGGTGCCTTCACGGCACCATAGTCATTTCCTATTAATTTATACAATATATTAACATTTTGATATCAAAATTGTTTCATTATATTACATTTCCGGCATCGTTCAGGCAAAAACACTGTTACACAAGTAATAGGAGATGAATATAAACCATATTTATAATCACTTCTTGGGTATTCATGCCAATGCATGATGCATCATGTAGACAGGTCCAGGATACACCATCTCCAACTCAGAGGTCCGAAGAAACGCAATCACTAAGTTGAAAAGCTACGGATCCACAGTAAATGAAAGAAATGTACTTCGTAAAACAATGATACAATACCAACTCCATGTTCCGGTATATCAATCTAGTATCATCAATAAAACAAAGATGCAGCTCAAAAAAATGCTACACCCTAATACTGCATAATAATCTTTCAAGATTCTCATCCCCATTTGGGCCCTGCTACAGAATACTGTTTCTTTACACTTCCAATTCCATGGTAATTTGGTAACACCTGCGAGAATGTTACATTGGCATAGCAAAACATGACTACCAAAAGAACAAGCATCTCAGTCCTGCTTCAAGGCTTTTCTAATGAGAGTTCTAGCTATCACGATTAGAAGGTAAGCGAAAAGCGTGACAAGAATGCCCAACAGTAAAATTAGACGGTCATAGGTAGTAGTTTGGACTGTGTAAACCCTGACGTTAATTGTATCCCAATTGCTCTCTGTCCAAACTGGATCCTCCATGCCCATGATATCAGAGGAATTGCTGGGTAGCACTGTCCAGCTTCCCCATTCATCATCATACTTCAAACGAGTTGAATATGCAGGAACATACCTGATATAAATGGCAGTTTTTATTAGCATATAACTTCATTAAGTTATCGAATCATAACTAGCCAGCATGCAGACAAAGCAAAATCAGAAACTAAATATTACATTTGAGTTACTATAAAAGAGGGGTTATTTGTGAGGTAAATACAAACCTCAATGGGGTACATGTGATTTCGAAAGAGTTGGGAGTTTTTGTAATTAGACTAAACCTCAGGGGTAGTTTTGTAACTATCCTCACATTTAAACCAATTCTTGAAAGTGTTTCATATAAATAAATCAAGATAAGTAGGACCAACCTTTGTCACAATCTCTGATTATAGAATAAAACGTAGTACCATTTATGCATTATAACATGCACATTAAGATTAAATCTAAAGTCACTCAAAAGAAAAACACTATATATACTTCAAGCTAACAGTTGACTGACTGCAATATACCTGGTCGTCGAGATAACGCAAACACCTTTCCCATCAGCCTCTTTGATGCACAATTCATTAACACCGCTGCAAGCTTTCGGGCACGAGGAGCTTACATTTTTAGTTGGGATTGACGTCTTATCTGCTAAAAAGTTCCAAACGAACCTTGAAATATCCCCAGCATAAGCAGGATAAAGTTCAGAAGATGGTTCTCCCAAAAGGACACCTACATAATGGCTCGGGCAAGTTGTGGAGGGAGAAATATAGTGCTTCACAAGCCCACATGATAAACCAGGTTCACAATCTAATAAGCAACCGATAAGTTCTTCCACCAAAGAGGAATTAATTTTTATACTATTTATAGCCGAAGGATCTTTGCCACCTGCGAGGATGTATAGAGTTCGAGCAACCAGGGAAGCGGCTGCTACAATGGAGGAAGAATTTATATTTGCTGCAACAAAGCAAAAAAGTGCATTATTTAACTAACATATTATTAGACTGTACAACCCAGTGCAAAAATACACAACACACATATACATATGAGGGAACTGAACAAAGCAGGTTGGCGATAAAAGAATGTGGGTTCACTAACATAGGCCATCAAGATGACTGTGGTAGAACTCATTGCTAAAAGCAGTATCAAAGTCTTCCAAGACAAGCCCAGAAATCTGTGGTTTCTGCAAACAAGTTTCATTTACAAAGCACGTCATTCAGCAAAACCCTGAATAATATATAATGCAAAGATTTTCCATTCAAAAAAATCAAGGTTTCTTTGGCTGATTAGATTAAGCTAGGAGTTGGTTTAGATTTTACTTACCTTTCAAGTATTTAATACAGATATCTTGTTATGTTATTTTGTTTTTCTAAGGGGAAAAAAAAAAGGAGAGAGAGAGAAATGGATGGAGCTTCGGATAAATATTAAAACCTAATACAAGTTCATTCACCTGATCAGATACTTACCCATGTTGAATACCCTCTGATACCTCATTATTTATTATAATTGGTTTCTTAGTATTACGTTTCGATTAAGTGTCAGCGATGCAAACAATTACATCCACAAATGAGCCAGGTACTTGGAAATTAGGCATTTTCATGCATACACAGGAAAATGAAATGTGCTTCTATTGAATTATACTCTTAGAAATTAACAATATGTATTGTTTATTTAAGAATTGTGTACTGTTTAATTGTCCTAAATGCAAAATAATTTGCTTTAAATATGAAGATATAAGTGAGACATGCATTTGCACTTAAAATACATAAAATACCATTTCATTTAGTATACATTTTAAATTATTGCAATTACTACGAGGCATTTCCATGTGAAACATATGAAATAAGGTTTTACTTTGGTAATCTCAAGGTGAAAAAACTTACATATATCGTAAACAAAATTCAATCTGAAAGGATATTCATCTTCGAATTATTAGTACCACATATGCCTACAACATTATGTAATCTGAAACTGTGAGACTAGTCAGTAGGTATAGCATTACTTTTCCTCATAAAAGATGCTGCCAAACAGCTGGTCAGATGTTTTTTAAATTTCACCTTATCCAGTAGGTTTGGTATTACTTTCTGATGCCTTTTATGAGGAACTGCAGTGATACCGTTAAGTAATTTGTCATGTTAAGTTCATCAGAAAGTCATCACTCCTCCAACTCATAGTATTTGAATTCTACAGGATGGTTATTCAAGAAAAACTTGTTAACAACTAGAATCAAGCCGAGGCAAGGAGAGGGCCAGGAGGAATATTTCTGAGTCACTGTAGTTCTCTTATTAATAGGTTGATTACGTGTTTTCTATCTTCTCTTTTTTTCTTTTATGGTTTTTTTCTTTCTTCCCACGCCGCCCCAACCCACCCACCCCCAACCCAGTTTTTTTGGAGTGGGGGGGGTGGGTGTGGGGGGTGGGGTGAGGAGAGGAGTGGGAGCATAGTGAGGGATTTAGATATTAGTTTCACACTGATGCTATGAACATTACCAAGATGAAGCTACAAAATCAAACTTTGCACTTAAAAGAGGGTCACTGTCCGGACCTTTCTCAGAAATGTCATTAACGAAGATGGAGGCACCCCAGGATTTGATATACTGGCTGTTTTGACCATAATGCTTTCAGTTATCAAGGAATCTTGTGCATGTTGTAGAGCATTTAATGTTCCATTCACAGAAGATGTAGCCTGCAAAGCTTATAGACGAAGATTGAGAAAAAATCGAAGTTCTAATTTCAAGTCAAATTATAGCATCATGTAACAATGAAACAGATATCAAGAAAAGTAGTTAAATAGATAAGACACGATGCAGTAAAATGTGTAATTAGGTTAATAAGCTCCTAAGACAAGCCGTGCCTTGCCTTACCCCTGCAGTATGAGCAAAAAAGGTTTTGATGCCTTGAGGATAGCTCTTTCCGACTGACCCAATTTCCACTACCTACATAAAATCATAAATTTAGTAGACAGTTGCTATTTAACTCACGTAAATATAACCACATTTCATGTCTTCACAATCTTTCACATTCGGATCGCAGCCAACAGTTTCAGGTGTTAATGATTATTTAAAACAGGAATGTGAATGTTAAATCCTAAAACAGAGCCCCAAGACAAATTCTCATAAGTTATTAGAGTAAATCAAGCAATGGGAGACTAAAAAGAGACCAGTTAACAATCTACATTCTATTGTAACAAAACATGTCGGTTGAGCCATCGATCCAGCTCATGATGCAATTTAACATACATTTTGGGTTTCCATTCTAAAGCTGGAACTCAAAAACTTCATTACCATTAAGCAGTCGAGCTATACTATACAGTACACATTCTACTATATTTGACACTTCATACAACGTTTCAAACAAGAAACATGTTACTTGAAACCCAAGTTCATTCTTGACGAGAGCTCGTAACAATTGAGGAACACCAGTAATCTTAAAGAAGGTATATAATTCAGATAAAATACAAGTAGAATCCCTCTAATCGTTTACTTTACAAAAAAACAGGCTTATCGTTCAAGAAAAATCTGCATTTCGCTCATTCATTGCGCATTTCTAGATCAAATGGAGAAATAGAAGGTCTGTAATAGATAGTGGTATATTTAATGGGATATGAGCACTAATTCAAGAAAATTCCAATAAATGCTTCCGACTATAAGACCAACATGATTTCTTATTTACTCTTTCTGTTAAACCTACCATCTTAAAAAGTAGATGATTTCCAGAACAAAATCTTACAGAGTGTAGGTTAGAGATATTGCAGTTTTGAATTGTGAAATGGAATCTAATTCGAGAAATATAACAGCCAAGAATGATAAAATACAATTACTTCGCCAGGTGGCGTTTTGAATGAGGCATATAAGGGTGAAAAAAATAAAATCAATTATGTTATATGAGGAAACATGAAGAACTGAAACATCTGAAAATATCAAAAGAATAACAGATTTGTAGATTTGTGCTCCAGCATGACATAACTTCTCGTATTTAAAGTTCTTAGAATCTTCCCATTACTACATGAGTGAACTTAAGCAGTCTAGCCAACAAAAAAAAAAATTCAGCATTGGATGCATCGCAATGATCAATCAACAATGAAGTGGCTCAAAGAGGACTACCGTTTCAATCGTTGCCAGGTCAAGGCCTTTCATGGTATCTGACTGTTGATCAGATTCTAGAAAAAATCTCCGGCTGCCAAGATAGCCCCAGGCTTCTCCGGTGAGAACCACAAAAACAAGCTGAAGCATATAAAAGTGCAAGATAAATATTGTGAATAGAAAGATTAAGAAAGTCACAAAAGGTCTATATTTCAACAACAAAAAAGGAACATGTTATACAGAAATAAGTAGATGAAGTTATTCCATTGTATTGAAAGGACTTTGACTAATGCTAGTGAAACTACTGCCCACACAAGCAACATTAAAATCATGTAATAGTGAAAAATTCTTTAGTAGAAAACTAGCTGTGAATATCAGTTACAAACAGACAAGTGCTCAGCAAAAGACGAACCTGTTTATTAAGTTCTTCCAACCCATCAAGATGTGAAAGAGCATCAACTACAGCAAGCAATGCTATTAATCCCTGCACATTCATTATTCATTTAACAAAGATACTATTTAACAAAAAATTGGACGGTAATAGGAGATGGGCTTCAGCCTAAACAAAACTTACAGATATAGGGGACTCTGCGCCAAGGTTTTTGTCACGAAAAAAAGATGCAGAGTCCATAGATGTCATCGCCAGCACAACTGGTTTTGCCTTTAGTGGAGACGAGATATTAATTGGTGGAAGTGCTGACCAGACACTGCCCTTCAAAACAAAGATACAGAAGTTTCAAACTAAGGTCAGGCCAAGCTACATAATCAATGGGCTACATGAGCAGTTATGTTAGCTCATAAATTTGTACAAAACAGGATATTAGAATTGAAATGGTGCCATTAATTACAAGAATAAAAGATCTCCAAAAACGCATTGTCGTCATAGGATAAATTACCAGCTTGAAAAAACGTATATTACTGCCCATCAAGTTAAAGCAAGGTTTAAGAGGGGTTTCGGATCCGATGCTGTGGCACCGTAACGGTGTCGTTTACCACCCATGGGATAATGGGTCCTATAAGCATATAACCCCAAATTCCCTCTCATTTTTTAGCCTTTTGGATATACAATTGTTTCTTTTGTTTCAATATCCAATTTTATTTTTATGTTTGATATTGATTTGTATTATTTGTATATTATATAGATAGCGATCATTTTTATGTGAACTGTCATTTTGAGTTGAGTCCAGGTCTGTGAGTCAAACTGTAATACTGCCAACCCAAATCCAAATCATTTAATTATTCGAAATAAATTTTGAACCTCGCAGGTAACCCGGACCAACGCTTTTGACCATTTAACAAAATTAATTTTATATACATTTAAATATTATTTACTAATGTAAATTTACATTTACAAACCATTTAACAAAATTATGTTTATATGCATTTCATATTTTTTTACCAAATAAATTTAAATTTAAAAACCATTTAAATATTATTTTACTAAAACAAATTTAAATTTATAAATTTAATCATTATGACACAATTCAATGAATAAAAATATCACAATTCACAACATGCAAAAACAATTACACAAATAACATAATATAATTCCAAATACCAAAACATAAAATAAAAAAGCAATTCACAAACTAGTAGAGTTATGTCTATTAAGAAATAATATTCTAAATCCAAAACATAAACAATAAGGAGCTTTTTGCATTTAAGTTTTGAAAGCATGTCTTACTTTTTTTTTTCCTATATAATTTGTTTATTTAGTTTTTTTAAAAGAAATTCACAAACAGGTTGTACGAGTTAAATGAGTCGCAATAGGTTGACCCAAACCCATCTTGTTTAATTCTCTGATTATTCAAGATTGACCCATTAACCCGCAAACCTATTAAATATTTACCCACAAACCAATCTTGTTTGATACCCAAACCCGCTTATATGGTGTTAAGTTCGTGTATCGGGTTCCAAATTGTCACCCCTATTTTAATGTTTATGTAATGAGTTTAATTAATTAATCTCGGAATTGAATAGAGTTCTATTTAATTCTATTTGTTATTTTATAATATTTTAATGTACCAACTGTATATATTTTTTTAGTTTATGTCTTGTGTTTATTTGTCTACATTTAATTTAATGTTTATAGCTGGAGAGAGAAGGGGAAAAAGAAATATAAAAAAACATCATCAAAAATACAAAAGGAAAAGAAAGAAAAGGACATAGGCACATAGCCAATTAACTAGCCATAGGCTTTTGTTATTTCTGTTATTTGGCCCGTTATAAACGGCACCGTTTCAGTGCCACAGCATATGGTGTTGTTTTAATGCCACAGCACCGGATCCCTGTCCGTTTAAGAGACCTACCTTCAAGATGGAGATGTCAGGATATTTATTGAACCCATCTTTCAACAAAACTGAAAAGACTATAGAATACTTCTAAGAAAATGTGAAACACTGGGGCAAAGAAGTTTAGAAAAACCTACTGCTCCTTCCGGCTAAGACAGAAGGACCCAGTTTAATTGGCACAGAATCATTTTATGAAGAGGGCTATAGTTAGTCACAAAGTATCTCTCACTCAGACTTCCTGCAAGAGAGGATGTCACTAGCAAAAAATGTCTACTTCAACAAACAAAATATCTACTGCAGAAAGAAACATAACTTCCCAGACGATGATCCAAGCAAAAAAAATATAAACACGAGATTCTGATACAGCGGCGCACCACGTACACCCATAAAGAAACATAAGTCTCAAATTAATTAACTTAAGAGGGTGGTTGGCTCAGCTTACAAGCTCTTCAAAAAGCCTCTTACTAGATGTCTGAGAGCATATAAGCTCTTCAAATGTGTGGTAAGTTTTTTACAAAAGTTCTTATAAGCTCCTAGAATAAGATGTTAGCAACTTATAAGCTGTTTTTAACGAATTTTTGGAATCCCAGCAGAATTTCAAAATAAGACCTTATTAATAACTACCTTTGACTTTGGCTATTTTAATTATTAAAATGCCATCACTGACATCTTACAAGCTCTTGTCATGTTATATCATCCAAACATTTCAATAACTTATTTTTAAAATAAGATATAACATCTTATAAGCTTTAAAAACATCCTTTAAATAAGCTTAGCCAGATACCCTCTTAATTATGTGATAAAACATAATGCAAGCATCTGTATCGGCTTACTATTATTATACTATACAATTTTTCAATTAAGTCCCTAAGCATAGGCAATTTGCATGTTCAAGCAGATATCTACACATCAGACAACAAAAAGCCAGGAAAGACCAACCAATCGAAAATATACATGGCGATCTGCAAAGGTGATTAATCTAGAGCGACAAAATAGAATAGCATTGACAAAGGAAAGATGAATTAAGACATTAAGACCTGCGAGTTGCAATACTCAACCTTCCAGATTATATCTCTAACATTTAATAGAATCTTCCACAGTGGGAGCATTTCAATAGGAACAAAAGGCAACAATAATTAACAAAATAAGCAAAAGACTCGTAATGAATATGCATCACGAATCCATGTTGTAATAGTCCTTGCAACATCACAGGGAAGACACCATCACAATTCTCCTTGCAACATTGCCAATAAAATCCTCCTACGAACTTGAACTAGAATTCACGAAACTAACCTGTATCCACCCAGGGGAAGACAAGTTCCTTCTTTCAAACAAGAGTCTGAATCATGAGTACCAGATTTTGTAGTCTAGTTGAGAGGACAAAAATAAAAGAAAATAAGCAGATGGATTAGTGAGAAAATGATATTCTCCACTTTCTGATTTATATTATAACAGTGATGAAGTTGACTTATTTCTCTGCAGAATATTTACCTGCATAACTAGATCAAACTCAGACACAACTTTAGTATAAGACTTTTTGTTCTTCTCATTCATCAAGGCAGCCTGCAAGTACATGAAATTCTGTCAGGTAGAAACTAGTTACAAGGGGGAATAGGCAAAATCATGTTCCGGCTAGCTCAAAGTGAAAGAGCAGATCCAATTACATCAATAAAATGCAACCCTATATTGCATACTTAGTTATCTTGGCTGTTTCTCCTTGAATATTGAGTTGAATGCACATCATTCACAGGCAGATCCAAATGAGCCAGAAAAGTAAGACGCGTGTATGCAAACACATATGTATATATATAAATATTTACTTATAGAGAACTGTTGAAGATATGATTTGATCTGATTCTATGTTAATAAATCTAGAAGATTGTGCATAGATAGAAATTAGGGATCTTTATTTTAATTTCCTTAATTGTAAACCTCCTCTTGTATATATAAATACATACGTGCGTATGAGTAAAATACAGAACATATATTTTCTACAACTCTTTCTATATGGTATCAGTATTTAGGGTTCTTTAGAATCTTGAGTAAAATACATCCTGTTTGGACTAGGCTTCATTGGGATTGGACTCGGATTCGTTGGGATTCTGAATCCTGGTATTCAGAATCTTGAGTATTCAGAATTTTGTGAATAGTAAGAATCATTAATTGTTGTAGGATTCAAAATCCTTTACTTTTTACTGTAGTTGTCAAATCATGTCTAGAAAGTGGATGATAATGTATTTTTATATTGTATTTGATGTCAAATCATATCTGAAAAGTGGATTGTGATGTATTATAATATAGTATTTAGTAATATTTAATTTTTTAAATATAATTATGTTGGGATAAAAGAGATGGGTGTGGGATTAGGTGTAAGAAATTGTTGGTCGTTGATTGAAAATTTGAGTCGTAGAACAAACGAGGATTGAAATTGGGGATTCCTTCGGAAACCTAGAGCAAACATGGCCGTTATGACCCTCTACTCGAAGGTAAAAAAAAAACCTTCGCGACTGCCACCAGCCTTTGTGGCTGCTCTTCCATGGCCTCCACCAAGTCTTCCATGACCTCTGGCACTGTTGTGACGTTCACAACATCCCACTGAGTCCGTGTAAAAAGTTGAGCAGATCAACCAACTACATTACCTGTGCTGCTGCTGTCAAACTTTGGTTCCAAGGTCAAGGCCGTGCCGCCCACTTGACCAGTCAGACCAGTGTGATTTCCTCCACGGGTCGGGATCGCTGGTAGAAAATTGGTGCTTCTTTATGCAGTATTATTTGGTTCTCTATTGCTCCTAACCTTCAACCTCATAACTAGGCATTTCCAACTTGTTATGAGGTATGGACCAAAGTCAAGAAAATCTACTCCAATGATGTACATCGACTTTACAGCATGGTATCGCTATGTTGTCCACTAAACTTGAGAACATGGATATGCAAACATATCTTGGTAAGCTCAATCGTTTGATTGCTGACTATGCTTCCTTAATGCCTTTCACCAGTGATGAAATGACCTCTAATGCCTTTCACCAGTGATGAAATGACCTTTTATACGCAACGGAGTCAATTTTTCATGGTTGTTGTTCTTGCTGGTCTCCCACCTGAACTTGACTTAGTGCAGAATCATATTTTATCAGGCAGGCTCGAGTAACCCTGACTATGACATGATTTGTGAACAACTGCAGCGTCTTTCCACTCCACATGCTTTTGGGCAACCTTCCTCTTATAATGATTTCTCTGCTCTTGTCCCCCGCTCTTATTCTCGTGGTGGACGAACTCGTGACGATAATCGTCGACCTCGTTGCTAGTACTGCAACTTCTTTGGTCAAATAGAAGCAAATTGTCATACCAAGGTACGACATCAAACGATTCAGACGAAGTCGGCTCATGTATCCCAAGTTGCATCGCCTGCCCCACAAGCAGATGTTCCAATTTCTGTCTCCGAGTATCACAACTTCCTCCAATTTAGGGCGGTCCAGCAACCTGCCTCACCGATTTCTGTTGTGACACAATCTGGTAATCATGTAACCTTTACCTCTCAATCCTCTACTCTCGATCCTTGGATACGAGACAATGCAAAAGAAGATAGTCCTTGGCCGATCGTCTTGTAAGAGTCAAATCCCACAATCAATAAACAGGCCATCTAATTTATTAGAAGATACATTTTAAGATAAAGATAGAGTAAGCAAGTAAACTACTGCATGTCAGACTCTTTTTTCAGATTCTTTGCTAGCCTAGTTGAAAGGTCTGAGCTAAGTATTACTTTAGCAAATCAATAAAGATGTCATCTAATTTATTCTAGATATATTCTAAGATGTAAGCAAGTAAACTACTAACTTGTCAGACTCTTTTTTACTCTTTATTCAGATGCTTTGACTGTTGGCTTTCAACCCTTGGACAGCTAGCCTAGTTGAAAGGCATGAGCTAAGTATTACTTTAGCAAATCAATGAATAGCTATTAGTCAACTAAGATATATAGGGCTTTTCTCGTTTAGGATTGCTTTGGCTTCGCCCTGCCTTGCTGGCGCGAAAGCTACCACAACTAAAAGAAAGAAAATGAATGAAGGAAGAAGGCATTAGCATTAAAAAGACTAAAGAGGCTTTCCAGGCCGACTACAATACAAGTCATGAACAATAGTGAAGCCAAGCTTATTCGGCTTTTTTACGTCAAAAGCCCCAGAACTGGTTGTCTTATGGTAGACAACTAAAGGAAGCCTACTCAACTAATTTATAAGTGAAGGCCTATTCGCATTGTGGGGATCAATCTAAAGTGGATCAGAGGGATCCACCAGGTGAGCAAGAGCAACCCTGGTCGCAACTAATGTTGTATGAGAAGAAATTGTATCGATTGCCTTGGAGATCCAATCACCCAAACCCGAGAAGATGAAGCAGAATTTCCTTTAATAAAGGGACACTGGAAGCGTACCTTATTTTCGTTTTTGCCGGGTTGCAACTCAATTCTCTTATGATCTTGGCTCAGGATGAATGTTGGCAGCGTGCTTAAAACATGCAAGTCGGACGAGAAGTGGTTTTACCAGTGGTGGACTTTCCTCACTCTTCAGGCCAGCAGCTTTCTTCTCAGCAGCGATTACAGTCTCTTTCCAGCCTAGCCCAGTTGCTTACCTTCCTCCAGTCCCCTCCTCAGATTCTAGATCACTCTCTCAGGTTCGTCGGTCCTCTCAAGTTTCTTATCCTGTTGAAGGATTTTGATCAACTCAACTATATCATTTTCCAAAAACGAGCTTACCTCATGTCAGTTCAATCTTCTCAAGAACCTGAATCATTTGCTGAAGCTTCCAATCATTCTTGCTGAATACTTGACTCCGGTGTTTTTGATCATATGACTGGTAACCAATCTCTTTTACTTGTCTTTATCAGACTCATTACCTTCTATCACTCTTGCCGATGGTTCTCTGATTAAAGTTTGTGGCATTGGCGAAACACATCCTCTTCCTCTTCCATTACATTTTGTTTTGTTTGTTCCTGGTTCTCCTTTCAATTTAATAGTAAACTCACTCATTCGCTTAACTTCTGTGTCTTTTTTGTAAATAATTTTGTACTTATCCGGGACCGTCAGTTCCGGATGGACGATCAGAGCAAGACATGAATTTGGAAGATAGTATTACCTTTCACCACCCGTTGTTTGTGTCTCCACGACTTCCGTGGATACTTTACATTAGCATTTCGATCATCCAAGTTTGAAAACTTTGTGTCTTTCGTTTCCTAATTTTTCTACACTTAAGTCTTTATAGTTCGAGTCATGTAAGTTAGGTAAACATGTTCGTCATTCTTATAGTCCATGTACAAATAAAAGTGAGGTGTCACCTTTTACTTTAGTTCACTCTGATATTTGGGGTCCTAGTCGAGTTTGTTCAGATTTAGGATATTACTATTTGTCACATTTAACGATGATTTTTCTCGATGTACTTGAGATTTCCTAATGAAAAAGCGATCTGATGTTTTATCTATATTCCAAAGCTTCTCAAATGAAATTTACAATCAATTTGGGACTTCTATAAAAAATTTGGGAACCGACAATGCTCGAGAATATTTGCCTATTCAGTTTCATCTAATTAAGGTATTATCCATCAAACGTCTTGTGCTCACACACCACAACAAAATGGTGGGGCCGAAGAAAAACTGTCACCTAGTTGAAACAACTCGCACACTCTTCTCATTCACTATAATGTTCCTATTCGCTTTTAGGGTGATGCCCTTCTTACCGCATGCCATCTAATTATTCGCATGCCTTAATCTAGCCTTCAATATAAAATTCCATACTTAGTTTTGTACCCTCAACATGACCTTTATCCCTTCTCTCTGCGCGTTTTGGCTGGACAAGTTTTGTTCATGATCTTATTCCAGGTAAAGATAAACTCTCTGCCTAGTCTTTCTAAGTTAGTCACGTCACCAAAAAGGATATCGTTGTTATTGCCCTGAACTTCAACGCTATGAACTTCAGCGCTATCTAATCTCTACTGTATCACTTTTTTTGAGACTACTCCCTTCTTCTCATGTCTACGGTCGACAATGCTCTCTTAAATGATCCGCCTATTGCTCCTACCCCTGCTCTATTGTTGTTTCGCTCCATCACCATTGATTACTTAGCAGAGACGCTCACGACCTCCATCGATAGTTCTCTTTACTGTTATTCCAGCATTATCTCTTGCTCCAAACGCCGCCCCAACGCCTCCTGCAATTGAGCTTCCTATTGCCCTAAGAAAGGTACTCGGTCATCTCGCAATCGACACCCTTTACATGCTGGAACTCTTCATTATGATCGATTATCTTCTTCATATTACTTTTTATTTCGTCTTTGAAATAATTTTGTGTCTATTACTAAGTCTACAAGAGAAACAATGGTTGATCTCCGTTGGCAGGCGATGTTGGATGAAATAGCTGCTTTACAGGCTAGTGGACCTGGGATCTAGTTCATTTGCCTCCTGACAAGACTATTGTTAGTTGTCGTTGGGATTTGACAAGGCATGGCAACTAACCCGGTTGAAACGGGTACCCGCCCCGACGGGATGGGTATTACCCGCTTCAAGCGGGGATGAGTACGGAATTGGTACAAAATTGCCGGTTTTCGCGGATCGGGTACGGGGATAATGCCCATTTCATACACGTCTCATACCTGCATATATTATCAATTAAATATTTATTTTATATATATGTGTGTATGTGTGTATATATATACTAATATATTATTATACGAGAAATATGAAGCCTTACCTAAAAATCGTCCCCGTGGATTTTTTTTTTATTTTTTAGAAGTAATAATTGATATGAGGGCAAGTATGGGCGGGTACGAACCGGGTATTGCGGGGGTGGGGACGGGGATACCCGTCTAGTTTAAATCGGGGGCAGGGTGGGGGTGGGGGGTAATTTTTTCAAGTAGGGGCGGAGGTAGGGGTACCCGCCCCCGCCCGCCCCCATTGTCATTCCTAGTTTTTGTTGTAAAAATTGGCCCGAATAGCCATAGTGAGCATTTCAAAGCTCGCTTGGTGGCTAAGAATTCTACGCAAATTTTTGATCTTGATTGTAGGGAAACTTTTTCACCGATGGCTATCACTTTTGTCCGTCTATTTCTTGTTATGGCTGCCATTCTTCATTGGCCACTTCACCAGCTAGATATTAAAAATGCACTTTTACATGGCGAGTTGCACGAAGAGGTATATATGCCAACCACCCAATTTTGTTGCTTCGGGTGGCTCTCACCTTGTTTGTTGCCTTGATCGTTCTCTATATGGCCTTGAACAATCTCCTCGTGCCTGGTTTAGTCATTTTAGCGTCGCTTTAATTCAATTTGGTGACTCATTGTGAGGTTGACCACTCGGTTTTTTCCCTTCACTCGTCGTCAGGCTTGTGCGTTTATCTAGTTGTCTACATGGATGACATTGTCATCACCGATGATGACTCTTTAGGTATTTGCCGACTCAAATCTCACCTTCATAGTCAGTTTCAAATGAAAGATCTCGGTCCTCAAATATTTTCTAGGCATTAAGGTTGCTCAATCTGCCTCTTGCTGTTTCTCAACAGAAAATATGCTTTGGATATTCTCATTGAAACTGGCATGCTTGAATGTCGGCCTAGTAACACTCCCATGGATCCCAACATCAAACTTCTTCCGGGTCAGGGGGCAGGGCCACTAACATCTTGGTCCCTAACAGAGGAAGATACCAACAACTTGTTGGTAAACTTAATTATTCAATGTCACCTGACCGGATATTACATTTGCAATAAGCGGCGTTAGTCGATTCTGTAATGCTTCTTGTGAAAGATATTGAAATGTTGTTATGCAGATCCTCCGATATATCAAGAATGCACTAGGACGCGGACTACTATATGAAGACAAAAGCAATGATAGAATTGTTTGTTGTTCTGATGCTAAGCAGGTTCACCCTCTTATAGAAGGTTGACCTCTAGATATTTTGGATATTGTGCTATTATTGGGGAAATTGAATCTCATGGAGAAGAAGCAGCATATAGATGTTAGATCCAGTAGCCGAAGATGAATATCGGCCTATGGAAGCCGCTACATATGAAATTACATAACTCGGGCAACTCCTCAAACAATTATGTTTTGGAGATATTCAGAATACTGAACTTATCTGTGACAATTAAGCCGCTCTTCACATTGCATCTAATTCGGTCTTCCACAAACGAACTAAACACAAAGATAGATAGTCACTTTGTGAGAGAGAAAGTACTTTATGTAGAAATCACCACTGACTTTGTTTGCTCCACTGAATAAACATGTTCACCAAAGCTCTTAAGGGGGTCCGCGTTGATTACATTTGTAACAAGTTAGGTTCATATGACATCTATGCTCTAGCTTGAGGGGTAGTGTTGAAAATATGATTTGATTCAATGAATATGTGATTTGATTTATTGGAGATGTGAATATGTGAATTGATTTATTGGAGATGTTATCTGATTCTATGTGAATAAATATAGAAGATTATGTATAGCTAGAAATTAGGGATCTTTATTTGTGTATATGAGGAAAATACACAACATATATTTTCTACAACTCTTTCTATAGTAACCATGTATTATCGTTCTCCCAGAGAGGTTACTTTTTCCTTCAATCTAAATAGAAAATCTGATTTTATCAAAATACAAATGAACTCAATAATGACCCAAGAAGTCAAAACTATGGTAATAATGTCTTTTGAACACGCAAATACCTCTTTCAATATCACTGTGCTATTCTGAGAGAGCAAAAAGATAGGAAAATTATAAGCCTTCCACATGATTCCAGATCCCTGTAGATGGGCAACAATGATATTATGAAAATTGAATATGCCAGATAGCACCGAGAGAAAATCAAAGCAGTTGTAGTTAGGAGTTGGCATATGTGCAACCATGAGCCAGTAATGTGTTCGTTTTAATTTAATATGGCAGTTTAAATTAGTTCCTTCCTCCCTTCTGCAAATATAATGCTATCTCATACAACAGTCAGAGTACTATATCAAAACAATTGCATAGTGATATAATATGATTGTCAAAGTAATAAAAAGGGTAAAAAGAGTGCAAAAGAAAACAGCAGCTTATCCAGCTTTCTAGTAAACTATTACTCGCACAAGTTCCATCCACAACTATTGCCTAGCACAGAGTATTCCGGGTCCATTATTCAAGTGCTTTTTACGATAATCCGAGCAGAAGTCCACCATATGAACGCAAGACCAACCCGCTACCATATATTGATTAAGTTAATTGGTTCATGATAGAATTTTCAGTCTTTACACGGAGAACTGGTGAAACAATTGTGAAGTTCAAAGAGAAATTCCTATCATAACAAACTCGAATGAGTTGAAATCAAAATCAACCCCTCTAATACACCTAATTCCTTCCTCGGGTTCAAAACTTGGAAGTGGAAGCGGAAATAAAGTGTAATTGTTTTCAGAAGAAGTGGGATCCTGCAAGTACAACTCATACCTAGTGTTAAAAGCCCTCTATACCACTTTTTAAAGTTGTCCTATGAACTTCAACTCACTTTGAGAAACAGCATAACTGATATTCATTCTTAACACTTGCAAACACAGAAGAATAATGCAAACCAGTTAACATGTGAGGTAATCAATTTTCACAACATACAGCTGGGTTCCACTCAAACTTGTTGCTTCTATATGGAGCAAATTCTGCCTGCGGAAACTTTACATCCGGTGAAAATCCTGAAAGGTAAAACAGGAGAAATTATTTTCTGACAAACTTTTCTTCACCTACTTGATATTAAACAAATTGGTTAACTAATTTAGTTTACCTTTTAAACTATTTTGAACCTGAGTTCCTGATTCAACAAATATCCCAGCCACTTTTCTTGCAAAATCTGAATCATTCGATACTCTGGAACGAATAAACTAAATATTATCAATTTATAGGATAGATAACATCATTTAATAAGGATTTGAAACATTAGTCCCACCAATAAAGAGAGTAAAGACAAATTTAAACCAAAAAAGAAATGCATAAATTACATCCCTGACCCCTGTATACACAATGTCCATGCAAGAGGAAAACAAAAAAGGGAAAGATAATAAAGCAAAAGGAATGTTCAACCAGTCAATCACAAGTATTTACGCAAATCTTTCCATCACCCATCTCCCAGTAACTAGCAAGGGAATAGGTCCAAAACTAGTGTTATGAAGTTCCTTTGAAAGAAACAGTTTGAGGAAATACGTTTGAGAGTCGGATTAAGGGGGAAAAAAAAGCTATTTTCCCCTCCCTTTGTAGCATAAAAAGGTGAAAACGATGATCACAAGGAAGTTTTAATTAATTTAACCAAGTAAATTTGGTTAAGAGTTGTCCAGTTTTACTTCAAATGAAAATTAACACTTTCTTCCCATTCTCCTTTCCCATTTAATTAATCAAACAATAAGTATGAAAATGAACTACACATGTAGTTATTCTCAGTGTCCTGAGCATTACACGCCAGGCGAGCGGCAGACTGGGTTGAGCAAGGCTATTAAGCAGGAATTCTTAGAAAAGTGGTTATTTTGGTAAATTCTGGTTGTGATCCAGCATCAGAAAATCGTTTTGTTTCTGAAAGGTAGGAGATGTGCTGACTGTCCTGAAAGGGACTCAGGCACAAATGTAACTGTTATTTCTTTTCTTCTTTTTTCCAATTTCTGAAGGTGTGTGGGACTCTCGCATCATTGGCTGAGCATGAAATGTTTGCAGCCAAAGAAACTATTTATCCATCTAAAATAATCAACAACTGCTATCATGACAAGATGGTAGCATCTTCAAAAATAGAGGGCAGGCTTATAAGTTATTTTCATATTATCATTCGCACTACATATGGTCATCTAAATAAATTAAATAAAGTTAATTTTTAACAAAATCCAAATAATATAAGGTCTAGGTAATGAATGGGAAACTGATTTGTTCCCTCTTAATGCTCTGTTTTCTTCTTGTGATCCCAAAACCAATTAGATCAAGTGCTAATCATTTGATAACAATACTCATTGTATATCAGCTCTAGCATCTTGTGGATATTGTTACCTCTTAAGAATTTCATCATTATCGCAGTTAAACATTTCATGGTCCAAAAGTAACAAACTGGTGAGAATTGTTTGAAATGTAAAAGCTAGGCCCAGCGCGGAATGACAGGCAGCAGAAGTAGTCAAGTAGGAGGACAAGAAGAAGGGACTAACAAAAACAAAGGTTTGAAGATATGCAGATAAATGACCAGCCATAAAAATTGACAATATTAAGATAATTAAAGTTTATTATACTATTACGCAAGAGAATCAAAGCATCAGAAATATGAACAACTAAAAACATGCTAAACTGAAATGACACTGCGAGAAAGAAGGCTTGAACGTGAGAATGAGAAAAGAACAATCCAGGCATAAATATAGGCAAATAATTACATGCCTTGAAAGTAAGCTTTCAAAATCATCCGGAGATACCAAGATTGCCGCTGGGCCCATCAGCTCCTTTGCATTTTTGAATCTAACTATCGAACCAACGACATTTCCACGGCCAGGATCTGAATAGCAAATTGGAAATTGGTGAGTGAGCTGAATAATAAACTATCTACAAATCTTACGAGTGATGTAATAAAATAACCTACTTGAACAACCAATTTCCCCTGAAAGGTTGAGCAGTCGTACGCATGGGAATCCATCAATTTGCGTGTACATGGATTTTTCAAGATCAGGAACCGATTCAAATGAGTTTGTTTCTCCTGAAAATGTACAAAAGCATTAAATCTCCAGAGCAGAACAAACATTTTAATGCAAACTTGCCAGAAATAGGGCAACAATAAACATGGGCAAACATACAAACAGGCAAAAGCACTTAAATCAATTTGTATTGGTCTGACTTGAGATACTTGTTCACTATAAGTATAAGACACCCTGCAATATCAAGATATTTTGCTACAATGCAGTTCTGTCCTTCAGTCTTCCTTGGGAAAAACAAACAAGACATAATTCTCTGGCATTACAAGCATGACTAATCAATAAGAGATTAAACCAATATACATAATAATTATCTTATAAGCATGACTAATCAACGAGAGTATATATATATATATATATACATGCACATAATTGCATAATTTTGAGTGGATGCAGATGCACATTCAATAAGCAGATATGTTGGCTTCACTATCAATAATCAATATTATTCTCTAACTAGAAATTCTGTCACATCCACAATATGCAGTCAACTCCATATAACAGCATGTCCTTCACGCATTGAACTATATATAACCCCATAAAAACGAAAATGGATGAGATTGAACAAAAGTAATAATATTTCCACGCATGGGCATGCCTAGACAACAAGTACGAGAACTATACATCAAAATAATAAATTGCCTTCCCCGCATGTTCTTTTACTTAATTTTCCCTTCAAATAGTAAGCTGTATGCCAACAAAATGAAGGAACTTGCACCCCAAACTGCTATTTGAAGATACAAGAACACACACATTTGACCTAGATGTTTCATTTTTAAATACAAGAACTAAAATCATAGAGATCAGTCATTTTCCTGTAAGTTCCTCCTGTCAATTGTTGCACTGCCTTACATTCTTATTACACTGTTTCGTCCATGAATAATATATTTAAGTTACTTAAAGTACTCAATTCTGCATCATGGTTACGAAGTCAACAAAATATTCCAAAAAAGATTATCCTACTCAAAGCATTTAGAGAAAACTTGCCACTCTTAGGTATGGGCGTAGATATTGGCACCCCAGTTATTTATGAATTCACCCCATGTTATAAACTCCAGGGTGTTCGGATGAAATTCTCAACCATTGTATTAATGTTCGGACTTAAACTTTGAACACATTAAACATTTACACGTGTTCGAGAAAAAAATTCGAACATTAAACATGTGTTCAAATTTTCAATCCGAACATTAACACAATGTTTGAAAATTCCTTAAGTTTATAACATGGTGTGAACTTATAAAATTTTGGGGTGCCATTATCCGCCCCTTAGTTATTTCATAATACAGTTTCTTTTTCTATTCAACTAACTTGCTGCCACTTGCATAACTAGTTTTCCACCACATGTTGCGTTAATATTCACCGTTATCATTTTCAGCACACAGCTTAACCCAAATGTTAATTAACTGTCTACCATGTTTGTTGATTCCCTAGATACCACATGTTGCGTTAATATTCACCGTTATCATTTTCAGCACACAGCTTTACCCAAATGTTAATTAACTGTCTACCATGTTTGTTGATTCCCTATAAAACTCATCAATCAAACAAGTAGAACAGTTATGAAACTAGGTACACGAGGAACTTCCATAAACACATTGTTCTTCCTGACTTCAATAACAGTGTAAACAACCCCAACAATAAATGAGAATTAAAGAATTCAATCCTACATAAGCATTATAAATACAAGGCTTGTGTAATTATCCTCGCCAAAGTAAATGTAGCCACCAACAAAAAATTTAACCGGCAGTTGAAGGGGCGGGGGAGGACCGATCAAGTTTCACCTACAGCTATCTGTTCGGGAAAAAAATGTAAAAGGAGAAAGGGGAATGAAAAACGAACCTGAGACAGAGAAGCGAAGGCGAGCAACGAGACAGAGTAAAGATAGCAACAGGGAGAGCTTGGAGTCCATGGCCGAGTAGACAAGGCTTACTGATAGTTCCTGTGTAAGAAATTTAAAGCCCGAAAAACCCTAGACCATGAGCTCCGATTGTCGACGGAGTAAATTGAATATCAATTGTACTCGTGCAATTTGACCAAACAAACTAAACCGAATCAATAACAGAAATATTGTTACGTTATAGAAGAAGAATTGTTCGACATTCCCCAATAATAATATTATCTTTTCAAGAAGGGCGCGGATACGCACCCCAAAATACTATTAGTGGACCCCAAAATATTTTAAACAAAAATAGTCCTAAATGAAAAGACTAAAATAATCTTACTCACAATATATAATTAAAATTGAAAAAATAAAATTTATGCAATTATATATTTATAAAATACTAAATATAAAAAATATTTGTGAAAATTATAAAGTTTTAGATTTAAAATAAAAAATTGAAATGATGTGTATTTCAACCCTTGCCCTGTTTAATTTATTAATTATTATAATTATTGATTAATATTATATTTTAATGTTCAGATTAAATTCATTAATAATTATATTTGCATACTTATAAAAATTCAAAAGATATCACATTTTCAACCCATCTCTAATCTATATAAATTAATTATATTCATTTTATATTTTTATGTTTAAATTAATTTTGTTAGTAATTATAGTTACATACTTTGAAAAATTCAAAATGTGTCATACTCTCAAGCCTTCTCGCATTGTGCCATTGTTTAATAAATATTAATTAACTATTAAAGAATTTTATTTTCTTATATACTCCATTTATTGCAAATATATCATAATTTACTTATACAAAATATTTAAAACTTCAAAATTAAATTATTTCAACTTTTATTATAAATAAAATTTATTAGTTATTTTCATATATAAGTTTTTTTGTAATTAGAAATTTTTTTATGTAATTTATTTTTTAATTAAAATAACTAATCCAGATTTTTTTCTACTAATTATATACGACTTATTTATATTTTTATATTAGGAGTGTAAAAGAAAATTATTGAATTAGACAAAATATAATAAAAGAAAATTATTAAGTTAGGTTAAATACAATAAAATAAAATATTAAATTAGTCAAGATATAGTAATAGAAAAATAGTAAATTAGGTATATATTAGACTCCAATGACACATAAACAAACGAAGCACTAAGATTTTTTATTATCCAAACGAAACATACGAATCAGACACATAGATTAGGAGATTTTGCATTAATATATACTTGTTTAACACCCGTTTATGACATGAAACTTATCAAAAGATAAATATAAAAAATATTTGTGATAATTACTGAATTTCAAATCAAAATAATTATTCCCTATCCGTAACTTGTACATGTCTAATTTGTTTATTAATTATTATAAATATTAAATAATTTTGTACTTGATGTTTAAATTAAATTCATTAAATCTTAGTTACATACTTACAAAAATTCAAAAGGCGTCACATTCTAAACCCGTGTTTAATTATTATTATTATTAAATCATATTATATATTAATGTTTAGAATAAATTCGTTAATAATTATTAGTTACATACTTTGAGATATTCAAAAGATATCATACTCTCAACCCGTGTCGCATTGTACTGGTGTCTAATCAATGTTCATTAATTATTAGTATATAATTTAATATTTTTATATTTAGATTGAATACATTACTAATATTTAGTCACATACTTAGATTATTATAAATAACTCATATTTTACCTATATAGAATATTTAAAACTCCAAAATAAAATAACTTTAAATTATATTATAAATGAAACTTATTTAATTATTTTCATAATAAAGTTTTTTTAATTAACATTATTTCATATGTAGTTTTTTTAATTAAAATAACTAATTTAGATCTTATCTACTAATTATATATGATTTATTTCTATTTTTATATTAGGAGAATCAAAGGAAAGTATTGAATAAGGAAAAATATAATAAAAAAAAATTAAATTAGGTAAGATACAATAATAAGAAAGTATTAAATTAGGTAAATATTAGACACGGATGACACATAAGCAAACGAAGCACCAGAATTTTTTATTTGTCAAACGAAGCATACGAAGCAGACACATAGGTTAGGAGGATTTTGCATTAATATATAGGGGTGATATATATATATATA
>BMAC01000602.1:206015-235111 GCA_014905375.1 Phtheirospermum japonicum | reverse complement strand
CCTCGAAATTCCGAGGGATTACAAATTTGGATTCCTTCGAATTTTAATTAATAAAAAAAATAAAAAAAGTAAAAGTAAAAACCGAGGGAATGATGTCCCTCGATTTTCCGAGGGATCCAAATTCCCTCGAAAAATTTAACCTAATTATACAGCGGGCTGGCCGCCCGCTGTTTCTTCTGCGCAGAATAGAAAAGAAAGAAGAAGAGAAGAGAAAGAGAGGAAAAAAGAAAAAGAGATAGAACAAACCGCCTGTCGCAGTCGCCTCCAGCTCGCCCGTCGCGCCCGCTCGAAGCTCGAAGATTCACAGCTCTGCCCGCTCGAAGCTCGAAGATCCACAGCTCCCGCCGCCCGTCGCCGCCGCCACCGCATCCAGCCCCAGCGCAACGCGCCCGCCACCTCGTCCAGCCCAGCGCAACGCCGCCTGCAACCGCGTCAGAGCAAGCCGCCCGCCACCTCGTCCAGCCCCAGCGCAACGCCGCCCGCCAGTCAGCCCGCGTAACCGCCCGGCCACCGCGTCCAGCCTCCACCCTCGCCGCCGTTGCCGTCTTTCTACCGCCGTCTTCTACAATAAGAATTGTTTTAATTATGGTTAATTGTTTAATTATGGTTAATTGTTTTATGATTTAATTTGGTTTTATGATTAATTAGGGGTCAATTTAGGAATAATCAATTAATTAGGGGCCAATTTAGTAATAATTAAATAATTAGGGTTCAATTTAGGAATAATTAATTAATTAGGGGTTAATTTGGTAATAATTACATAATTAGGGGTCAATTTAGGAATAATCAATTAATTAGGGCCAATTTAGTAATAATTAATTAATTAGGGATCAATTTAGAAATAATCAATTAATTATGGCCTAATTTAGTAATAATTACACTAATTAGGGGCCACTTTAGGAATAATCAGTTAATTAGGGGCCAATTTAGTAATAATTACCTAATTAGGGGTCAATTTAGGAATAATCAATTAATTAGGGGCCAATTTAGTAATAATTACCTAATTAGGGGTCAATTTAGAAATAATCAATTAATTAGGGGCCAATTTAGTAATAATTACATAATTAGGGTTCAATTTAGGAATAATCAATTAATTAGGGTTCAATTTAGTAATAATTACATAATTAGGGTTCAATTTAGGAATAATCAATTAATTAATTAGGGTTTGCTTTCAGATTTAGGGTTTATTCACCCATTATATTGTATATATATTGTTCATGCATGGGAGGCCGTGGTGATCGGCCGGAATTTAAAAAAAAATTGTATATATATTGTTCATGCATGGGAGGCCATGCTGATCGGCCGGGGTTTAATTTTGTGTATATATATTATTGTCATTGGTGTTGTTGGTTGTATACCGTCGGATGTTGACGTGGGTTACGGCGCCGGCCGAGAGGTTTTGTCCCTCCAATAACGAGTTTTCAAATCTTATTTTTAAAAACGTGATAGGGTGTCACGGGATTTTATTTAAGTTTTCAAAATATTTTTAAAAAAATGTGACGGTGGTAATTGCTTATTTGAAACCTTGGCGAAGTGACGCTATGCATATAAATCACTTGTTTCAGAATTAATATCATATAGAAAAATTTGAAACTAAGTTTCGAATTATTCCAATATTCCTTAGACCCGTTTGAGATTTAGTATCAAATATAGAGTTTGATACTAAATTTCGAATTGGCCCATTTTCGGACAGTTTGAGAATGTGACTTGTAGTATGATTATCTTATGTGTATGTTTTTTTTTAGTTTTGAAATTTTGGTTTCTGCATCTCTCTAATTGTTCTCGGGTGCACTGAAATATACGTGCACTACGAGAACTGGGGGGAGATGCTGCCGAAATTTTGAATYTAAGAAAAATACATATGTTAAGATAATACATACTACTAAAATGTCACGTTCTTGAATGAGATAGAAGCCTTACCAATCATAACTCGAATTCCCCATTCTTCTCGTAATGCTGCCGAAATTTTGCCACCTCTTTAATTCTAGAACACGCTTAACAATCAAAAATCTTAGGATGGTAAATGATCGTAGTTGGATATACAAATGGAATATTTTCGGATTTCTAGAACACGCTTAAGACTCAAAAATATGACAATTGTGCAATGTTAGGATGAGTCCCGATCGTAGTTGGATGTACGAGCGAATCGAAGACGGCTATTTATCCTCAAAATTCACGGATGGACTTGAGAGTTTTATTAAATTTGCGCAAGTGAATTCCACTCATAAGGACGGACAGAGACTGAAATGTCCTTGTAATTGTAGCAGATGTAGGAATAGAATCTACCTGGACGTCGATGAGATTAAGTACCACCTGGCGAAATATGGGTTCGTGCCGAATTACTATAGATGGATTTACCACGGAGAAACTCGGCTCGCCACCTCTGGACATCATCAGGATTTTCATCCTGGAGGACCCTCTTACATCCCTTCTGAAGAATCATCAAACGCGTACATTAATATGGTTCAAGATGCAACTGGTCCCGATTTTGACGTGGTGGCCGATGTGGAAGAGTCGCCGAACGCTGAGGCTCAAAAATTTTACGACATGTTGAAAGCTGGAAATCAACCATTGTATCCGGGGTGCGAAGCACATACTCAGTTGTCATTAGTTTCCCGTCTCATGAATTTGAAATCAAAGAATCACATGTCTCAAAAGTGTTATGATCAATTGAGTGAATTAATCAAGGAGATTGTACCGAAAGACAATCTCGTACCCGATTGAGTGAATTAATCAAAAGAGTTATTAATCAATTGAGTGAATTAGTTTGGTTGAAATATATGTAATTTATTCTTATTGTAAAACACATTTTTTTATAACTACTTTTTTTAATTTGGATTTATTAATGCGTTTGGTGTCTAATATATACTGGTATTTTGTAAAATACTCGTATTATTATCTAATAAATTTATCAGATGCCGTTGCGTCGAGGATCCGGTAGCGTAGGTCGATCAGATATGGGGTCGGCTAATCGTTTAGCTGATTTCGACAGCGACTACATGGGTCTCGGTAGTGATCATCCAGCGATGCAGACACCAACACAGACGCTGATGTCGCATACACCATCACAGACCTCGTCCGACGCGGGTACATCACGGACCCGACGACAGTTGGTCGCACCGCAAAGGGGTATGACTCAGGTTTATATTGCAGGGACAAAGTAAGTAAACCAATGATTTTAAAATTATAATTATCATTATGATTAAATTTTATTCGTAAAAAAATAAAAACACAATTGAATACAGGCTGCACAGCACAGGGGGGAGGGTGTCCACTATACTCCGTCTGATCTTTGAGAGGGATCTCCATCCCGCCGGGTGGTGCTATAAGGCGGTCCCTGAGGAGACTAAGATGTTCTGGTGGGAGATGTTTAAGGTAATTATTATTTTGTGTCCAAATTTGTTAATATTTACCATAAAAACACAATCATATGTTTCAATTGAATTGTAATTATTGTTTTATTTTGCAGGAGGTTTGTTATTGGGACCCAGAGGAGTATAGTGATAAAGACATACGGAAGGTATTTTTTTCGATGATCGGGGACTTTACGGGAAGAAACTTAACGAGTATAATCAGCATATTACCTCCCATGGTGGTGGTCGGCCGGAGTGCCTGACCGAGGAGGTCTATAGGTAAACGATTTTGTTATGTGTTTTCTTATTAAATTAGAATTTTTTGTTTATAACATATAAATTATATCGTATCATATATCATCCATTTCAACTAGCGCTTGGAAGGTTGAGTGGGATAAGCCCGAGAACAAGGCCAAATCCGAGCAGTGCAGCCGGAACAGGAGGAGCGAGCCTGCTGGGCCGGGGACTGGGATGTCGAAGCACACGGGGGGTGCTAGATCTACTATCGACCATGCTTTGGATATAGTAAGTGATTTT
The DNA here is from genome assembly GCA_014905375.1 of Phtheirospermum japonicum. NCBI lineage: Eukaryota > Viridiplantae > Streptophyta > Magnoliopsida > Lamiales > Orobanchaceae > Phtheirospermum > Phtheirospermum japonicum. The sequence continues at coordinate 231,221 of BMAC01000602.1, read as the reverse complement.
AGAATACAATAATATAATATTTATTTGTTTAATTTTAATGTTAATTATTTGAAAATTCTATTTGAATACAGGAGCGGGAGATGGGTGCGCCGGCTACGTGCTACGATCTTTTTAAACGTACGCACCAGAAGAAAGACGGCGCGTGGATAGATACGAGATCTACTAATATTAATGTGAGTCTCTTTCTTATTTTTAACTTATTCTTTTATTTTAACGTAGAATTTTAATAACGAGTTGTATTTCAGGATGAGTACGAGCGACAACTGACCCAGGAACAGGAACGTGCGTCTTCTTCCCAGGAGGGGAGTAGCGAGGTTGACAAGGACCTGGTTTTCCTCGGCGTCGTCGGGGAGAGTAAGGGACGGCATTACGGCACCGACGCATTTGGGAAGATGGTGACTGCTACGAAGGGTTTATGCAAGGGCCACTCTTCCACCTCCTCCCAGGCTGATAGGAGCCACGTCAGAGAGCTCGAGGCGCAGGTCGAGGCTCAGAGAGCGCAGCTCGAGGCGTTGCAGCAGCAGGCAGTCGAGGAAAGGCGACAACGTGCGGAGGAGGCAGCCGAGGAAAGGCGACAACGTGCGGAGGAGGCAGCCAAGGAAAGGCGACAACGTGCGGAGGAGGCAGCCGAGGAAAGGCGACAACGTGCGGAGGAGCGCCGGCAGCAGGAGGAGTTTCAGGCGCGGATGGATGCCCAGATGGCTGAGATGTATGCTCGTTTCCAGCAGCAGTTGCCCCCTCCCCATCAGCAGCAGCAGTACCCCCTCCCCATCCATAGAACATTTTTACGGTTCATATAAACTTTGTTACTGTGTCGATCGAACGCATGTAATTATTCTTAAATTTTCAAATAGTCTTTATAATAATTGGTTTATTTATTTGTCTTTTCTTTAATTACTTTTTTCAGATTTTTGGGAATTTTAATAATTGAACAGGAATTAAAATTAAAACTAAAAATTAAAAATTAATTAAAAAATTTAAAATTGAGGGAAAAATTCCTCGGAAACAAAAAAAAAATTAAAACCGAGGGAAAAAATCCTCGGTAAACCCTCGGAAATAGAAAAAGTTCGAGGGACAACAAATCCCTCGGTCTTCAGAGGGAAAAATATTCCCTCGAAATTTTGCTATTTCCGAGGGAAAACAAATCCCTCGGTTTTCCGAGGGAATACAGATCCCTCGGAATATTGATATTTCCAAGGGAAACATTCCCTTGGATTTCCCTCGGAATTTCGAGGGATTGCACGGAGATGTTTACGAGGGAAAATATCCCTCGAAATTCCCTCGGTTTCATATTTTCGAGGGAAGTATCTCCATCGGAACAAAATTCTGAGGAGTTTTCCAAGGGAAATTTTCCATCGGTTTTTCCCTCGGCTTGCCCAAAATCGAGGGATTTTCCCTTAAAACCGAGGGAAAAATCCCTCGAAAATTACGATTTTTTTGTAGTGCATGCACTGCATCTTGTATCCACCTCGGAAGTTATGAAATCTATGAGAAACTTGGTGATCTTGTATGAACCGATGCTAAGGCTCCGAATTCATACCATCTTTGTATGTCTTGTGGATGGGATTCTAGCATCATCCACACTCTGGGATATCTTTCGAAAACATCTACTAGATATTTTGCTGGATTAATTCTCACCCTGGTTATTAACTTCTCCCATCTCTGTTGGTAAACCTGAGAATGAGAAGTTTTCAAAATCTCGTAAGTATTGATCTTAGATTTGCCTATCTGTGGCCTAAGATCGATCTCTTCCTCATTAGCCCCTGAGGCGATGGGTTGACTCGAAGACTCGGGATTTGACTCCGGAATATCGATTTTAACTTTAGACAGTTCATCCGTAGATGATTCCACCTTAATTCTCGTGCTAGGGGTACTTGAATTCCCTGCTACAGGTATAGAGCCATGTACTCGAAGTGTCTCCTTTTGCACCATTGAAGATGTCGCCCGGAGAAGGGGCTTTCTCATTACACACCATAACTGTTCGTTGGCCTGTATGTAACCTCGTATTCGATCAGAAATAGTTTCCTGATCAACTCGTTGTAACCTTCCAGCTACCTCTCCATTGAGGGTCAATGCATCGAACTCGCGTTGAAGCATCTCCAGGTGTTCCCTTAGATGCCTCGCCATTTTGAGGAATGAATCAATTTCTGATCCCTCCGTCTCTCGTTAAGAAATCTGCAAGAACATTTTCATGAGATTTTATAATGACAATATCAAAATCATAATATTGACATTCAACTTGCCATCTAAGTAATCTAGCCTTTTTGGGTTTAGATTCAATTTTATTTTTTAAAAAGGCTTTAACGCTCGAGTTATCAATTTTAAGGTGAATTTCTTAGATAGCAAGAATAAAGGCCATTTCTTAAACGCCTTTCTAACTGTGAAAAACTCCTTCTCATTGATATGCCATCGGTATGCCTCGCTATTTGAAAATAGCCCTCTGCAATATCTACATGGCACTTATCCTTTGGGCGTTAGTTTCGTAAGAACAGCTGCCCACCAATAATCACTGGTATCCGTATATAGATTCAGTTCATCTTCGTCATTTGGAATTGCCAGCTTGGGAAGTTGTTTACAAACCTCATTAAGCTGTTTAATTCCTTCATGGTGTTCCTTTTCCCATTTTAAATCGGCATCCTTTTTTAGTAGGGTAAACACCTTCCTGTAATGTGACAGGTTATTTATGAACATTCCGGCAAAATCAACAACTCCTAGGAAACTTTGAAGTTGTTTCTTGTCCTTGAGTGTGTCTGGAAATCCCTGTATCTTTTCTACAATATGATTTTGTAGAATGATTCCAGACTCATCAATCTCTATCCCAAGGAACTTGATTTTTCTTGTAGCAATTACCGCCTTTTTTTCGAAAGCACTAATTCTTCCTTGTGGAAAACATTTGAGAAGATTTTCAAATGTTTTAGATGATCCTTCATGTTTCTTGATGCGATGAGTCTATCATCATTGTACACGAACATGAAATTGAAATAATCTTTAAAGAGATTATCCATCTTTCTCTGGTATATCTGGGGTGCATTTGCTAGACCCATGGGATTAACGTTCCAGATATAATGTCTTTGTGGTGTGGAGAAGTCTGTGAACTTCTTGCTTCCTTCTTCCATCTTAATTTGGTAAAATCCAGATTTGCAATCAAACTTGGAGAACACTTTTGCATTCTTAATGCAATTTACCAAATGTTCTCTGCTTGGTGATTTGTACTTTTTTGTACACCTTTTTATTACTTTTTTGTGTCGCATTCGCGTGTGTTTTGCTTGAATTTACGGGTTTTAGGAGTCGTTTTGGCCTATTTTGTTAGTTTTAGGTTTTCATAACTTTTTGCGGTTTTTAGTAGTTTTTCGTATATTTTTACCCTTTTTTGTATTTTTGGCTGTAGGATGACCAAGCGGAGCCCGCGCACGTTTGGAGGCATCCCACTCGACTCGAATCGGAATGGAAAAGCAAGGAAACACAACGTGAACGAGGAGCGACAAATCGGCGGACGTTTAGAGCAAAACGAGAAAATCGAGCCAAAGCAGCCGAGCCAGTCGATCGACTGACTCATCCAGGATCGACTGGACCTTCGACTGGAGTCCAGTAGGGTTGGCCAATTTTGAAAGCAGTCGATCGACTGACCCCTAGTCGATCGACTGAGTCGCAGTGCAGCTCGTGATTTTATCACTTTTTGACATTTTTGCCCCTGCATTTTTGTATTTATAGGACCAGCCCTCAACCTTATCCAACAACCCTTCCTTGTTGGAATTTGGGGCTTGTTCCATTTCCTTCAAGCCTTTACTTTTCCATTGCTCAAGAACCCTAGTTTAAATTTTTAGCTTATGTAGTTTAGGTAGCTTAGTGGTTAATCTAGTTTAGCTTAGCTAGTTAGTTGTTAGTTAGTTGTTTTTGAAGCAATTGTTGGAGTGGGTGACACCTCCTTCATTTGTGATGTTTGTTGTTGAAGACTTGAAGCTTTTGTTGGAATGCAAAACTGGTAGTAATCCTTCTCTTTTATGTTGTGTTATGTTTGTGTTGTTGATTTTGCTTTGGTGTTGGTAGTTTAATTTTCTAGCTTGTTGTTCTTCTTGTTCTTGCAAAACTCCATTAATGCTTTCATTTTCAAGCTTTTTACTCCTTTTAGTTAGACATGCTCTTAGTCTTTAAAAGATGTATGAAGCTTTCCCCTTTGGTAATTTGACTTTCCTCCATTTTAATGCTTTTGTCCACTTTCAATTTCAAAACTTTTGAATTCCCTCCAATTTCCCCTTCAATGTGCAAGCCTTCATGTCATTAATTAATTACTCTCAAGCAAGCTTTAATTTGTATTGATGCAATTAGTTTAGTAATTACGGGTTTAGGGTTTAGGTTCGTTTAGAACCATTAGTCGGAGCTTGTCGAGAATTGGGATTGACGACCTCAATACTTGATCGACATTCGGGATTGACAACCCCAAATTGTGGATTAAGTGCTCAGCGAAAACCGATTAATCGTGGAGACGAATCGAACACCCTAAACCCTCATTTTCATTATTTTCATTAAAGTGTTCTTTTAAATTCAAAACTCAAACCCAAATCAATGACTATTGCTTTCTTCGGAGTAGATTAGTGTAATTTAGCTTAACAAGAGAATAACTAGAACACCGAATGCCGATTATATCTATCCTCGAGAGACACGACTCTGGAAAACTTGCCGCTCTACAATCGACTCCGTACTATTGCGGAGAAGATTTCTTAGAGTGCTAAGAATTCTTCGATCACTTGGGATATAATATCCATCGAATTCCAAGATGTTATTTATTCCTTTGTAATTAATTACCAATCTTGGTATTCCTCTTCTTATTTCTCCATGGTTGCGGACCAGAAACCATGGGCTACAATAAGGAGAGACGCCTGCTTCAATTAACTTAAAGTCCATATATTCCTTAAGTATTTATTGCATATCCTTTCGATCTTCTTGATTCATCAGGATAAGCTTATATCTGACAAGCTAATTTTCTTTTCCAGGTTTCACCTTCAAAGATGCTTTGAGCTTATTATTATCCCACCATGCTAGAGGAACTTCGTTGAAATTATTTTGAATTTTCTTTTGATATCCGCTAGTGAAATTTATTCTTGCATGGTGGTGTCTGGTTGTGCGCTCGTGTTTAGGCTGGCTTTAAGGATTTCAATCGTTTGTAATTTTATCATTTCTTCCTTTCTACCACCTAGGATCTCGTTCCGTAGTTGGAGAATTGCTTCTCCATACCTTCTACGGTCCTTCATTTTTGGGTGTCGAAGTTTTCCTTCATCACCACGCTTGCTGCAAAAATTGATTGTCATTTATCTATGGAATGCCTCTCTTAGTCGCTGGACTATAATCTTATGATCACATGGGGTTGGGAAAATAAGTCTCCTAGTCCCATTTTCTTGTGTAAATCTCTTAAATGTCTGTAGGAAATTATTTCCTAACATAATATCTGCTCCCGTATATTGGAAATAGATTGGTGGAGTCTTTACTTTGTACCATGGAGTACCATTTGCTCCTCCCATCATCATTTCCTCTTGGTTGATCCCTCTTTTTAGGACTAAAATCGTTTTAGAGAAATCTCTTCCCACTACTGGAGATAATTCTTCTTCCATTTCTTTGGGGAAGACTTCTGGTTTAGCCGTGCAACATCCTGCGCCTGAATCAATGTAGGCTACAAAATATTTCGCATGATATCTTGAATATATCATTCTAATGGGAATGTATATGGAGAATGGGCTGGTGCTCATTTAATTCTATATCTTTTTCTACCCACCGTAAACTCCATTCCATCTCTTAATCTTTTCCAAGGTTTATGATGCTCTAGAAACTCTATCCTTAGAGTTAGTTGCTCTGGGATTTATCCTGCGCTTCATTCAATAATTGTTTTAATTTCTCCAATCTTGAGGATTCCTTGATATCTTCCAAGGGAAGGTTGTTGTAAGTGATACAATGCATCACAAGGAAAGATATTATCTTTCTGAGTAATGTCGAATATCACTTATACACCTCTCCATCATTCTGGGCTCTTCAACTCTCCATTAGTTCTGAATACTTCTAGAGCTCGCGTGCTTTGGCTGATTCTTGGACCTTCCCATTGAGGTCCACTGATCATTTTGTCTTGTTAGAAAGACATTTTCCTTGGTTCGATCATGAGCTTCTTATTTTTATTAAGAACCGGACGATCTTGAATTCCCATATCAATCTCTCTAATTGTTGGAGATTGCATAATCTCTGGTAAGACTGCCTTCGCTATGCCTTCAAAAATCCTTGGTATTTCTATGAACTCTTTTCTCAGGAATACTTCTGAATGATGAGTATTCGGGAGTGCATACGAAATCTTGTACGCGATTGAGTAGGGTTTGTTTCCCTCCGTTATCAAGTCTGGTCTTTTGAAATCTTGATGAAGGGTAAGAAGTCTACTAAAATCTCGATCTGCTAAATTATACGCAATACTTGGGTAGACATTGAATGCCATTTTTCCTGCGTATAAGTTTCCTGTGATTGCTCCAAGACAAGAATCTTTGAGATTTGAGATTCTTTTATCAAAGAGAGCTAGATTTGATGGCGAATCAACTCTTTCTTTACAAGTTGATTTTATAATCACTCTAATAGCTCCAATGTAGATCCACAAAAGTATATTTACCATTATATCCTAAGTGTGCTTTTAATCTCCTGGATTTCTCGGTAGGGGATTAGTTGCATCTCGGTTTGGTTTCCCGTATACTCCGTGGGTATTTCGAATTCTCCTATGGAATCTCTATGAATAATTTGGTGTTTTTGATTTCTTAAACCCAACTTATCCATCGCCTTTTCCATTGCCCCTATTGTAAATCCTTCATATATTTGGAGTTTTAGACTTCTTTCATTATTCTCATAAGCGTCTTATGAGAAATATTTGTATGTGAGAGGAATCCTGACATATTCTCCCTAACCACTTGTTGAAGAAATCCTTCTTCACCCTTTTTCTGAATATGATTCACTTCCATCTTCAGAGTAGATCTCTTCTTCATAGATGTTTTCATCTTAGGGTATATCCTCAAATTGATACACCTGTACCAGATTTTGGTAATAGACAGCTTATTCGAACTCTTGAGTTATCTCAAACTCTCTAACTCCTATTTTTTGATTCTCAGAGCAATATGTAGAAATATGCCCTTTGACTCCGCACGTCTAGCAGGTACAATCTTTAAAACTTTCATTAGCTCTGGATTGAGCTCGCCTGAAAGTTCTCTTTTTTGGTGTCCTACTGGTGCTTCCTTGGCTTGAGAACAAGCCTCGACTTTGACTTAGCCCGTCCTTTATCCTGATTTATAGTTTCTGGCCTTTTGTTTTGACCAGAACCTTCTTGGTTTCCATGGAAATCTTTTCTTTGTTACTTCGACCATAAGGTTGACTTCTTTCTTTCTTCCGCTTATGTCTTCGTGGTTGACCTCCCACCACTGTTGGAATGTCATTCTCAACACAACATAGAGCAACTGATTTATTAATTCCTCTTAGTCTCTTGTAATTATTGTGAAGTGCTGCCTGGTGGCACCACTCCGCGAGCTTGGCTTTTAGAAATGACATCCTTCTAGCAACCGTATCCATGTCAGTTGCTGGCTTGTACTCTTGGATCATCATTTCTCTCCATGGACTTGGTATTTTCACAAAGAAAAGCTGCGCCGTATCTCCATCATTCACCTTGGATTTCCACCTGCATTCAGTGAATAATTTGATATATTCTTCCACGTGACAAATATCTCGTAACTCGAGGCAATAGAGGGCTTGTCGATATTTTTTCTGCTTTTCATCTTCCATTCCCTCGAAATATCTGGTGCCGATAAAATGGGTTTTGAATAACTTAGCCATATTATCGACGATTCCTTTTATTGATTCACCAGATATAACTACCATTTTTATATCTACTTCTGTTAAGTCCCATGCGATCTTTACTGATACTTCAAGGCTCATTTCAAGGAGTAAAATGAACCCTTCCTTCTCTAAGTCTAGAGTTCCAACTGCAATACGCATTGCAGATGCCAATCATCTATCATTATCTCTCGGTTCTTGAAGTCTGGGACATCTAAATTCAACATTAGCCCATATGGGATTAAGTTGAGACTTCCCGTATGGCGTGTTGAGAATATTGGGCCTTCGGGAACGTTGCCTGGTGCCCACTATGTCTGTAGGACCTCCTTTTATGGTGAAGTCCCCAACATGTGGAATTGGAGCGTCTGGTACTGGTTCATGTGAAGTAGATTTTTCACCTTGATTAAAACTCGGTGGTGGAGGTGAAGGAGCACTTCTTGGTACTAAGACCGAAGAATCTCCTGAGTTCATTTTTAGATCTACAATACCTAATCCTGTGAAGGATTCGATAAGGTTGTGTAGATCTTCAACGTTGATTCTCTCCATTACTTCTTGGGTTGTAATGTGACTCCCTTGATTATTGCCATCATCTTCCCTTCTTCCATCGGTTGTCTTATAACCTCAGTCGGTTTCCCCTTTTGGTATAGAAGGGGTTCCGTTCCGATAGTTATACCTCGTCTTCCTCCGGATGTACCTGACTTGAATTCAAGGGACTTGACTCATTTCTAAACATCAATTAGGATCTCTCGTGTTTCCTTTTGATGTTCAAGCATTTCTTTCATCTGCACCTTGATATGGTGGTCGATGTCTTGTATCATCCTTTGTATTTTCTAAGATCTTTAGGATTTTTAGAGGAATCAGATACCTTGCTACAGTTGGATCTATTGATGAGATTCATGAGCGGCACCCCTATGGTTCATTAGATCTGTCTTCAATATCTGATTCACCCAAAGGTAACTTAGATGGTACGCCTTTTGTTTCTCGCATTGTCTCAAGGTTTCCCTATCGACTCCTGCGAGTTCTTGTTCAACATATTGATTATCCCAATATGCTACCTTCTCTTTGTGGGCCAACTCGTATATTTTCAATATTTGAAAATATCGCCTGAAATGAATACATCTCAAACACTCGTGCGGATCCATTTTCAGAGATAAATCTCCTCAACAAAGGTTAATTAAATGATTATAATAATTTTTCTTATAAGTTCTTAATAAACATAGACTCTGATACCATTTTAAGGGGTGACACAACTTTTGGGAGTATTGTAAAATCTATTTAATTGTTAGTTCTTTTTTTAAGATATATCTTTATTCGTGGCATTGTTACACCTACTTAGACCCTAGACTCTGTTCAGAGGCATTATCATATTACGATAGGTCATGTCAGGTTTCCAGTCAATAAACTTGGACATATCGTTAAAATAAAATTTATTTTGGAAGTAAAGTGTAAATTTGTAAGGTTTTCTAGAGTTCTAATAGCATTTTCCCATTCTTTCTCCCTTTAAAAACCTTAAGGGTATAGAAGTAAAACTAAGTCCCTTCCGTGAGCATTTTCCTAAAAATCTTCTTGCATTTAGCCTTTCTCGGTTCCAATATCTATGTGTGCTTCCAAATGTGATTCCTCTACCAACCGAGTCAGTAAGAAATCAACCATGTGCATATGATTTTTATATTAAATTAAAAGAGAAATTGATAAGCATTTCTGAATTATTTGAATATGTGTATTCGTTGCAGTTGCTTACATGTCTTTTTATTAGCAAGTTTTTTTACAAGACGAATTTTATTTACATAAAAAAAAGGGGAAATGACTAATAAATACAGGGTATAAGACTTTTTTGCCCATTAGATCTCGCGACTTTTTTTTTTTGGCTCACTAGTACAACTTTTCCACCATTTTTACCACCAACTCTTTAACCACATTTTTAGGACAATTTGCCCTCATCGGTTTTCACATCCAGAAAAATAGAAAGAGCATCTCGATCCCTGATTAAGATTTGAGAACATGGATTGGAATTGAAGAATCACATTTCCTTCTCGTCGCTTTGAAGCCCCATCGACCATCCACACACATGACTGTTATCTAAGAGTATTGACAGCGTTAGGTGAGGCAACGGCGGCACAACAGCGAGGCCCAGATGTAATTTCACGCAATTGGTGCATTTTTATCTCAAGGGTTGCTTGTCAATGGAGTAACTAAGTGGCGGCGCGACTGGTGGTTGGTTTCCATTGGTGAGATAACGGTGCAATTAGTGGATGTTTGTGTATCAATTTCATGAAAGCGGATGGCGGAGCAAAATAATCTTGATGGGCCAAAGTGGTGGCATAACAAAGACATAATGATGCTTATGCTATGTATGCCAATTGGGAGACGTTGGTAAGTATTGTGGAGGAAAGTGAAAAAAGTGAGGAGACTAATGACATAGAAAATCAGTGTTCTTAGAGATTGGAGATGACTTAAGGGATGCTTGGTTGGTGGGTTTGGGGAGTTGGGAATGGGAAAGGGATTTAAAGTGATGCTTGATAACTAAAACACTATGGGTTTGATTGCCCAATTTTTGGTATTGAGCCATAACCCCCACAAGAGGGGATTATCAAACCCATTAACCTCCACAATCAAACCCATTCCCAACAAATTCACCAAGCATCTCTTTAGTTTAATTGGATTTGTTTCCACGAAACTATGAAAATGTTTAGTTTGACGAAAGGGGAGTGTTTTTATAGATTAGAGTGATCTTTTTTATGTTTATTAGTTTGATTATTTCCATTCTGCTAATGGAGTTTCATATGGTACCATATTTTAGCTTTTCCTTGTGAATTGGAACATTTCACTTCTTAGATGACTCTTTTTGTGAACTATTTTATTTATATTTTTAAGAGAGTTTGAATGAAGATCTAAAGGATAACTAGTGCTTAACTCGTGCGATACACATAGAAAATTGAAATGGATGGTGTAATTCATTCGATGTAAGTGTGATATTATTAGTTTATTAATATAATATAATAACTTAAAATACTCAAGTCGCGATTTGGTCAACACGAGCAAATTTGAAACAAAGGGCGTGGATATACGCACCTCGTTTTATTTATTAGTTCACTTCACTAAAAATGTTATCACAAAAGTGTCAATATTATCCTTAAACCTTATACTCTAAACACTTCATCTCCTTCAACTCTCCACCACCACTCCAGCCATCGTCCATCACCGCCGCCACTGCCATGGCCGCCGTCTATTGAAGAATATAAACAAAACATGCACACAGAATTACGCTACCGCCGTCGTGCCACTGAAGAAAGAAAAAGAAAAAAAATTCCTTGAAAAAAGTCGTTCGAACCAAACTTTCAAACACAAAATATATGTTTAAAAAAATCGATTCGAACACAAAATACATGTTCGAAAAATTGATCTGAACGCCCCCTTTAAGGCTTGTTCGATTTTTTTTTCGAACAATGTTGTATTGTTTGATCAAAAAGTTCGAACACATGACATATGCTCGAAATACCAGAGATGAACACCCCTATTTTGCATCTGTTTCTTACCATTTGTCGCCCAGATCCATCACTTACCTTTCACCACCCATCACGTTTTTTCTTCTTCCTGTTCGACGGTGTGATGGGCGATGATAATGGCAGAGTTGGAGTGGTGGTGAAGGGTTAGAGAAGATGATGTGTTTGGGGGTGTAATTTTGGCATTTTTGTTGATTTTTTCTTATTGGGGTGAACTAATGAATAGATGGGGTGCCTATATCCGCGCCCTAAAATAAATTAAAGGTAAATAACTCCACATTTATATATTATGAAACAACTTTTTGCATACTACATTATACGTCAAATTATAGTTTAACTCACATGACAATAGTTTAAAGCTCTCCCATTTAGTTAGTCGCGAAACAATCATATTAGTCACTTTTATTATAAATCATTGAGCTCATCTCCTTATTTAGTCTTTGTATGAAAGAAAAAGTGAAGATCTTATAATAAATTTAGGCTTGTCTAATTATCGGTATTCGTTGTACTTGTTTGTCAACATGTACACGAAAGTTAATCATTAGATTATGTCATAACTCAACACATCAATCTGACTGAGTACAACTTAAATATAACTGAATAATCTAGTTGTACTTTAGTCGTACTTTGTTGTACATTTTATTTTAAATATAATTTATATCAACATAATTACACAATTATTAAATAAACCTTTAACCAATAAAAATATAATACTTGTAATATAATTTTGAAACAAAAAATGTAAAATCAACTAAATAAACATAAAAAATTGTATTTAGATTATAATATATATTAATTAAATTAAGTTAAAAAAGTCACAAAAATCATATATATTATAAATAATATAAAATAAATTCTAAACTGTTTTTAAAATGGATTAAAATATTATGAATTCTAAATAATTATTTAATAATAAGAAAAAACAAAGAAATTTTATAAAATAAAATAGATCATAAAAGAATATAAAATATGTTAAATATATATAAGAAATATATTTTATATACAAATACTTATCAAATAATTTTAAAAAAATTATGAAGATAGTAATAGTTTAAATAATATAAAATAAATATTTTCAAAATAATTCTATATAATAAATTAAAATTAATTTAAATCCTGAATAATTATTTACTAAATCCTAAAAGTAACAAAGCACACTTAAAATGCTATAAATAATAAAATAATCAGAAAAATATGAATTTAATTAAATAAGTATAACATATATGTTTTAATTATAAATGGTTCTTAATAACTTATAAAATGAAATAAAATATAAATATAAGTATTATAATATAATATAATATAAATATGAAATTATTTTGAAATTAGATAAAAATATAATAAAATTATCATTAATTTCTAAATATTTATTTTAAAGACATTGACAGAATAAATTGGCGATAGTGATAAAGTAAGTTAAATAAATATATAAAAGTTAATTTAAATAGTTATTTATCTATTGAAAGTTGATAATAAAACAATAACAAAGATCAAGATAAATTAAGATTTATATATAGATTTCAGTTTATACGAAAGTAATTATATAACTAAGAGTAATAAATTATTTATGTGTCGATTTCTAACGCTAAATACTTAAAGTCATAGTAATTGGTTATAAATTATTAATATACAAACGTTCATAAATAATTATTTAGTTAAAACTTTAAAATAATGTATTGAATTCTTTATATTATGCGATTATATAATTATTTTTTTATTTTGCCCAAACATAATAATGATTTAAAGTTTTAACCAAATAATTGTACTTCTTCCAACTCTTATAGGCGAGGTTTAAGCTTTCCAACAGTCCAAGTAGATGCGAGTGAAATAGCTGTTATTTACCTTTTACTTATGTTCATAATATAATTTTTAATTTTTTTTAGGAAAACATAAAAAAAAAAAAGTAAAAAAGTGTCATTGTGAAGTTTGTGACACGTTTAGGGTCAAAGTTTGGGCCATCCGAGTTTTACTCGAGTCACATATAGAAAATTGAATGATATGAAGCTATTAGTTTTGTCCTCGTATCAACTAGTCTGGTCAACAAATAAAATTATGGAAGAAAAGACAAGTTCTTGTTACCGATTATAATTTTTTTTCTTCGTTGCATCAATTTTGTAGTTGTACTAATACTATCTTTTTTTTAGTTAAAAAAATTATTAAATAATTTTTTAAAATCAAATTATAAATTTTTATATTTTTGGTATTCATTTTATTCTTTTTCCCAATTTTGTTTATATTATATTATATTATATTTCTTGTAATATTTTGATTTTGGTTTTTATTTATTTAATAATTTTCTACAATTTAATGGTTTTTTTGTATCTATGAATTCATATTTAATTTTATAATATTAGAAACTTTTTGGTTTTTTTCTCTATTTTTTGTATTTATTAAATAAATATTTTTAATTTAATTATAAGTTATTATATTTTATTTATAATAAAAATAAATTTCAGATTTATAATCTAATTATTTAGAATTATTTATATATTATATATTATATATTTATATTTTATTTCTCATATTTCTTATATATACACACACAGAGATAATATTTTTGTAGTTGCTGTTATTATTTTTTATTTTATTTTATATTTTTATCGATTCTCTTATTTATTTTTATATTTATTTAATAATATTATAGAATCTAATTATGATTTTTTTGAGTTAATTTAACTTATTTTATGAATTTTCTCTTTAATTTCATTTGATTGTTGAATTTTTGGTTTTGCTTCATATTTATTAAATAAATATTTATAGTTTAATTATAAGTTCTTATATTTTTATCTATATGATTTTATTAATATTTTTAATTTTATTTAAAGTATTTGAAAAAATATTTATGTTTTACTTTTGCTTTTTTGGGTTATTCAAATATATTAACTAATTATTTACATATATTCATATATTTATTTTAAATAATTTTTTATATTATATATTCTCTTCAAACAAATTTATATTAGTTTTATTTTTCTCAGATCTTATTTATTATTATACATAATTCTTCTATATATTTAATATTTTCTTTACATAAATCATAATCTTCAAAAGAATATTTACATAAATAATTATACAAATAATAAATATGTATACTACAAATAGCATGTAATATGGGCGGGAAGATTTTGAGAAATATTTTTAAGATGCTAGCCTTTTTATATATATATAGATAACACGGCAAGTAAGTGAGAATTGAGCCATAGTTATACCCAGCAGTGTCAAATGGGCTAGCCCGCACCGGCACGCCGCAGGCTGCCCCAAAATGGGGCAGGGCGGGCCTGACCCATTTTTCCGCAGGCTGGGGAAACCTAAGTTTGCGGCCCGCGATTGAAAGCACGTGTGTCAACGGGCCAGCCCGCGGGCCAGACAGTTTTCATTTTTTCCTTTTTAATAATATAATGTTTTATATTAAAATTTAATAAGAACAAAAAAAACTATAATATTTATAAAAATTCTAATAGCCAAATAGGAAATAAAAGAATACAAATATTTCTTAAATTTTAATTTCAGTGTTGACCAATTTAAATTCTAATTTTAAATTTATAATAATTTTTAAAAAGAAAAATAAAAAGTGGGCTAGCCCGTTCCGACCCATAAAAATTCGCGGGCTTAATGGGGCGGACCAAAAAACCTGTGATCAAATGGGCCTGATAAATGGAAGCCCTGATCCGCCTGTTTGCACGGGCTAACGGGACAACCAGTGAGTTTTGGCCTGTCTTGACAGTACTTAGTTATACCCGCACTTTATTTGGGTTTTGAGTAATGTTTGGTGCATGTGTTATTCAAGTCATTATCTAGTAAAAATAACAAATTGTAATGTTTAGGTTTGGGGAATTTTTTGGAATGCGCCTCTTGGTTTGAAGAACTTGTGTTAATTATCATATATGATGAAGGTTTTTATTTGGATTGCTTTTGTTATGTGTTAGTGTAATAGTTTAGGTTATGAATATTGTTTTGACAGTTTAATTATCATATATTAAACACACACACACAAATTCATATATACTACCTTGCAGTTTTATGAATTGCTGGTTTAGTTGGAGAATACATAATTGAATTCAAAATCTTTGTAAGTATGAGAACTGCATCTAATTTTCTTGAGTTTGATAAGCTTCATGAATCAACTTTTGGATAAACAAACAGAAAAGCAGATATATTTAATCCATTAGAGAATGTTGTGATAGGTTATTTTGGTATGAGATATTGGATTATTGTGAGTCATATTTGTCTCTGTCCTGTCATCATTTACATCAATTTGTTTCTGATAAGTTTTGTGTGTGTTTATTGATAACTTGTTTTTTTTTTCCTTTCTGATGGATGTGTTTGTTGGGGTTGACTTCGTATCTTCCATTATTTTTCCTTTTAATGCATTATAATATTTTGGCTTACGAGTGTATTTTTGGATCAAACTTTTTGTTGCTTTGTCTGGCCATTGAATTTTGCAATTAATTAATTAATTAACCAAATTAGAATTGATCAACACGAAGAATGGTTTTGTGATGGTAGTCTGATAAAATGTGACCAATATATTGAATCGAACTTTTTATATTTACTTTTTGTTAAGAAAAAAATTGTCCACAAAAGAATGGAGTGATTGTAAGTGTTAAGCTTGACTCGAGTTGAATCTCTCGAGAAATAATAATCGGAATTGAAATGCTCGTTTTAACATAATTTTACTAAACACGCGATCAATGAGTGTTGGTTTTGTTTTTTAGAAAACAGGAGAAAAATAACTAAAACACTTTAATTTAAACATAATCATCTATCGACACATCAACACGAATCATGATAAATCTACTAGCACAAAGATTGAACATCATAAAGAGCGAGAATAAAACATGTAGGAAACCGAAGGTGTTCGATAATGAAATCAAAATCAAATAAGAAATATAGAACTGTTTATATTCTAAACACAGAAAGAATGACAATCTTTAATTTAAAGCATGAAAATAACAATAGAAATAACCCTTCGGTAGCAAATTCAATCCCAAACTCAATAACTAAACAAAAATCCATACACAAGTAATCAACATCTTCCAAACAATTATTGAAATCCACGAGAAAAATGCAAAGAATTGAGTATTGAAATTACCCAAACAAAATTTTCAAATCTTAATCACCAAAAGAGACGAGGGAGCTACCAAAGAGCTAGTTTTCAAAATCCAAGTTATAATAGTCTTCAAATCAAGAATGTAATCTAAGTTTTTACTAAATTATCAAATGAGGAAAAGAGGATGAATAATATGTTTGAAAATGAGTTTTCTAGGTCAGAAATAGGTAAGCCTCCAGATCCGGTCGGAGTTGGAAAGTGTTGCCTCTTAAATAGTATGAGTCGATGAGGACACCATGATAATTTTATCTAGAAATGACGGCCATTGACTTTCATCGATTTACTCATCGATCTTTTGTCGATTGACGGTGGTGGTTGACGGCGAGGAACAACGATGTGTCAATTTATGCGTCGATGACTCTTGTCGATCGATGATGGTGCGCGGTTCTCGACAGGTCGATCGACTTAGGCTGTCAAAGAGGCTGCAGGCGCACGTCGATGATGCGTTGAAGTGGTGTGTCGATTGACGGTAGCAGGCATTCCTTGGTAGGTCATTCGACTCACGCTTCCCACTTGGGCGAGAGGTGTGCATCGGTGATGCTTCAATTGCTGATCGATCGACGGGCATATTTCGCGAAC
The DNA here is from genome assembly GCA_014905375.1 of Phtheirospermum japonicum. Lineage (NCBI taxonomy): Eukaryota > Viridiplantae > Streptophyta > Magnoliopsida > Lamiales > Orobanchaceae > Phtheirospermum > Phtheirospermum japonicum. Next base: position 214,187 of record BMAC01000602.1, on the reverse strand, counting down.
CCTTGTCATTTCTTCGTTGTTCGAACTGATCATAACTCTTGGGGACGTGCTTGGCTTCGCTTGGTTGACTATAAAGACAAGAAAACCAAACTAAAATAAATATTTACAAAAAATACGCGAAAGAGTACTAAAATGAATAAAAGTCAGCACAAGCTATATAAAAGCTAAAAGAAGGAAAAACGAGATAAAACACGACCTAAAACCCATTACAACATACAAAACAAGACGCAAAAACAAATGAAAAACATACACAAATATGCACGAATCAGATGTACTAAGCAAGAATGGTTTTGCGATGGGGCACCATTTGCTATTTGACTCTCTACTTGTTGTTTAATATGTTTCACGACCATTTGGTAAGGACATAATTTCCCCATCTGGAAAGAATATATTACATGAATCAGAAGAAAATGTGGCTAAATCTCTAATTAGTTTCATACTTGACATTTTTGTACTCTACTTGTTGTTTAATTAGTTTTTATACTTGAAATTTTCCCCAATACTCTTGTAACCTTTTGTATTGGTCGTTAGGATATTTTTCTACAGTGACCATTATTTTCACCAACAACTCCCTCTCATTAGCCTCCTTCATGTCTTATTACTCAGTATTTGCAGTGACTAGGGTTATTGAATCCAAAAAATGGAACCGATCGCTTCAGTATTCAGGCTTACTCTAATTTTATTTATTGACATTTTCTTCTTTTTTTACGTGACATTGATTTTTTAATTAAGTGCTCAAAATTTTATTCCCCACTAATATCTTAAAATATAAATTGGTGTTAGTAATTCCGTAGTATCTTTTGCTAACACAGGTTAATATATTGGTGTTGCATTATTATTTAAATTACAACTTTTTGCTCATTTAGAAACATATGATCTTCTTCAATGCAGGCATTCTTAAATGAATATTCTGAGTGATAAGTCCAAAAAGTTGGGCTACCAAATAAAGGGGGTACTAACCTCAAAAAGAGATCAGCGACCTGAAATTGCTTCCAAATACGTCACAGTGACGTGAAAGCCTTCAACGATCCACTCAGCGACCTCGCTGGTCCTGCAAAACAATGCCTCGAATGGGTCGGATTTCGAGCCCGTTAAGGCCCTCCGACGCTTAAGTTAATAAGCGAAATCAAATACTCAATCCCTTCACTCAAATCATACAAGATGCAATTATGATATCATAAGCTTAGAATAATGAGAGGTATGCTCCTCCTTTTATAGAGATAAGAGAAGTGTCCTCCAAGCCAGGGTTACCTTCTCCTACCATAATTCCATAACTGTCTCAGAATTAGGATTCCTCCCATAGTAAGTTCTCATAAAAAATAAACCTCTCATTAAATTCATAAAATAGGCCTGGGCCTGTTATTCTTTCCATACAGTCCATCGGGACCCCATAAATCACACACATTAAGCTCACGGGCTTTATCATTCATAAATCCCACAACCGAGCTCAAGTACACAGCCCAAACCATAAGAGGTTACGACCCTATATGAGAACTCATCCCCATACTACAGGTCTCTACTCTACACAAACCAGCTCGCCCACTCCTTAAGGACACAATACAGCTCGCCCATCTTCCAGGAGGAACACCCTCTCCTAGAAATGAGGTCGCTTACCACAAATAACCTCATTCATCACACAATACTACGTATGGACATTTTGGTCCGCATTAGCTAGTCCCCCATGTTCTAGCTGATTAAGGTACGAAATCAGGTAGGACATGTAAAAACAGATTTACAAGAGCACAACCACTTCAAAAATAATAAGTAAATCATCATTTTACCTAACTAAACCACACATCAGAATCACACAGCTCAACAAACCGAGCTATAACACTCATCTTTCCATAGTAAATTATAGAACGTACATGCGACATGCCAAAGTACAGCTTCATTGAACTCACTTCTTTCTAAGATAGTACGATCACCTCGAGAGACGACTTATGAGTCCCCAAACCAAGTTCACAACTATATATATGACGACCTGAAAACACACAACTTTTATCCACCGACTTAAAATTATATTCGGACTCAATAATTTCAAAAACGCAATCATAAACAAATAAAACACACAACACGCACAAATCACCTCACCACTTTACATCAACCATCCAACCTGATATACCAAGATATACAACAATCATCCCATAAGAATTTACCACATAAAATCGTGACCTCAAAAAGATCAGCTCGTTGAGCTCGCTCATCATCCAAGAAGACATACCTGCAAGTCCCCAAGTCGAGTCCCCAGACCCATACCTGACGACCTAAAACCATACAGCCTTCCTTCTACAGCCTGAAGTTATAATCGGGCACAATAATACAAGAAAATATATGCTTTTGAAAATTCAAAACACCATAAACCATTTACTCAACCTAAAACAGGTCGATCAAAAAATCATTCCTTACCACAAATCATAATCATTTAGCTCGCCAAGACCCCATACCATAATCTATAATAGCCCATCAAAGCCCAATATTGCTTTAACCATAAAGGCACAGAAACCCATAAAACCATAAACCATAAAGACATCATCGACCTAAAACAGGTCGGCTAGTAAACCATTGCACCCTCAAATCATCATTAATCTACTAAAATCATTAGCCCATTCCATATAAACCATCACCAACCTAACAAAAGTGTTAACCCATAACACACTCATAAAATATATGCCGAATCAAACAAAAATCACATCAAATCACACATGACCCAGAAAAACCATTCAGTTCCCCAAGTTCGAATAAAACAGTTAGACCGCACACAATCCACTTGTAACCATATAACAATAACATGGGAGTGAAAACTACTCAGTCCCCCATGTTTAATTAATGCAAGCAAAACAAAACAACCAAGCCACATCAACTCAATAAAGCTCGCCTATGTAATCCCCCAAGTTAATGCAACCAAGTATTTCAAACATGTTAAATTAAATACCAAATAAACCTGACTCGCACATAGGTCGCACTAACTCGTAACCAATCACAATCATATTTCCTACCCTCACAAGGACCATGAGATTAAAAAGAATAGTCGAACCACGACTTATACACAATCCAATAGAGCTAAACCAGCTCGCATATAAAACATATTAGCTCGCACAGACATAACCATCCATAATACCAGAACATAGTATCTCGTAAGTCAAACATTTATCTCCCAAGCACATAAGATAACACAACTCTTAACCATAAAAAAACCATCAAAATAGCTCGCCCAACTTTATTTATTGCAAAAAACACCAAACTTCCAAAACACAAACTTCATACGGGAGAAGTGCCCTCCGGCCCGGAGTTACCTTCTCCCGCCACAAGAATACAACTGTCCACAATCACAAACTCTCTACGCAAAAATTACAACCAGCCACACTTCTCCCATGAGATCGCAAAATCCAAAAACAATCAAACCATAACCCATAAACAATGCAATTAACCAGCATTCAGAACATATAGCTCGCATAAAAACAACCATTCATAAGAACATAAGAAAAATATGTAAGTCAAGCATATCCTTTCCAATCACAAGTACAACATCACAACCACTTAACCATAGCGAATCAACAAAATAGCTCGCGCAACTTCATTCATTATATATCATTAAAATTACTCATCTTTCCAAAACACAAACTTCATGCGGAGTTACCTCCTCCCGCCACAAAAACACAACTTCTCAAAACGAACTTCCCAGAACGACTTCTCATCAAAAAACACAATTTCTCAAAGCGATCTCTTATCACAAAAAACACAACTTCTCAATCCCCACTTTGTGCGGGAGAAGTGCCCTCCGGTCCAGAGTTACCTTCTCCTGACATAAAAACACCACTTTCCACAATCACAAACTTCATCGCCGACCTAATAGAAGCATCAGCCCACAATCCACAAAAACATTCACTAAGGGAGAGGTGCCCTCCGGTCCAGAGTTACCCTCTCCCCCCATCGCCGACCTCATAAAAGCGTCAGCCCACAATCCACAAAAATATTCACTAAGGGAGAGGTGCCCTCCGGTCCAGAGTTACCCTCTCCCCCCATCGTCGACCTCATAAAAGCGTCGGGTTTTAACCATCATCGACCTAATGAGAGCGTCGGAATTGAACCATCGTCGACCTAATGAAAGCGTCGGAATTAAACCTCCATCGACCTAATGAGAGCGTCAGAATTGAACCATCATCGACCTAATGAAAGCATCGGAATTAAACAATCGTCGACCTAATGAAAGCGTCGGGATTAAACCATCATCGACCTAATGGAAGCGTCGGGATTAAACCATCATCGACCTAATGGAAGCGTCGGGATTAAACCATCGTCGACCTAATGAAAGCGTCGGGATTAAACCATCATCGACCTAATGGAAGCGTCGGGATTAAACCATCATCGACCTAATGGAAGCGTCGGAATCAAACCATCACCGACCTAATGGAAGCGTCAGAATTAAACCATGATCGACCTAATGAGAGCGTCGGAATTTAAACATAAAACCCATAAAATCTCTGGCCGTTGAGGCTTAAACATATTCATAACCATAAAGCCATACCTCGTTCTACATAATGAGATCGCATGAGACCATAAGGAGGTAGCGGAGACCGTAACGAGGTCGTGAAGACCTTAACATGTTAATTTATACGTATTTTTCATAACTCAGATCATAAAACCATCAATCTATACACCTTTAATTAATACGCCATAAATCCAACATGTGACAAGATCTTAACTATATAAATTGAATCACACACCATAATCCTTTAAATCGTCCCAAATAATTTTGTCACTTTAAGTGAACCATATTAAATCGCATAAACCAATTATTCCCCCATGCTTAACCACATAAAAATAAATAGGACAGAAAATTGGAAACCGTCCCTTTCATGAGATTTTAAAAAACGTACCCGATACGTATATATATTGGTGCCATAGGAAAATTCACCTCTTCTTGAATATCCAACTACGCGACCTTTTTTATTTTTAGGTGGCATAATTCCCCGATCTCCTTTTTATCAATGTCTGGACACGCGACCTGGTACATGGCCTTAAATATTGGCGACCTCTTCGCATTGGGTTACCCATCTCCGAATTACATTTCAGGCATCCCACAAATTAACACTAAGTTAATACGACCTAAACAGGCCTTGCACCCAGATTCGTTAGCATAATCATAGAAAATATCATACGAATATCACAACCTTACTCACGTCAATAACATGTTAATCAAACATCTCTCACATCAAAAGTCTTCATTTCCCACAACCACAAATATCATATCACCATCAAACCATATAGGATCAAAATAAAACTGAGTTCTCAGCATGTATTCCAACTTTGAAGATTAAACTGCATTAACTGGTAATTAATTAAAAACCAAACCACATACCACTGAAAAGCCCTACGAGTCTAGTTTACAATGCAAAAATTGGATCTTAAAACAGATTATCCAACAGTGAGTTATGACCATTTTACTGAAGTGTGGCAGTGTAGTATTTTCATACAGGAATTTGAAAAGATGAGCAACTCTTAGTGTGTTCATAACCATATAGAATTAAAATAAGTCCTCCCCAACCAAATGTTAAACCACATGCATATCCCCACAAAATAATACCACATAAATCCAATTAGCATTCTCCACGCATGATTAATATCCCATCATTCATTCTATCAAAACCATGAAAGAATTTCAAAACCAAATCTATCCAACGCCATGGATAATTAATATTTTATCATTCTATCAAAACCATGAAAGAATTTCAAAACCAAATATATCCAACCCCATGGATAATTAATATTTTATATAATCACATAAACCGTACGTTTATCTCTATTAAGTCAAATGAACTATAAGTCTATCCCCATGTAAATCAAGTCCATAAACAAGTATCCCATATGACAACCACATCATCAACCAAACCATATCATCCTCATTTAAACACATCTAAAACAAAATAAATACTTATCTCGATTTTTGATGATTTTGTTGTGTTTTGTTGATACACTACCTGATCACCTTAGATTTCGAGCAACAAAATGGATCATCCCTGAATATCTGGACACGCAACCTCATCGCGTTTGTTTGAATTACCCGATCCCGAGTTAAACTCAAGGCAACACATAGGGCAGCCCTCGGAAACCAAAATTAACACAAACCATATACCATGACAATAATCTCCATATAAATCCATTAAACCAAACAAACCACGTTAAATAAGCCATACGCATATCACATAAACATGATCCCTGATTTATGTTAATACATGTATCTTTTTCGGAATAAGACAAAGATATTTCAAAATCATCTAATCATACGTCCTCCATATAATACTATCAAAACTAAATAACAAGCCCTTTATAATCATTCCTCCAATTGACAATTAAAAATGCCACCTAGCATACATGTCGATTTAAAATAAATAACATCCTCAAGTTAAATATCAATTTCCCATGTTCATGACTAGACTTGATCCTCAAACAAAAATTGCCAACCATAATAACCATCCACGTAATCCTATTGGAATCATCATCTCTCACGATGTAGGTTTACTCAAAAGACTTGTAGGACGACCACCATAATTAATCAAATTAAGATAGTAGATTTTTGTTATTATGGTATATACAACTCTATCACAATGCCCAATATCTTTCCAATCAAGAGTAACAAAACAATTTTATCAAATAAGACTTCAAAAGAAACACGTCTCATAAATTCATGACGTTTTGTCCACCATACACATGTATCTCATAAAATATTCTCAAGTTAAACATGTAAATAACCATCTATCCATACTTCCAGCCATCATATTCTAGCTTAGGCCATAGGCTTAAGGCGCTGAACACATGACGCTAGTCACCAGACACACGATGATCTTTTATATTCTAGGTGCAGAAATAAATAGAACCAATACCAATTTCATTGAGATAAGACAATTTTGACATCTCTTTGAATTAAGAGGTTCCGTTATTTTAATTAAATTAGCCAACATCACCCAAATTATTCCGTCCTATATCCACCATCTTATTTAATCGAGACCCATAAAAAATCAAGTGTTCCCCAATCAAACGCGGATGAACCAATAAGTAACAAATAAAACCCACCATCCGTCTCGGTTTATGTAACAAATTTGAGCGCAATAACTAGTTCGATAAATATAAGAGAGAAAACTTATCATGACTTGTGAAGGGCGACCTCATCGTCTTAGACTCCGAGCACCAAAATAAATCGACCTTGAATATTTGAACACGCGACCTCATCGCGTTTGTTTGCGTTGACCATTCCCGGGTTAAGGTCCAAGCAACACATTAAGTAACCCTCAAAAACCAACATTAATACAAACTCAACAAATAGACCTTACTCAGTCCGTTAGTATATGATCAATAAATAAAACGCAAGCATCACAACCTTTATTCGTGTTCACAAATCTTAAAAACCTGATCTCCACCACTATTCATATTTAACCACTATATATCGTGCATATTATATCCAAAATTCAACTTCATCCAATCGGTTAGACTGCGCATAATTTAAGTTTTAAAAGAAACTAGACAAATAGTTTTTGTGAAACAGGATCAGCTCTGTACAAAATTCGTTATCAAATTTTTCCGAACTCATATTCAAATCTCCACCGTACAAATTGAACTTAAATATGTTTATAATAACATATCTAATTTTTGTCTTGATCCAACGGTTATATTATGTACAATCGTATTTTGAAAAATGCTGCGCAGAATTTTTCGAAAATAAAATCTGCTTCACTCGAAAATCAATATATATTTCCTTGGACCTCAAACCCGATCTCCGCCGTTCAAAACGTAACTCAAAAGGTCCTTGAGGTTTTTTAAAAATTGTAATACGATCCAACGGTTGAAATGATAGAAAACGATTTTTCAAATTTATAGCGCAGTCAGATTTTAGACTTACGAAGATTATGTACCTCACGTCTTTCGCTCAAGGACTCGATGTCCCTCTTTCCCACAGATGGTGTTAGAAGATTTCTCGTGGTGTTGAAATAAATCAACGGGTTCATGGCTTGGTATTATCGGAAATCGATTCGATTGAAGGTTTCAATGTGTTTCAAGCTTGTAAAAATAAGAGGAAAATGAAAATAAAATAATTAAAATAGCTAAACTAAACTAGAAAATGAAAGTGCAAGTGGGTAGAATGCCTCGTCGGATGCCTCAAATGGAAAATGCAAGCAA
>BMAC01000602.1:174262-198955 GCA_014905375.1 Phtheirospermum japonicum | reverse complement strand
GGCGGGGCGCCGGGTGGCGCGAGCGGGCGCGAGACTAGGCCAGCATTCCAGAATATTTGGGCATTTTTGAGCCTCTCTTGGCCTAAATTTTGGTCCTCAATGCCTTAGCCTATAAATAGAGACTTTGTACATAAAAACCCAAGAATTTCACCAAACCTCAAGGTAATTGAACCAATTAAACCAAATTAAATATAAAGTTGGCAAGAAACAAGAAAAACGACCTAAAACTTAACGAAAAACGACTCAAAACTACTAAAATCAATATAAAAATCTATCTAAAAACACGAAGAAAAACACAACAATTACATGCAAAATAGATGGCGCCAATTTGATAAGTCCAAAAAGTTGGGCTACCAAATAAAGGGGGTACTAACCTCAAAAAGAGATCAGCGACCTGAAATTGCTTCCAAATACATCACAGCGACCTGAAAGCCTTCAACGATTCACTCGGCGACCTCGCTGGTCCTGCAAAACAACGCATCGAATGGGTCGGATTTCGAGCCCGTTAAGGCCCTCCGACGCTTAAGTTAATAAGCGAAATCAAATACTCAATCCCTTCACTCAAATCATACAAGATGCAATTATGATATCATAAGCTTAGAATAATGAGAGGTATGCTCCTCCTTTTATAGAGACAAGAGAAGTGTCCTCCAAGCCAGGGTTACCTTCTCCTACCATAATTCCATAACTGTCTCAGAATTAGGATTCCTCCCATATAGTAAGTTCCCATAAACAATAAACCTCTCATTAAATTAATAAAATAGGCCTGGGCCTGTTATTCTTTCCATACAGTCCATCGGGACCCCATAAACCACACACATTAAGCCCACGGGCTTTATCATTCATAAATCCCACAACCGAGCTCAAGTACACAACCCAAACCATAAGAGATTACGACCCTATATGAGAACTCATCCCCATACTACAGGTCGCTACTCTACACAAACCTGCTCGCTCACTTCTTAAGGACACAATACAGCTCGTCCATCTTCCAGGAGGAACACCCTCTCCTAGAAATGAGGTCGCTTACCACAAATAACCTCATTCATCACACAATACTACGTATGGACATTTTGGTCCGCATCACTGAGAAAGAATCATTAGCTTATTCGAACTGTTCCAGCAGAGTCCCGACTTGGTTCTTGAACAATTCAATACGCAAAAGTCTTCTACTTTTGAACATCTTGATAACATATTTACTGATTTTCTAATGTAACTGAATCTTTATATTTCATTAGCATTTTGTTCTCGACAAGGGTAGACATGCCAATGCGATGTTAATTTTGATCAAGAAATGAGCTGGTGCCAAAGACGCTATGGGTTCTTCCTTGTATTCTTGTTTCATATATACATAGAGACGGAGTGTTGTTGACTTTTAAGATTCTATCTGCCTTATGAATGAACTCACTAGTCGGTTTTAACTTAATTTATTTGGAATTTGATGTCTAATAGAATCCCAAAATTAACTTTGTGAAGTGATATGTATATTGATAAAGGTGAAGCGACAGAAAGGTGAATAAAATATAGAATGATGTTTTCTTTTTTGTTTGTAAATTTATTTTGTTTGGCTTCTTGGTTTATTGTCAGTACTAGTGTGAACGCCCGCGAAAATTGCGGGCAAATATAAAAAATGTAAAATAGATGAAATTTATCATAAAAATAATTAAGAATGTGAATTACTATATCAAAAATAAAAAAAATGCTGTTCACTTTATATTTTGAAAATTTTATACTATATTAGTTGTTTTGTTTAAAATGATATCATTTTCGTCGCAACAAAGGATTTTCAACCCTTTATGCTCTTAACTATCAATATTGTGAAATAAAGATGAATTGTGCATTGTACGCGAGTTTTATAATGATACTTTGAAAGATTTGTGATAGATATAAAAATAAAATAAAAAATCTTAAAGTATGATTGTATTTTAAACTTATGTGGCGTCTCGTTCCAATATAAAAATCATTCAAGTTCTGGTATATTTCTATTTATATTACATCATTCTTCATAATGAATAGTGTTTAAGTGCATTTATACATGCAATCCACGGGATTAGTTGTTAAATATAGTAAATTACCCTTAATGTGACGTTCAAACCCGAAGATAACCGAAATTGTGAAAATATTAAGGACCCCTTGAGGGATATCAAATATATATTTTATAAGGTTATCATATTCATTCGAGAGATAGAAATATAATTAAAACCAAAATTCTTGTAAATTCTAAAATTATGAGGATTATTGTAAATTCTTGTAAATTATGAACATATAATTAAGACCGAAATATAATTAAAACCGAAATAATATGTCGTTATAAGAATATATATGCAGTTTAACCCTATGAGGATTATAATTTTTTGATTTTATGAATTAGTATATATTTGGTATAAATATTTTATTTTAAGTATATAAATTATTAATATGAGGAATAATTACGAAACAAATATGTGAGAATTTTATTCTTACTAATTATATATTTGGTAAAGTAATTAATTATGTTTAATATATTATTCTATTTATACTTAAATTACCAAATATAATTATTATAAAATTTTTAAAATACTAATACTAATAGACTTTTGATTAATATATTTTTTCAATATTAATGAACTCTCAAGCCAAGGAAAATACTCACTAATTGATTTTAATTGATAATCCCTATATTTGATATCATTCCTTATTTATTATACTCAGCAAGGTATGTTACATAAAGAATATATTTATAAAATTATAAAAGGTTGTTTGGTTTCTTAAAGGATCGATACAGATCAATGGGAAGATTTTTAGCGACATAACATTTAGGAATTGTAATCAATCAAATGTATTTAAGGAAGAGGGAACTATATTATTAATAAATATGATTTGGTCTTGTACTTAATATTCAATCAAATAACTATTAGATGATGAATAATAGCTAATTTAAGTAATGTAAAATTTGTCAGTCCGCCAATATTAACGTGTGGCGAAGTCAAAATTCTTATGGCCTTGTATTGATTTTGTCATGTTATTTGATTTATTAGTTACCATGAAATAATAAATACATTCAATATATAACTAAAATGTCAGTGTAATAATTTTGTATAAACATAGTAATAATAGAAAAATTACCATCGGAACGCTTCCTTCGTAGTAGGGCCTTTCGTATAATTCTATTGTTGCTTGAATTTTCACCTGTCATACTACACGTAGAGTGAAGAGATTAAAATATTTAAGAGACTTAGAAATTAGAATTAAACATGAGAAAATATTAAATCGAAAAAAAAATGAAGCGTGTGAATATATATATATATATATATATATATTTGGAACTATAAATTACGCTGCTTCATTTAACCTTAATTTACTTGTATCAGTGATGCTTAGAACAATTTTTGAGGTTTCTACTTATTATTTATACAGCAATATTGGTTTACTAGTTTGGAAACCCGCGCTTACGAGGGCATATCTAGTAAACACATAAAAACTAAAACAAAAACAAAATAAATTTAAGATTTTAGTTAATAATACAAACGTATTGAAACTGTTCACTTGAGGTTTTGGAAAACTTCCTTGTAAACAACATTTGCCATTTTATTAACAATATTACAATTATCGTCACAACTTTGGAATTTAATCCTTTACTTTACTTGACTCTAGAGATTGCAACGTAGAGTTCGTACGGGCTAAAAACTGGTCTTGACAAATACAAACTCACATTTGAGAGAGTACCCTAACTCTTGCGACGTAGAGTTGGTACGGGCTAAAATAACATAATAATTTAACAACATCATTTGGAATACACTTTAAAATAATTCATTGGCTCCTCAATATTTTGATAATTGAGCTCAAAAGCAATGTATTATAATTACACTAATTGTGGTGATTTATTTTAGGAATGACACATACAAAACCAAATTTTACCAAAGTTGGTAAAAGTATCACCTTTCCATTAGAATAGTAATCAACTTCAGTGCCATCAAGTAATCCACCATTTTCAAAGAACAATTTGTGCATTCTCTGATCTCTTAGAAGAACAGCAAAACACAATAAGATATTCTCACTTGCCTTAGCAATAAATATTGATCAACAAAGTGAGTAGTACCAACTTTTTAGTTATCTTAGATGGACTCTTTGACTGCAGAGAGACATGTGGAGATCCACGTTCCAAGGAATTGGAGGGTTGACAACCTGAAATACCACAATGGAACATTTAAATACAAAATTATTAATGAAGTTATATACCAAGATACACAAAAAGAATAGGCATAATCACCAACTTCTTTATGATCTTTCTGGTAGTTTTGATCTCCAGTGAGCCATGCACGGAAGTACTACCATTTGAAGTTAGATCACAATACCCAATCGAAGTATTTTCCGATGACTTCACCACAGAAGTTGGCGTTGACGACCTTAGCATGCCAAACATAAAACATCGAAAAGAATGAAATATATGAAAACCAAAAGTTTAATGATAGTAATTATAATAAAATCAACCTAAACAAGTATAAAAGAAAGCGAAAAAAACCCCACATTTTTGTTAAAATCACAAATTCGTAAAAACATACAAAAGATTTTCAGGGTGTAAATTCAGCTACGAAGCATCTATTATTAATACACGATAGCCTACAGAATCCTTAGCTCAAACAACAGAAAATGAATGATAATCAAGCTTTTTTACACGAAATAGAAACTCGACCTCATCGTAAACAATGGGACCAATAACAACTAATCTTGATATAATTGCAGTAGTCTACATACCAAAACATAAATAATCACATCGTTGGAACTACTCACACCAACGCTCTTAATATATTACATAAATAATTCCAACACTTTCAACATATTACATAAATAAATCCGAAAAAATGTAGCAATCATACAACAGCGATACAAAAATCAAAAAGACGCTTTATTACTTGGGAGTGCCGTCATGGTTAATGCACTATGGGAACCATTCATTACCGAACATAAATCTCCGTCTTCTTCCCATCATAACCAAGATAACTTTGACTGATGCTCAAAAGATTTGATAACATATTTTATCTGCAATACAACATAAACACAAATCAGATTTATCTATAATACAACAGACACGAAACACGTTTATGTATGAAGCTACCTCATTCAACAATATATAAATATATATTACTTTGGCAACACAATGGAAATAAGGAAATGAAACACAAAATACAATGATGGAAACATGAGCATATGAAGCTAAAAGTAGCATTTCAACTCATTAACTGGACAAACCAACAACAAACAAACTTCAAGAAGAGAGGAAGTTAGTAATAAGCACAAAGTACCGTGTCTTATTAAGGTTTAGATAATACTCCCTCCATCTTACTAAGATAATGAAAATATGGAATTTTTCAATCTATTTCTATGTTTTCCCTAGTTTATCCTATCCTTACATTAAATAGTTGCAAAATGAATTAATAATTGTTCATCGAAATCGTGCGCTTTCTATTTGAAGATGATACCTGTTCACATTATTTGTCATTTCAGGTGCCTCGAAGAAAATTAGATACCTGGTTTAATGTTTTCCTATATACAGACAGGATGAATGCTTTTAAATAAAAAAGCTGATCATAAGCTAAAAAAAAACATAAATAAACCTGCACCCATCAACAAACTTAAGAAAAATAATGTGCATTGGCATAAGTATTAACAACATAAGACATTTATATTACAATTCATACTTAAAAAAAAAAAACCCCCGCAATTACAATTATTGAGAAGACTAACATTTGGTTACTTTGCTTGCTCATTTTATGATTATTGTTATGAGAAGACATTGTAAAAAGAACTACATACAGATGCGGGTGAGAGGGAGTTCGACGACGTTGATCGGAATTTGATTGCATCTAACCTGCAACCATTAAAAAATCAATTTGCCTCATAATTTATTCAAAAACATAAAACTAAACTCGTTTTTTTTTTTCTTCATATTTTTCTAATCTGATTTTGAAAATAATATAACTAACAAAAACTACAATTGAAAAATATAAAAGGGTCCTTAGTTTCAAGGGATTTACTCGTCCTTAAATTTGTTGACTGACCTAATCATCTAAGCAGCAGGTCTCCGTCATAATGGAAATATTAATGTCAAGAATATTAAAAAATCATCCATTGTCCAATATAATGGCATGATTTACTCAATGATCCCATTAACATTCCATTTGAAATTCAAATGTCAATTTGGACAACTTCAGCTATCTTTTTTAGTGATATGTACATAAAATAAACATTGCAAAAATTGATGCTCCAATTTATCAATTGAAGTATTAGCCAATGGGAATTTAGATTTCCTAATATTCTGTTGAACAATGACATTTATTTATTTCCAGCCCCATACATCTTTTTTCCACCTCATCATTTATTAACACCATTTTGCCGAATACATTAAAACAGATAGTAAAAACGTTGAAATTTATAACTGAGAACTCAATATAGTCATAAATAAAAGATAAATGAAAAATAAAATCGATTAATAAGCAGATCGGAAAAAAGCAATAATAAAAAAGGAAATCTGAGAAAAAGCAAATCGAGAAAAAACCATACAATTATTGTACCAATACCCCCACAAAAATAATCATTTAACTCTTTGTTAATCCAATTTATTAACAGTGCGCCAAAAAAAAAAAGCACACCTCAAGTCGCTCATGTGCAATGGCCTCTTTCAACAATCTCTGAAGGCGCAAAACCGGCTCCTCATCCTCGAATAGTTTGAATGAATCACGAAGCTTAGCAGCGTCATTATAATCCTATGCAATTATATAATAAATTGGCCCAACAACTAAATAAAACAGCAAAATTCGTACAAAATTGAGTAAACCAAACAAAAAAAAATTACCTCAGACTTCGCGGCGAGTTCCAGTATTAGCTTCAATAAAGCGTACGTTTCAGTGCGGGAAGGAAACGAACTCTGACGACTGCATTGGCCCAAAGGCGATGATTCGGAATCCATCGAGGCATTCACCGGAAAAGGGATTAAAGAACTGGAGGCCCGTCTGAGCGATGCGGTCGAAGCGGCCCCACTTCTCGACGACTCCGAAGTGGCTCGTCCAAAAAACCTTTCGAAAACAAAAATGGAAAGAAAAACCAGATTGAGAATTGATAATTGCTTGGATCTATATAAACCCTTCACAAAAAAAAATGGAAAACCTCTAAAAATCCTATTTTTCCAGATCAAATTTTAAGATCGTTTTTATGAAATAAAAAAGAAAGATCGGGAATTGAGAAAAAATTGAAAGTAAACTACAAAAGATTTTTCCTAGGGTTCAATCTTATTCTCCATTATTATTTCTTGCATTCTCGGAAATAATTTTATCTGGAAACCATCTCTCAGATCTGATTTTCCGGAAATAATTTGAGCGAAATTTGTAGCGTATATTCAGTTTTTCCTATGGCAACGATTGTAAGGATGTGGCAACGATTGCAAAAGCCGTGCAAAACTAATATTTTCTTAAGTTTTATTATTCAGTGAGAGAGTTTAGCCAGGAAGAAAACGGCTGATAGAAACAAAGGGAGAGAAAAAAAGGGAGACAATGAAACCCTGAAAAAAAAAAGTCCAATTTTATACTTGGGCAATTTTTTCGTAAAAGGAAGGAATACTAGTAAATTAACATGAATTTGACACATCAGATTAACAAAATATAAGAAAATGACACTTGTCATTTGACTTCATATCAAGTTGACACCTAAGCTAGGTGTCAACAGAATTAACAAATAGGAGGGATATCCCAGTTTTTAGGAGAATTTTCTAAAATAAGATGAGGATCATATACTGGTGATATTGGAATGTGTGCCGATTGTGTAATAGATATATTGGATTCAGATTATACAATATATCCGAATTGATTTCATAATCATTAATAAAATATGTTATTGCATAAAAATCGGATTTTCTTCATACGTTATGATCTTCTACAAATCAATTTATTATACAAACACGTCATTAATTATGAAAATAATTAATATACAATCGTAATCTTTCAAGATACATCACATATGATATCGTAATCTGTAATTTGATATTCATAATTACTGATTTAATATTCCTACTATATTTATTTTCAATTTATTTTATGTTCTGGTGTTCAAATTGTAGTTATATGTCAATCAATGCTTTGACCAATTTCCTACTACTATTTCATTGATTTTCCGTAATTTATGTACAAATTGACTTTCTTATCAGTTTGATATTAATTAATGTATTATATAATTAAAATCCGTGATTGCATATTACAAATTGAATGAATTACCCAATATACAATTTATGTTAAAAATACTTCTTGGTGAGGAACCAAGTGTATATAAATATTTCCTAAATCTCGTTCATTGATTTGGGAAATTGATGGTTAGAGTCAAAATATCCAAAAACAAATTTATATTAATCTAAGTATTCAAAGTTTAGATTGTACATTCGTCTTATTTATTTTCAATTTATTTTCTGATTGATAATAAATTGAAATTTTCTTGAAAATTATTTTTACACGGATTTCCTACTATTATCTCGTCGATTTTTCGTAATTTATGTACAATTTGACTTCATTATAAACTTTGCAGTTTAATATTAATTAATGTATTATATAACTGAAATTTGTGATTGAATATTACAAATTTAATTTATTACCCAATATGCAATTTATGTTTAAAATACTTCCCGTTAAGGAATCAAGTCTATATAAATATTTCTTTAATCTCATTCGTTGATTTGTTGTAAATTAAATAATTAGAGTCAAAGTATCCTTAAATAAATATATATTAATCTAAGTATTCAAATTAAGTTTAGATTGTATATTTGTCATATTCATTTTTAAATCTACATTACATTTTATGTTATGGAATAAATTGTAGTTATATGGAAATTTATTTTTACACGATTTCCTACTACTATCTCGTTGATTTTCCGTAATTTATGTACAATTTGACTTCATTATAGACATAATTGGTTGATATTAACCATTAACCAATGTATTATATAACCGAAATCTGTATTTGGATATTACAATTTGAATTTATTACCCAATTTACAATTTATTTTATGAAATACTTCCTGTTCAGCAACCAAGTGTATATAATTGTTTCCTTAATCTCATTCGCTGATTTATTGTAAATTAAATTTGTCAGAGTCAAAGTATATATATAGAAATTTATATTAATATTAGTATTCAAATTAAGTTTAGATATAAACAATCTTACCTTTTAAGCATCTCAATAGACAATCACTGAGTATGGTCATTCTGGGTTCTAATTTAAAACATGATTGGGAAATACAATTTCTAACATTTTAATTCTATTATACAAATGAAACAGAATTGTCAAAGAGATCATAAACTAAAATGCATACTAATATATCTGAATTTAATATATCCAATTTGATTGATTCAGATTATAATATATCCGAATTGATATATTGCTTAGTACAAATTTTGGAACATGCATACTAATATGAAATAATTTTTATTATTATGCATGTCTATTCCAACTTGATTTTGGAACATATAATAATTGTACTCAATTATTTCATATAGTATGCATGTCTGTTCCAACTTGATTTTGGAACATGCATCAGCTATAGTATGCATGTTTGATACATCAAACACTTTTCTGTTCCCCAATTCCTTAAAGGCTTCATGAATATTCTCGGAAAACCAATCATCATCATCATCATCATCCTGCACCCATAATATATGATTCTTTACAACTGAAATTTGAGATTAACCATGTTGTTGGCTAACTTCTAGGGAATCGGTACTGTGAATATATTTAGATACATATATGAATATAAAATAAAGGTGTTGTACATCCATGAATATCCTCTCTTTGATTTTCTTGATGAGCCACTACTCTATTCAGAGTCTTTCAACAATTGAACTCCAATCATTTGAAGAGGTATATATATATTTCAACTTCCTTATCTTTAACCCTGTTGCCCACTTGGATTTCAGTTTGTTCGATCTTCATTCTCTTTCACAACATCATCGCCAACATCATCACCAACATCAGCATCATCCAAGATATCAAGAATGTCATAATCTTTGACTTCCAATGGATTGCTATGATTCTCATTCAGGTCCTCGCCAAGTAAACGACGTCTCCAGAACTCTATATCGCCTTCTTGCAACTTAATCCGTGAAATTAACTCATCCAACTCTTCATCAACCTATAATATAACAAAAAAAATTAAAAGAAAAATCGATACGCCAACAATATAAAAAACCAAATCTTACAACTCATAACGGGAGAACGCCGACACCATGAAATTCTAATTGATATTTTTCTTTTGTTATTTTTTACGAAGAGCTATTTTCAATATGTACATCAAATTATCAATACAAAACAAAATGAAAGCACATTAGAACAACAGCTTAAAAAACAACAAATAACGTAATAATATTGTAAGATAAAAAGTTGCTAACTATAGTGCAGCCAAGAAAAAAATTATACTATGATAACAATTTATTTATCAATGCATGCTAACTTACAAATCCCCAACACAAACTCTTCACATCAATTGAAACATAGATAACAAAGTATAGTAATAATATGAGGAATGCGAAGAAAAAAAAATAGAATACCCACCGACTTTGAAAAAATGTTCATAATGAAAAAGAACGACATTCTCAGTCCAAACTTAGAAAATGAAACCCCAAATTGATTTCACAAACCCTCAATTCCAGCTCGTATCTATTTCAAAGGACATAACATCAATTTCAAGCAAAACATACAAAAATTACCTGTCGCCTTCTCCGCCAACACCGCAAGTTCATCCCGTATCTCAGCCGAAACACCACCACAGCCCCACAGCAGTTGCAATCCCAACCGAAATAACACCCAAATCAACGACGGCCGAAACCACCACCTCCGTCGCAAATAATATCTATCCAAAACGCCACCCACCTGTTTCCTTCTCCACCAACACCGCAAGTTCAGCCCGTATCTCGGCTGAAACACCACCACAGCCCCACAACAGTTGCCATCCCAACCAAAATGACACCCGAATCAACGCCGACCGAAACCACCACATCCGTCGTAAACAATTTCTGTCCGAAACGCCATAAAATTTTGAGATGGTTTATGAGATTATTCTTTTTTAAGGGGTTAAATCAAATTAAATAAAACAAAACCTTTGCTTTGTCTGGCATGTGTTCTCCACTCTCCATGGACCAAACCGAATCGAACTGCCCATCGGGAAATGGTTGGATCAATGCATCTGCTAATTGAAATGAAACTATTGTGGAAATTAACTTTAGACTCAAAACATTCAACAGATAAGCAAAATGTACATCCGAAATTGAAATGGTTTTCACTTGCCTTGTCATCTAATCCTTGAGCAGCAGCAAGTTCTTGAGCTCTCTTTGCTTGGACAGGGCTCAGTGTGATGCCTTGGCATTGGCCCACGTATTTTTGGGCCAGGTACCTTGAACTGCCTTGGCATTGGGCCTCGTATTTCTTTTAACAGAATTCATAAAAACAAAATAAATAAACAAATCCAAGGCATTCGAGTTTGTAATGTGATTGCGTCTAAAATCGTAACCGATAAAAAGAAATCAAGATAAGCCTTACTTGTTTTCACTTTGGTTTTTTCGCTTTCTTCCCATGACTTGATAAAAGACAACCTCTTATCATCTTCGAGCTTCGCAAGAGCAACATCTGTAATTTTTTTTTTTGGACAGTTATTAACATTTTACTAATTAGCTGTTAAGTGCTCTTGATGAAATTATTTGTTCTTTCTGAGATAATCAAACTATAGAATCTGAATGAATAATACTCCTGATATTAATGAAAAATTACCTCTATCAAGGGATCCTTTAGTGCTTTTCTTTGCAACAGGTTCTGGAATCTCTACAATATATCAAAAATAAATTGAATAAATTAAAAATCACTAAGTTCTTAAGAAATAGAACAATATCATCAAATTTTGAAAAGACTCATTAAAGTAAATAACGAATTCATCTTAAGTTTATTTAAGATTTTATATTTACATAGATGAAATGAAATCAATTACAAAAAGGAAAGCTGCGTCTTAATTATTTTACCACCCACTTCTCCAATAATGAAATCAAACGCTTACCAATGTCAACACCAAAAATGGAATTCTGGGATCTCAACTCTGTTTTTATCTACAGTTTTGAAACACTAAAAATCAGGATATGCATATCCAAGAACCAACCTATTCAGAATATACAATTCATAATCAATTAATAATTATCAAATTAAAAAAAAATAGTTAGTCAAATAACTGAATCAGGATATGCATATCATGGAATCAATCTGCTCAATCCAGAATATACAATTCATAATCAATTAATAATTATCAAATTAAGAAAAAAACGATTAGTCCAATAGCTGTACAAAATACATATTAAATAAAATGAGAAATATAATTGACATTCTCAAAATAAAAAATGTTGAACAGAGAACTTGAGGTGATCTTTTTTCTATAATCTATTCAACCCAAAATACCCCAAAAAAGAGATGTGTATGCATAATAAAAAAAGTTACGGAAATAGGGGATCCTTTTTGTAAAAAAGTCCAACAAACTTTGTTCAAATATTCAAATGAACAAAATATACTATGAAATTACAACAATTATTGTTGCAGTTAGATTTTACCTATGTTCATCATCGGTCCACGGCCTAGCTGCCTTTCTCTGCACCCATTTCTCAGATTTAGGGTTTTTCTGGGGTTCCGATGATCGGAGTCCATCCTCAGCCGCCGCATACTCTGGAAACTCAATCAACCCCGCTTCGATCGTCGCCACGTCATCCAAAAATACGGCGTAGTGAGTTCAACCTCAGTCGCCGATTTCGTTTTGAGCCTCGCCGATATTCTCTCCCATCGAATCGACCAATCTCCGGCAAATTCAAAAAGAGCGTCCTCGAATTGCTTGTCTTCTTCCCAGTTCCAAGCCGGTTTACCCGCTTCAGAATCACTTGTGAGATCTGCAGTTAAATCCAACTCAGATCTGTTTTTTTTTAATTATGGAATTATAACAAAAATCAGTTTGTTTCAGAGTCACAATTATCAAAAAAGAGATCCGAAAAAATGAGAATTTAGGGATCATAAAAAAAAATAGAATTATAGATCAAACTAAAAAAAATAAGAATTTAAGGAGAATATTAAAAAAAAAAAACAGATCTAAAAAATATGCAGCATGATTTTTACGATTGAAAATCATTGGAATTATCATAGCTAAAAAGATCTGTTTTTATGAAGAATATATCGGGAATTCATGAGACCAATAAAACAGATATATGCAACCCAGAAAAATATATATAATAATAAAAAATCGAAAATAAAAGCGAATTAACACAACAATTGAAGAATTAACACTGCAACAATTGAAGTTTTATTTCTGGAGATATGCGCTTGATGTATTTTTTTTGAATAAAATTTATGTAGAAATAAAAGAAGAAGAAAAAACAAGAAGAATCGATTATTTATGACTACAACACAATTTTTCATCGATTATAAGTTATAATCGTTGTTTCTTATAATTTTTTCCGTCGATTATAAGCGCCCAAATTCTTGAGAAACAACGATTATAAGAAAAATCTGACTGGAGAAAAACTTAGAAGGAAAAAGAAGAAATAAGAAACAAATCGTCTTGTGTTTTCTCTGGGATGAGAAAGAAAAGAAAGAAAAAATAAGAAGAAAAGGGATGTTTGAGAGAAGCACAACCGTGAAAAATGGTGGGCCGCAGGCTTAACCAAAAAAAAAAAAAAGCTCTTATTTATAGGGGGTCAAAATTTTGGCCTCATCCCAAAATAGACCCCCTATGAACCACTAGTTGACACATCATTTTTGGGAGATTTTGATTGGTCCACCTCAACCTTAAAACACTCTCACGCCGACAACTCATCATTAATAGTTAACAGCATTAACAAAATGGAGGATACATATGTATCCAATATGATATATTCTCCTAGTTATGACATTTAATGGTCAATACACTGACAATAGCCAAATTTCTACAATAATTCATTTATGGTTAAACACAAGTGGAAAAAAGTCGATTAGAGGCGGTCAAAACAGCATTTGGAGGCGGTTCTGAACCGCCTATTATATTAGCGATGTTTAAAGTAAAAAAAGTCGGGCGACGTTCAAACCGCAGCTTAAAAGAGACGCCGGGTGACGCTTCTTAGCTCGAAGCGCCGCCAAAATTTTTGAAATTCGGTCGAAACCGCCGCCAAAAACAGAACTGGGTGGCAGTTCTTAGCTGAGAACTGCCGCTTAAAACAAAAACCGCAATAATACTGAGAAATAACATCGGTTTCTTGAGAAACTGATGTCGTTGACACAGAGAACATTAACATCGGTTTGAGTATAACCCATCTAGATTCCAAAATAATAATTTAAAAATAAATTAAATGCCCATTCTATTTTACCAATCCTCATCCCAAACTATAAATACCAAACAATTGCAATTTAATTCATATTTCATGAAAATTAAAATTAATCAACATCAAATGTTAACAAAAGTATTCAATATACTTAAAAAATTATTTTACATTATATCCGAATGCCAAAGAGAGGTACATACAGGTCAACTAAATGTCAAAGAAAAGCAAAGCAAAGCCGAATTAGAAATCCTTTTGAAGCTTTCCACTAATCTCTAATTTCACCTCACAATCGTTCTCAACATATTCATCATCATGCTGGAATGTAGCTTCCTGCAGCAGTAAATCAGACACGAGCTTCTTAAATGTCAATAGAAACTACAGTATAAAGTGAATTTTTGAAAAGCCAAAAAAGACAACTTAACTCCCAGAAAGGCAAAAATCCAGTGACAGATTACAAGGACTTAATAAGCTTATGAGAACCTTATGATAATGTATGCATAACCATTGAAACTTTTGGTAAAAATGCACTGGGTTCATCACCGCCCGAATTAAAACCATAAATACAAAAAAGGAGAAACTACACAGGCTAAAATTTCATAGCATTTATATCTCAAAAATTTCTAAATCTATAGTGTCTAAATATATTTATATGCATATTCGGACCATAAGAAAGGTGCAATAGGTTTACTAGATTATACTCCAGCCTGTGCTGCTCATATGCAGCTTGCTACTCCTGCCGCAAAAATCATTCAATCAAATGACTGTTTATGTGGTTTCAAGCTATCAAAACAATGACCTCTACGGTTGGAATTTGGCAAGATTGAGTTTTTTTTTTATTTTATTCTTTAATAACCAAATTAAACTTACATACTTAGCAAGAAACCCTTCCACGTTGAAATCGAGGAGTGGATTTACAGTTGCGAGCTTCATAGATAAAAACTGCATAGAGCCGAAAATCACTTATATCAAAAATCACGTAACTCTATCGTAACGCACACAAAGTTCGAATTCAAAAAAATAAATATATATATATATATATATATACCTCAACTTGTCTTTGTAGGGATTGCACGTAATTGATGATCTCGTCAAGCATAACAGCTTTTTCGGTAACTTGCTAAAATTACAAAAAAACAAAAAATGAACCAAAAATGATTACCTTATCTACATTATATTGAACGACTAATCAAAAATCATAACACAGCAAAATTAACAAATAATTTCTTTTTTAGAAGTTATTACAGAATTGGTCAGATAAACTGGCTATATCCATTTCTGGGTGCCACAAATCTTTTCTAGTGCATCTGCCAAACCAGAAAACATTTTGCCCAAAAAATGAAAATAATGACAATAGCCAAAGTATAAACTGCACTGCAAACAGATGAAATAAAAGACAAGGAAAAGAAAAAAGAAGCCAAGATCACAAACAAAACCATGTTAGCAAAATAAATAACTATGTTTCCATTATTCCGTAGGAGAAACTTAATCATCTAAATCATACCGAAGGATAAATACTAAAGAGAGATCAAGAAAAGTTGAAAGAAAAATATCATTCAACTTTTTAGCATAATTCCTCCTTAGGTTAATTTCAAGAGTCAAAATCTCAGCTTACGATGCTCATTAAATATTTTTTGAACATTAATAGGATATTCAATTTCTAATACCTACACTCGTTTCCAACCATGGTTCATCACTAGGCTATATAAAAGTCATACTACTACTAGTGTATACTAATGATGATAAAAATTCATTCAAATTTGAATCACAGTTAATTTCAAAAATCGACTCATATACACACACACGCACACACTTGTAATGATCTAAGCATCCACCAATGTCTCCAAAAATGGCAGTAGTGAAATAAGTGCAGTGTCTGTTGGGTCATTAAACCAACTCTTAATCGGGATCCCATTATTCACTTGCAACCTGAAAACCTGAAATAATTAACAGAGTAATGCTTAAAAAAACAAAGAATCAATCCATGAAACCTGGGACGTGGTGTTAATGTTTCTTGGCTCTATTCTTTACATTAGTCATTCTGCAATGCTGCTTTAATATATATGTGGATATATAAAATAAATACCTGCGGGGAATTATCGCTTGCAAGAAGATGCCACCGGCTCTGGCAGAGACAGAAGGGATGGCCGACACCAAAAGGGCTTCGCTGAAAAACAAACTATAACCTAATCCTAAAGACGAGCTACCAAATAAGATGGAATCAAACCTCAAGAAATTTTTGTAATTTTGAAACTTCACTCGGATTTTGTAATTTGGATTCCCACCTGATGTAATAGCACTAATACAAACACAGGAGCTATTTGTAGACTAAATTAGAAACTACCATTACAACTGTGGAGACTATACAAACAACTAGATCAAATTTGGATTTAAATATATTCCAAATTCAACACCAAAAAAAGAATTTAAAATCCATTAAACTACAATGTCATCCAAACAAGTTCAATGGATTTGAAATCCTCAATTTCAAACATTCCAATCCAATTGCAATTTGTAAGGATAAAAACAAATGTTAAAAAGATATTTAAAATTTTTGAAAGACTTTTTTGTTATAATGTAATTAAACCCAAAAGGTTTTCCAATTAACGTTAACAGATTTAGTTTTGAAACAAATATACCATATGAAAGTGTTACTCAAATCACATGCCCTGGAAATATAAATATGAAAAATGAAGCGAACGTACGAATCTTCAGGGTAGAAGCTTGAGTGTGTATCAGATTGAGAATATTCAAATCCATCCGAGCTTTCAGATTCATAATAGACTTCATATCTCTGTGATCAAATTTCAACTCATGTGCTTAATATAATGAAAGTTAATATATAGACAAAAACAATAATCACAGACAAAATATCAGACCTCGTCATATTTGCCGACCTCAGCTGAATCGGCTTAGTCGTCCACCTACAACTGACAACAATTTCATCACCACCATTTCTGAAAATTAATAGATATATTTAATAAGAGAGATTACTTCATTTTACATTATACTCTTTAACATGAAATGGAGTATCATAATTTTTTCTTATGCAAAGAAAATAATTTATTGAAATGCACACATCTCCTCAATGATTGTATTTCCTACCCAAGATTAGAACATTCTGTTCAAACCATAATATGACCAACACTTTTAAAATATAATAGGATATAATTATAATACTTACATTAATAGATTTTTTAATCAACTTAGAAGAATTGTAGTACTCGTGCACCTTACTAGTATTCATAATAGTACATGGAGAAGTAGGGAAAAAAATGAACAATATAAATAAAATCAAGTTGACCAAAGGAAACTCACAATCATAAGCTAGGTAACCCAATGGAAGCAGATAAACACAGTTCCTCAAAGAAACAAGATGTATATATATAAACATTGCAGCCACAAATTAAGGTAGTCCAGTTAGTGAATCATTATTTATGCAGAGAAGCACAAACGATTCCTTTACATTATACTACAAAATAAAATATGTAATAATATCTCGTTAAGTAATTAATTATACTCTCACACCTGTCATTTTGTCGTTGACATATCTATAGATAGATTTTTTGGTAGAATAAGAGAAACCAACTCCGGCAGGTGATTCCAAGTATAAAATGTTCGCCTCTTTAATTGCCTACAATAGCTCCTACATAAAAGTAAAATAAGTTTGGTAACTTATGCAGCATCCGAAAGCCATAGGTCGCATTCGATCTCTCCTTAAAGCGAAATTAGGCACTTTTTGGAGCACGATTTATAAAAATACGCATTTACCAACAAACAAGAAAGGATAAACACGATGAGCTAGAAACTCAAACATACATGGCTATTTAAATGAAGAAAATCAAGAAGCATTAAACTTGGAGTAATTATGATTTTGCTTACTTCTGATGAACAACCATAGCAGAAGAAAATCCACCTTGGGTTGGATTTCCATCAGTATAAACATCGTTATATGACCAAATCTTCTTGTTGCAATATTGCTCGATATCTGTATTGCACGTCCGACAATTCCCACAGCATCCGACGATGCAGCCAACGCCGATCACATCGCCAGCCCTGAACTTGGTCACACCTGATCCTACCTCTATCACCTCAMCCACCACTTAATGCCTACCAAACAATACAAGAAAARGTGGTCCCAAATGTGTTTTGAGTTGACACGTATCAAACTTTGGCCGGTTCAAGGGTAGAGTACAAAGAATCATATCATTTATAGAGCAAAATATGCATTTTAAAAGTTCAGTGGAATTAACCCTTGAGAAAGGAAAACACACACACAAGAAAAAATTAATAATAATAATAAATACCTATTGGATTGCTGAATTAGAACCAAAATCAATTCCACCCCAACTACTATTTTTCCCAATTCCAGTCACCGACAAACGCGCACACACACCGATAGCAACAATGCAGAAGATTGGTAGCGAGCAATGGCTTCAGGGCGGAGGGGGTCTTGGGTTTTGAGCTTTCAGTGGCTTTAGTTATTAAGGTTTGGTCGGTGACGAGATGAGGTGACATTGGACGACTTACGGTGGCAGCAATGGAGCTCATCGTCATTGGAGACTTAGGCAATCCTGAATCGACTTAAAAACAACAAATAACGAGATGGAATTATAAAAAATACCAAAAAAAATTTTATCCCCAAAAATCGAAAAACAAAATCCACATATTAAGAGTTCAAAGCTGTGAATCAAAGGTCGAATATCTCATGATTTCCTGTAAGCTTTCGGAGAATCAAAGAGAGGGATATGTGTACAAAGAAGACGATGAGGTGTTTTGGGGCCGACGAGAAGGAGGAAAAGGGTTTCAAGGTTTCTAATTTGGCCCGCGTGATTTTGGTTTTTATTTGGAGTATAAGTGGCGGTTGTAATTTTCAAGCGCCTCCAATACCGGCCAAACTTATTGGTGCCGCTTGTTTAGCGAACCGCCACCCGGTCATGGTATTGGTGGCGCTGTATAAGTGGCGCTTCTTTAAAGAACCGTCATCCGGTTTTTTTTGGTGACGCTTCCTAAAACAACCATCTCTTTACTATTATTGGTGATGGTTGGTATTCAATAACCGTCACCCGGACGAAATTTTTATTTTTTTTTTTATTTTTATAAGTGACGGTTCTCTGCTAATAAGCGACACCTTTGCACTTTTGCAGCGGTTCCTCTTTGAACCATCACTTATGCAGCGATTTTAATCGACTTTTTTGCAATAGTGAAAGTAATTAAAATTAATTTGAGTGAAAAGATAAGTGGACTTGTCAAGGACATGCCAAGATTAATATCACTGGTAATAAGATTATTAGTACTGATAATTTGATTACTACAACTGGTAATAAAACTACTAGTACTGATAATATGATTATCACCATTCTACTGTTACTGTGATAAGATTATTTGTAGTGGTAATAAGATATTAGTGTTTATAATATGATTACTACCACTAGTGATAAGATTACTGGTACTAATAATAAGTTTACTAGTACCGGTAATTTATTACCCGTTGTGGTAATCTTAGATTACTAGTTGTGTTAATCTTACTACAACAAGTAATAATCTCATTACTGTAGGCGGTAATATTAGTATTATTGGTTGCGATAATTTTTTAATATGATAATGTGATTACTAATTTGGTAATGTTAAGGTTTGGGATAACGTAATTATTACTTGTAGCATTCTAATTATTGCAACAATTATGTTTTCGTATTTTAAATATTGATTGTGGTAATCTTATGTCAACGGGTAATAATCTCATTATTTTATGCAATAATCGTAATATTATTTGTTGTGCTGATTAATTTTAGATTACATTATTGTATGTGGTTAGTTGTTGTAATCTATTATCGTTTGTGGTGATATATAGATTATTAGTTTCGCGTATCGAACTTGTCGTGAATGAGTTATAGATAAGTCGTCTATGTAGACATATTTTTACAAATCTTCATTTTATATTTTTTTATGAGTGAAAATATGTAGATATCCTCATGAGTTGATGATCATTTGAAAATATTTTTGACGGCTTGATCATGAGAATTACTAGATTTGATAATATTTATTATTGGATGTGGTAATCATATTACTATTTATGGCAATCTTAAATTATTGGGATAATATGATTACTACTTGTGGTAATATAATTATTGCAACATGTTTTCGTATTTTAGATTACTTAGTTGTGGTAATCTTATGAAAACTTGTAATAATCTCATTATTGTATGCAGTAATCTTAGTATGATTGGTTATGATAATTTTAGACAGTAATCTTAGTATTAATGGTTGTATTACTTAGTTGTGGTAATCTTATAAAAAAATTGTAATAATCTCATTATTGTATGCAGTAATCTTAGTATTATTGGTTATGGTAATTTTAGACACTAATCTTAGTATTAATGGTTGTAGTAATTTATTGCATGTTGTGCTAATTTTAGATGGGACAAATGAGCTCCGATTAACCTGAAGTTTTACAGGTAGACTTCACATAATAAAAAGATTTTGATGGTAAGATTTTCAAGTTAATCGGACGTAGGAGATGGCCGAAATCGGCGACGGAAGTTTTCCATTTTCTGTGTGAAAAACTATGAAAATTGAAACTTTAACTGGCGATTAAATGGAGCAAATAGATTTTGATTGACCTAGAAATTTGCACGTAGACTCAAAATAAAGTATAAATCAATGGTAAATATAGAAAAATATCAGAGTAGGATGGATCAATGTCGGAAGTTTTTGATATTTTGTGTGAAAAAACTGGAAAAATCAAAAGTTTAACTGGTGATTTATCTAGCCTCTTTACAATGCAAGTTCCCTACCAGAATGGAACCTGATTGAATTGAGAACTTTTAGATAAACTCTAAATAATATAACAAATTCATGATAAAGATTTTAGGTTAAACAGACATTAGATCCGACCGAAATCGACGTTGGACGTTTCTAATTTTCTGTCTGAAAAAATTATGAAAATCAAAACATTGACTGCTGATTTAAAGGGATAAACGAACTCGATTGACCTGAACTTTTTTAAAAAGATTTTTAATAATAACATAAATCCTTAGTAAAGAAATTCAGGTTAAATGGATATTGTATTCGGCCATAATTGATGCCAGAATCTTCTGATTTTCTATGTTAAAAACTGTGAAAATTGAAACTTTGACCGATGATTCAACAAGACAAACGAACTCCGATGGACATGTAATTTTGCAGATCAACTTAGAAAAGAAACATAAATAAACAATAAAACTTTCACATTAAACAAACATTGGAGCTAGCTAGAATCGATGCCGGAAGTTTGTGGGAAGAGGGGAGAAGGTGATTGTAACATCACAATATTTATTTTAATGCTTTAATAAGGTTTTAATCCCAAATTCAATTATATTATTTTGTTTTACAAATGCCTAATCCAAGACCAATGACTTAGCCCAGTCCTCCAAATCCAACCCTAACTTTCTAAAATTAAATTTTACCATCGGTTTATAAAGAAAAATCCAAACATCATCAACCTTTACAAGTTTATTTTGTATACGGCCGCAAGAAGTAAAAACGAATTCTTGTTTTTCTAAGTTTTTCAAAGAGCAACAATTCAACAAATGTCCATCACAATTTCACACGGCCGCCGGTGAATCTTTGTTCTTGTTTTCCAATCTTTCAAACAACAATTCAATCGTTTCTCCAAAACCGACTGCCGAGTTTTCTGAGACCCCATCGTCGCTGCTACCAACACAACCCCTGTCTCTTATACACATCTGAACAGGGTCCGAAACCAAAACCCCAGCCGCTGGCCGCCGTCGCTTCACCCGCCGCTGTCGATTTCCAATTTTTCTGGGTCGATGATGGAGGAAAGTTCGCCGCCAGGACCCGAACGCCACCGCCCGAATTGTCGGCGCCTTCACCGCCGAATTGTCGTGGCTTCACTGCCGGTCTCCATCGCCGCCGACTGTGACGCCTGGTCTGCTCAACACCTCTGCCGTCGGAGAAGGTGGAGAGGAGTGTCGCCTCGCCGATTGCTTCCAGATGCCGCCGTCGATGCCGCCATGGTTCAATAGCCGGATTTCTACCGCCGATTTGCTGGTGCATTGCCGATTGCCGTTGTCAATTTCCGTCGCTGAATTCTGAGTTTTTGGGAGAAAAGAAAAGACAGACGGGTTTGAGGGATTAAGGGCTGGCTTCTGTCCTTTATACCCAGCCATTTCCCAAATATTACCAATTGACCTCAAAAGTTTTCAGATCGTTCGATTGAGCTCCCAGCTTACCCAAACTTTAATTTCAGCCCCCAAACTTACCAAGAAACACCATTCCCGCCCACAGAGCTTTCATGTTATCTTCCTCCACCCTCCAACTTCATGAAGTTTATAAAAACAGCCCATTTGATATTACTTCAAGGTTTGACCTATAATTATTTCAATTATTCATATTTTAAGTTTTAAAAGTCCTATTTCATATAATAATTTAAATTATATTTTCATGTAGGCGCATTGATTTTGAGACTTATGATTTGCAAACATGATCATCCGCATATTTCAAAGATCACAAGCGTCAGTCTAAAGGTGGGGATATTTAACTCAAAATCTTTCTAAATTCAAGTTCATATTCATTGCTCGATATGTTATAGTTTATCGTGATTACATGATAATTATACAATTATGGCCTTCGGGCACTTGACTATGTATACATAGAGTCGCGCGACAGCACAGAACAATTATTGGTTAGGGACCGTAAATAGGTCCTGGGGTCTACGGATCCTTGGGATTGTCCCACCGTACTGCACAGAACAATTATTTCCATGTTTTACTATGATTCTATATTATGTTGAGAAATTAATTATGAACAATATTTCCAATGAGTCGTTGTGTACTCATCCCTTTTCATCAAATATTTTTCAGGTGAAGTGAAGCGCAACGTAAGCGTGTGGTGGCGACGATAATAAAACATAATTTAAAGTTTATATATTTCTATATTCAAAACTTGATCAAATAGTCGTATATTATAGATGTTGTATTTATTCGAGCGCTATTTACAAAATGTCATATATAATTATAATTATTATTATTATTATTATTATTATTATTATTATTATTATTATTATTATTATTATTATTATTGCTTAGGTCAAATGGTATTATATGTATTTGTTTTCCTTAAAGTGATATGTGGTATTCTTTCATACAAATTATTTATCATAATTTAATTATCTTAGAAATTATTCAAAGGTGTTTATTTAAAGTAACATCCCTCAAATTACTTTTCATTAAATATTAATACTTCCGCTTATATTTTCGTTTTGAAAAACTGGGATGTTACAGTGATTTAGGTATATGGAGGGTATTATTGACAGATTGGTCCAACATGTAGTTAATGGATAAAAAAAAAGGGATGGAAGATCAAGTGTTTTTTTTAAGTTTTAACTAATCAAACGAAATCTGGTTGGATGCTACACCATCACGTTCAGTGAATAACATCGATTTTGGGGGTATTCACATGCTCAATAAAAGTTTTTCTCGAGCTAGCGAGTGACAAGTCATTAAAAAAAAAATTGCACATGTTTCATTAGGCAAATATTTTATCTCAAGAACTTAAGTGAAAATATCAACTTCTTCTCATTTAATTTAAAGTACTACATAAGAGTACTAATTTACCTTTACTAACATATTTTTTTTATCCTTTATCTCAATTTTAATCCAACCAAAATTCATACTACTACATATTAATTAATTTCATATTGTTCATCGTCACTCCCATCGGTCCTCACTGACAGCGTAGTCGATCAGCAGTCGTTGTCGCTATTCAGATTTCATACTATATCGTGAGTTTTCATACTATGTCATAAAATACTACATTGTAAATTTTTTAACTAATATTCGTATACAGTCTGAATTTCATATTACATCCTAGGTAATTTCGGTCCTGTTTGGTTGAGCTTATTGGAAGAGTTTATAACTTATTCTTTTTGAATAATCTCTTTTAAATTGTTTGATAAGAACTCTCAATAAGCTCCCGATAAATTATTAGACCTAATAATCCCCTATTAAGAAAAAAAAAATACAAATTGTAGTTTATTATAGAGTAGTTCTCCTGTGTGACAGTGACACGAATAATTATTGGGGTGAGACTTTTAGTTATAAAAGTGTCACTTTTGCACAAAAAATGTCAAACATTTAATTAAGTTAAAGATAACAGAGTCACATTTTCCTTTAATATTGTCACTTTTGTATTTAAAAGTGTTACTTTAAATTTTGAACAATAAGTTATTACTTTTCTTTTTTTTAAAAATGGTAATTTTCATCTTAAATAAAATTATCAATTTTTCTTTTGAAAATGATTGCTCTTAGCCTTAAATGTATCACCTTGTAATTTGCATCTTAATTTATTTTATATTAATTTAATATAT